>JARHVA010005766.1:2500-385000 GCA_037957365.1 Torreya grandis
AAACAAGGATTGACGTCGGTCGCCTGTGTGGTTCTAGAACTGGTTGTTGATGAATAGTCAGTTAGTTGAATGATTTGTTTGCATGTTAAAGACTAGTTCGAGTCTTGAGCCACTTGTCTAATTATTGTATGCATGGATATATATAATAGACTCATGGGCTGTATTGTAAAGTGTAGAACTAGGAGAGTTCTTCCCATGGTGGAATCACAAGGGTTCTTCCAGGTATGTAAGCTCAAGATTGATCTGCAAGGTGTGCAAGATCATGTTGGAGATCTACATGTGATAAGTAAGATCAGGTTGGTCTACAGGGGTGTGTGTGTGCAAGGGTCAAAAGGAGATCTGTGGGGTAGCAAGATCCAAGGTGACAACAACACATCAAGGAGCAAGATCATGGTGAGATCTACTTGGAGTACCAATTTGTACTCAGTTGTACTGGCAGTATTGTACTGACTGTTTGAGGTGAACAACAGCTCTGTGTTAGCCATTTATTGTGACCTGTATTGAGAGAAGATAACTCTTGAGGGAAGATTACTGGTATGCCCACAAAGTGGATGAAAGAGTGTGATCTCTTTGTTGTAATTTCTTTCTAATTGAGTTGAATACAATTGTGTGTTGCCTCTCATATTCTGTGCTATTTCTATTTCTACTTACTTGTACTTTTGGTATAATTCTACATGTTTAGTTGCTTATACAAAGGTAATCATATGTGCTCTTAAATCTGACAAGTTGTGTCAGAGCTTTGGGGAACCTAGGTCCTGTCAATTCAAGTAGTGGAGTTGGTTTTAAGAGAGAGAGAGAGAGAGAGAGAGAGAGAGAGAGAGAGAGAGAGAGAGAGAGAGAGAGAGAGAGAGAGAGAGAGAGAGAGAGAGAGAGAGAGAGAGAGAGATGAGAGAGAGAGAGAGAGAGAGAGAGAGAGAGAGAGAGAGAGAAAGAGAGAGAGAGAGAGAACTCTTGAGGGAAAGAGATCTGTACATTTGAGAGGTGTGAGAAGAGAGATATTTCTTCATTGTATTTCCTTCTGGAAGAGTTTAATACAAGATTGGTTGTTTCTTGTATCTCCTATTCTGTGATGTTTTTGATTTCTAGTTACTTATTATTTTTGGTTCAATTCCATGTTTAGTTGCTTCTAAAAAAGTAATCAATTGTACTCTAAGATCCTAACAAACCCATTTATTTAAATAGTCATAATATGTATCCCCTTTTTTTCAATAAGTTGATCTCATCTAGAGATTGCATTGGAGTTGATTGGTATTATGTATGCATATTTTGGTGAGTTATTTGCATATTTTCAATTGTCATTTGGTGTGGATTTATTTAAATTTTTTTGGTATTATTTTTGTTCAATTTATTTTTGTTTTATATCAATATTTTTATTCTATATAAATTTACAAGATGATATCTTTTATATCTATGGGAAGTTTGAAGTAATTCAGTGCCAAAATTGCCAAATTTAGGGCATTGGGAGTAACATGTTTGTTGTAGTTATGTGGAGATTTGAATTTCATATTTATATAGGTGTATTATTTTATATTTTAACAAAATATAACATTTCTATAAATCATATTTCAATAATAGGAAAAGATTCCTATGTTTACTATGTAAAAATTATCAAATCTGAGTTTTAGTTTTGTGAAGGAAAATATTAATTTTATGTGTCTATTTCTATTTTCCATTGAGAGGGTTTGAAAATTAATGATATGATTCATATTTTATGTGTATTTATATATTTTAAATAATTTTTCAAAATATATATTTTAGGGACATGACACTAATGGTTCTCTGTGTTTATCTCATTGTGGGTTTCTCCCCTTTTCTCTTTTTTGTTTTATTTTTTGTTTCCTTTCATGATTTTGCATGAAAATTCCACAAAAAAAACCAAAAATATTCATATAAAATTATTTAAATTCCATTCTCAGTTGCAAATGAGAATAAAAAATCTCTATAGTGATATCTCTAACTATTGGTGAATAGTATCACTTCACATTAGGTGGGTCACAAATCAAGAAAAAATAAAAGTGTCCATTTTTCCACCAATGAGAATAAAATGAACTATATTAAGAAATATAGGTGTTGGGGAAAATATGTGAAACAAAATTTTCCCCTATGAGTTCCAAAATTAAGTTTAAAATAGGATGGGAAATGAGTTGAAAAAAGGTAAAAAAACTAGGCCAAGGGCATTTATTAGTGTCAATGAAAAAAATAAAGTGCTAATTAAAGTATATGATCTAAGCTAATGCAATTTGAAATATGGTAGAAATAATAATCACCAATATAATAGGATTTGGTTGATGTAGTTAAGATATATTCTAACTGATGTCATCTAGCATAGTTAATTTAATAGAAAATTAATTAGTTAGGTTGATGTAATGGTGTATGATTGATATCATTAGGAAATATTCTAGGTCATTATAATTTAGTATATTGATAATATAGTTGAAATAAGGGGAACATGGCCTATATAATGATGTACAATTGATGCCTTAGACTAAAATTCTAGTTTGACTACAGGTATGGTTGGTTTATTAGGAAAATGAACATGGTCAATATAGTCTGATGCATGGTTGATGTAGTAGAAAAAAAGAGTTTTATTTTTATTTTTATGTTTGTATTAATTTTAATCATTTATATTACATTTTTGGATAAAAATATAATTTGTGCTTTGTTTTTTGAATTTTATAAAGACAATAATGAATGTAGATGATTTTGGATGTGATATGGCTACTAGATTTGTTAAAGATATTATCAGTATTTGATCATGCATAAATCATCACATTTAGATTTTGTAGTATTATGGAGTTATCACGTGACTCTTAGTTTGGAATTGATTTCCCTGTATATTGGGTAATGGGAGGCACTCATAAAAACATTCATATGGGTGGTGAATTGTGATACCATAGAGGTAGACATCACCTCATAGGAAATCCATGTTATATTAGATCTATCAATCATGTGAACATTATTTTTGTGTAATTATATAGATACAATGGATGAGAGGAAAGCACTATCCTAATGGGATACTCGATCAGACATATACAACATGTTGATGTTGGTAGTATAATTTTTTTAGGTGTATATTTTTAGGTGTTATAAACATACATAAATCCTTGATCAATATTATGATGGTGCATGTATTCTATCATAATTCATATGGGTTTAATCCATTATAATCATCACTTTGTTTCACTAGATGCTAGAGTAGGGCACACTATATGATCTAGAATCAATTATCTAGGTGTAACTAGTTCATGAATTTTGTAAGGTTTTGAACATGTGTGATTACACCATGGGACCAATTATACTATTTATGAGTTGGATATAAGAGAGGTTTACCTAATTTTATGGATGACACCCTTCCATATGTGAGGAGGTGAGATCAAGACCATGTGGTCTAAGTGATTCCACACACACCTACATTGGATAAAATGTGGTAGGATTATATAATGTGGATGCCATAAAATGGTACACTAGATGCGATGGACACCATGTAAAACTATAGCATAGGCATAGGGATAGAGGTAGATCACTAGGCACCACACCTAGTGGATGAATCAACATCCACATGACCACATCCCAAGATAATTTATATTAACACACTTAGTGGTTCATTTGGTGGTCTCAATGTTTTGGGCTTTCTATGCAAGAGAAACATGGGGTGTATGAGGGAGAAGAGTGTAAACTAAATTTATTATGGTGAGGCCTCACTAACCTAGGTTGGTGAGATGATGATGGATATGATATTGAGTGACACATGTAAAAGGAGGGGGGTAGATAGCTAGAGGCAATACCTTAGATAAAATAGGGAGAACCACATGTATCTCAAGTTGATAGCTAGACTATAAAGTGTACACATATGGATTGGGTTCTTAGTATATTGTAGTCCCCCCAATGGAGATGCAGGTGCTTCTCACTACCACAGATCCATGGTAACCTTTTTTATAAGTATATGGGGTGATGGAAATACTACCAATAAGTAAATATATTGATTTTTTTCCTATCACTTTCATTTCCTAAGGGTATAAATATACATTCTAGGGACTAGTGATAAATAAAATACAAATTATGGATATACATGTGATATATAATGCTATTTT
Organism: Torreya grandis; assembly: GCA_037957365.1. Classification (NCBI taxonomy): domain Eukaryota; kingdom Viridiplantae; phylum Streptophyta; class Pinopsida; order Cupressales; family Taxaceae; genus Torreya; species Torreya grandis. The sequence continues at coordinate 6,592 of JARHVA010005766.1, forward strand.
AGTTTAAATTTTATAGATTCAAGATAGAGGAGGATACATGATGGAATACTCTATTGGATGTTACTCACCACTAGATTTTGGACCTTGTACTTACTCTACATGACACCATTGGGATATAGGTTCCCATGGAAACTAGTGACAAAATAACATTTTAGCTAGTTTAGAGTAGTGGAAGAGGATGCAAAGGGAGATATAGAGTTGAGAGTGAGATACTAATCATATTACACTATTGGTAGATGTTGGAGTAGTATATGTGGAAACATGGAGAGGGATAGCTAAATAGAAAAATGCACTCATGGATATAACTGAATAGGTAGTGATGTTATAGGTGTAGGTAGCTCACATACAAGGATAGGTCTAGGGATTAAATTCATGGATAAAAACAATAAAATATATTATATGTGGGGCATGGTTCAGAGTATCCATGGTGATCATGAAACCTCCTCATCCTAATGATTGCTAAGGTGGACCATAGGCCTAGATATGGCATTATACATAGTTTCAGTCAATTTGATGTACTATATAATGTATTGATTTGTATTTGAAGAAAACTAAGCCATTGTGTGTGTGTGTGTGTGTGTGTGTGGTGTGTGTGTGTGTGTGTGTGTGTGTGTGTGTGTGTGTGTGTGTGTGTTGTGTGTGTGTGGTGTGTGTGTGTGTGTGTGTGTGTGTGTGTGTGTGTGTGTGAGTGTGTGTGTTTTGTATTCTTCGGCTAGTTTTGGTTGTTATTGGTAAATATGGTACTTGTGATAGATGATCACTTGGGTATATAGGTCCACCATTGTTTCTTAGACTAGTTGGATTTCTAGTTAAAAGTGAATATGTATTTGAAAACAATATACATCATAACATTTTCCCATAGCTTGATATTAAATAATAATGCATACTAAAAATAAAATCAATCAGTAGATATTAAATGTCGATAATGCGCACAAGTTAAATATGTGTCTATGTTTATGTCCACACACACACACACACATTTAACTCATGAGAATCATCTACTTTTGACTAGAACTCAAACCAGTCTAGGACATAATTGTGGACCCAGATCCCCAAGTGATCATCTATCAAAAGTACCATATTTACCAACAACAATCAAAACCATCCCAAGAATACAAAAAAAAACCATAATTAGCTTGATAATACTAATGAAGGACCACAAACAACCTAATAATACCATAAATGGTCACAATAATCCCACTAATACAAATGATTATCCATAACTAGCCCAAGAATACCAATGATCCACCACAAACTGGCCCAAGAGTACCAACAATTGGCCATATCTAGCCTTTGATACCATACTAAGATTTGGACTTGGGTGGTGCTTGAAAAACCCAAGTCACTTTACCAACACACCCACATATCATCGATGTATGATGTATATTTTATTCTTGTCTATAAAATGTGATTAAGTCCATGTTAAAAAAGAAAAAAAACTAAGTAAAATAAAATGACATCTTATGTAAGTAGATAAAAAAACAAACCAAAAAAAGTGAAAATGATGAATTGAATGATAAAAATGAACATAAAACACACTAAAATAGATGAAATATGTAAAAAAAATTAAGTAAATGAAATATCAATGTAAAAAAATCAAACAAATATATGTAAGTAAAGAATGCGATCTCATGTAAAATACACATTCCAAATCAAACATGAAGAAAACATATGACTAAAAAATAAAATGTAATTCAAAATGTAAAATAAGCATGTCAATTCAAACATAAATAGAAACATGTAAGTCTGAAAAATGTCCTATGTAACATAAATGAAGTCCAAAAAAATCAAACAAGAACATCATGGATAAATGAAAATTAAAATCTCTAAATAATGACAACTCAAACTTAGTGCTTTCTCTAAACTATGATGCAAGAAAGAACAACCACCTAATAACATGACAATGATGATAATGAGATGGTGTTGAAAGTAAAGGTAATAGGTGTTAATGTAACTTAAAACTTGAAAACAAACTGGTGTATAGATGTGATCAAGGATGTGATCAAATAATTTTGATAACCATCAAGGGGATATAATGGATTATATGATGTAAATAATGAAATGTAATGAACCACATGGGTGATGTGTAAATTGTTAATAGAAATGAGATATTCTAAAAAACTAGGCATAATAAGTATAGACATCAAAGATGTAGGACACTCTAAGTAGTGATCATAGAACTTGGGATAAAAAGTGAATTACATATATTTGACCATGAAGGAAATATGCATGAAATTAAAATTATCCTATCTTCCCACAACATGTTCCTTGATTCCTAGGACCACTTATAGCATTGTTTTGCTAGTGAAAATTCTTGGTACTTGTGTGAGAATATAGGTGACAATAAAATGTAAGAAGATATAATGATGTAATGATACAATACCTCCTACACTAGTCTTATAAGATACCACACCCCAATGGACTTGGACTCTATCATGAGACCAAACTATGGAGTCTAAGATTCAACTAAGATAAGAGATGTGCCAAATAAATATCACATATTTTGGTGTGATCTAAATTTTATGATATAATTTTCCTTTTGATCTTATTTTCATAGTAATTATTTTGGATATTTCTATACCTCCTCCATACAGATTTAGAAAATTAAACATGGATGAAATAGATAGATAACAAAAGATATATTACACTTGGACATTATAATGGATAAACTAAATACTATGGTGCCTAAAGACTCCTAGACTTGTCCACATGTAAGTGTACAAACTCAAAACTGAGCTACGTATGCCTCAAATATAAGGAAATAATAGAAATATGAAGATCGCGGAAAATACATCTATGTAATAAAAATGATACAATGATGAATATGATTATAGATGATCACAAAGAGGATATGATACTAATGTCACTAAGGAAGATGTACTAATCTATAAGGGATGTAACATAATCACTAATTATGGTTGTAGTCATCCCAAAAGAGAAATAAAGAAAATACTCATACCAAAAAAGGGGGAATAAAATTGTCATCCTAAAATATGGGATCTATGTGATAACATAGAAAAAACTTAGTGGTAAAAAATGTAGCAGTTTTTGTAATGTTCCAAAAATGTCACAAACACTATAATTGTGACATTCTAGTGATTATCACATTGTTTATTTATTATCTAGTTAATTTTGGTGATAGTAGTTAAAATTTCATGGTGTAAAAGTAATGCACCATATTTACACGCAAAATAATAGAGAAAAATGTGATTTTTTGAGTTTGGACCTTTAGTTTAAAGTTGTGTCATCTTCTATGTGAGCACATCTTTTACTATGTTTTGTTCTTGTGATGTTTTGTCTTTGCTACATTTTTCGTTGCTACATTTTTCATGCTATGTTTTTAATCTCTACATTTTTATCCTCTAATTTTTATCAAGATGCCAAAATATGGGGAAAAAAAATTTGATATAAATGTTTTAAAATGCTTAAAAATGAAGGAGAATCATGATATAAACAAGTTAGATATGATAAACATCTCCAGTAATAAAATTTATAAATATAAAACACACTCATATGATAATGTTAAGACATGATATGAATCAAATATGTACTCACAAATACTAGGATTGATCTTGACATACATAATCAATAACATCTAATAAATCTTATTGTAACTAATATCTAACTCTAATCATAGTCTCTTCTACTCTCTTAGAATGTCATACAAGTATATCTAGGCAGACGAGCTTTATGGCAAAAGTATGAAAACTAGGAGGATAGCATGTGGCCTCCTCTTAATAATAATAAATACAAGGAAACTATATGATTAATTTATTTATATCTTCTAATCTATTAGAAGGCTTTAGTTGAGGATAAGGATTCCCCTTTATTTGAGAATTACCATGTAAGCACTATTGAGAAGGTTGAGACGTGGGCCTTGGGAGGTCATGGAAAATTTAATTGAGTGCTCTACATACATATGTACATATGCGTGCACACACACACGTGCACCCACCCACCCACACACACACACACACACACACACACACACACACACACACATGATGTGTAATAGTGCACCAATGCTAAATTAAATATATTTATGATTTTTTGGTGTGTAATATGGAGATATTTAGGGGAAACATGTTTGGGACATTGGAAATCTATGTTGATTTATTATGAATCACATATAAGTACTTTTTAAGGACCTAATAATAGGTCAATGAGTGTGTTTTTGTGTTGTGAAAGCCACAAAATCACCTAGTACTAGCTGAATAAGGTTGTAAATTATATGTGGTGGGAAGTGAACCTTACAAATTTAGTTGTGCTGAGATATTTGTCATGCTCGATAATCTATAGCCCAATAACCATATATATTATGAAGCTCATAGTAAAACTCAAATTATTAGGTGGGTGGGAAAATAACTACATCCGACCTAGGTGGAGAATAATACTGGGGTCCGTCTAAAACCTATTAAAATAATTCATCATTTTCAAATAATTTAAGGGTAGGTTCAAAAATAGGCACTGCAAGTAATTCTTTAGGAGTCTACCTTAGTGTGGGTCATATCAAGGTAGACAACATCTAAAGAGAAAGATTGAATTATGTATAAGACATCATAGAAAACTAGTAGGGTCTAGTCATAACATGATCAATGATTATGCTTCAAAGAGGCACATAAGTAATGAAGGAAGTACACATAAAAACTAGGAAACACTCCATCTTTGACAAATAAACATGAACCAAAGGAGGAATAATGTTAGGTAAAGTAAAAGTAAAGTGAAAAATATCAATTAAATTAATGCAATGAGATGATGAATATAAATTGAAAGAGTGTTAAAGAAAGGATTGATAATAGAGGATTTTCATATCCTTATTTTGATCATAGACAACTAAGTATCGGTCATCAAAGGCATACCAATAATCATGATTAGGTGTATGAATATTATTATGAAAGGATTTGATTGATATCTCACTGGAAGCATATTTAGAACCAAGATTCCTAGGAATAACCATAGAAGTGGGAAACTCATTAATATAATTATTTCAATAATGAGGTAAAAAATAAGGGGGAGACTAAGATATAATTGTAGAAGGGAAGTTTGATCTATTGATCTTATGTTTGATCTCATCAGGCTCATCATCAATATAATCCAAGAGGTTTGGGGGTATGTTATCCAAAATCTTAGGGTGACTTTTATAACATTAGTTAGAATTGATAATAAATTAAAGCATTGGTATTCTTGAAATGGAATTTTGGGTAAAGGTTCAAGGGGGGTATTTTAAAGATGCCACATTTATGGAAATTTTCCAAATTATAAGGGTTGGTATCACCTTAAAACTTGTGTATATCACCTTCATTGGTAAAATTGATACACTAACATGCATAGGAGGTGACTACCTTTATGTGATAAGTCTAGGGTTGACCAAGTAAAATGCTATAGGATAATGGAAAGGTAAATATCATGGCCTTAACTCTAACCATGTTGAGAGGGAATGTGATAAGAATCCAAAAACAACATAAATATGTAATTTTTCTCTTATCACATATTTTGTATGTTCTTTGGGTAGAATTAAGGTTGCATTCACAATATCAAAAGTTTTTGATGAACTTGAGGGAGGTGACATAATGAATACACCCTTTATCTATTAAGGCATTTTTGAATAAAATGTCACCAACTTGGACACTAATGAAAAGAGGAGGGTCATTTTCACAAATTAATATTTCAACAGGGATCATATAAAAAATAATAAACTTATGTGAGAGATAATAATCTAAGGTCTCATCAAATTAAATGGGCATTTATTCATACTACTATAAGATACTATCCTTGGACCCAAACAAGATAGATCATTTCCCTATAGGTGGAGGTTTAGGAATGTTCCTACCAAATATAATCTATATCAATTAGATATTATTAGGTGGAGAAGTCCTCATAATCTTAAAAAAGGTGTTTGAGAAGGGAACTTGGAATATTATTAAATCAGATCTGATTCACCAAATCTAAGGTGAGTTAGATAGGACTGAGAGAAAGGTGTATAGTTTTTAAGTAGATCAACTTAATAAGGAGCTGAGTTGGAATGAAGATAATTTAGAAAGGAACTATGTGGTCTCATCTTAACCAATACAGTAGGGGTTGAGTGAGCAAACTACATCAATAAGGTCAATGTAGTTTATTGCACATAAAAATAAAATTAGATTATATCAACCTGGTTGATGTAGGAACATTATAATTAGTGACAAAAATTAACTACATTAGGCTAGTTGATACATGACGGATGAAAATAGTCACAAAAATTGGTTGTATCTATTTAGATGATGCAATATTTTCTAGGTTGGGAATAATTGACTTATTAGATTGGTTGATATAGTTTCTATGGGGAAAAAATTAATAATGTAATACATATGGATGGTTGATTCAATAGGTATAGTCACAAATTAAGATGACTACATCGAGATAGAAAATGTAGTTGGATCATCTAAAAAATGGAGCTTATGATTTCTTCATACTCAACATCCAAAAAATGAGATAGGGAGGTATCCTAAATTATTTTTTAATTAAGATAGGTAATATGATTCAAACATGGATAAAGATTAATATAGGATACTATGTGCTTCATGTTTTTCATATTAACCAATTTTAATTCATTGGTATAAGAGTGAGGATTAACCATGGTTTAAACAAAAATAGTGGTTGCAAGTTTATTGGGACTAGATTTTTGGTTACGCTCACAAAGTGGAATTGAATATGTAACAAGATAATAATTAGGTTGATGAAGATCATCACACTTGAATTTGGTGTCATGGGATTTTTCTGTCTTTTCTTAATGTTTTTATTTATATTATATCATAGCTTCATGGTTAAATTTAGGATTGATGAGGAATTTGAAATCAAGGTTATTAAGTTGTCTACAAGTTTCATGGGAATGTCCGTAATTTAGATGATACTAGATTTTTTTAGAGGATCATACTAATGACAAGTAGGTTAAGAACTATCCAAATCTCTATATGAGGGTTTAATATTATGATTTTTTAATCTCATATAAAGAGAGAGGTTGATGAACGTCAACATCATTAAGTTTTGAGGAATAAGGAGGATGTTGGAAGGGGATTTGGTAGGTTGGGAAAGTATCATTTCATTGGAGCTTATTAGGAAAAAACATTGATGGTTCTTGTAGATTCATATGTATCCTTAACACCATCAATGGATATATTTTTTTATACTTCATAAGGAAAAAACTTCCAAACTTGGCTTGTGAAGGTTAAAATTGTCTTTTGAGGATGTCTTGATGTATTTAGGACTTATTTTAATGATTTTGGAGAAAGAGTCATGACTATGTGCTAAATTTTTGGATGAATAACATTAGTGAAAATATGGAAAAGATTATCTTCTGACATGTTGTGCTCAAAAAGTTTTAGTGAGGGATTTCCAACTCTTAGTGAAAACTTTGGTACTCTTGGATTCTACTTGATTATAATTAATGAAATGTGCTAAGTTATTTTTAGGAAAATTATTGATTTGAAATTATTGAATCAATGAATTAATGTATTCTTATAAACTAGATATAATTATATATTTTAGTTGGTTGTACCAATATAGAGCATCACCTAAAAAGGTTTTGTATAAAGGTTTAGTAGCCACAAACTTGTTTAGCTTAGTCTAGTATTTTTAAATATTTATGAATAAATTAAAATGCAAAGTAGGATAAATGGATACATTATAAGTGATCTTAGGAATGATGAAATCTACTTTTATGTTTGAAATTTTAGGAAAAATTAGTTCATTTTGAATATGTTTAACTATTTTATTGTGAATATGAGGTTACATAATGAGATTCCCATGAGCATCTCTATGGGGTGGGATAACTTAGATTTGTCACTTCTCACTAAGGATGTTAAGGATGCATTTTTATTCACAAAAGTTGAGTTTGCATTTTCATCATTTAATTTGAATTATTGGCTTGAAAGGTAATCATTTGGTTCATGGTTAGCAATAATATTTGATGAGGATAAAGAGATTGATGGCTAGAGAAAGAATCTCAATTAGATTGTTTTTTTACTAAGGGTAAAGTAGATCTTTTTGAAATAATCTCTACCCTTATATATAAGAAAAAAAATTTAGTCCAAAAGAGATAAAATATCCAATAAGACTTCCAAATAGAATAAAAACTAATAAACAATTGGATCATAGCTAACTTGAGTAGATTGTTGAGATGCATTAGTTATGGAATTAATGTGAGTATTAATGTGGGCACTTTGAGTAGGCACACTATATAAAAGACCCACCATGTTAGTATAAATACTAGGCATGGAGGAGGAATGTATATGGGAGGAAGTCATGAAATTACTTTCCCCAAGTCCTATATAAAAGCTAGGATTTGGGGAGAGAGGAACTTCGACATGGGGTGCATCATGATATGGTAGATCACTATTCAGTCCATTCCCTTATGATCAAGATTCTCATTAATATAAAATATAATTTTGTTAGTATTTTAAATATCACACTCATCCTAAAATATGCTCATGTGTTGAGGTGGATAGTTTTATTCAAGGAATTTAGATTTTCTAAGTGGATAGTAGTTATTATTTCTATTGTCCACATAATAATTTATGAAATATTCTATGGTTTATAAGGTAAAGAAGATTTAGAGGATTTATGCGAATTAGTAATTTCTGTTAGATAATGTTGGGTTTTCTCTTCAAATTTAGAAAATATGTATTTCATGGTGAAATAGAAAACATTAATTGAGTTAGGCTAGATGATGTAGTTAATTAATGAGAAACAAACTATATCACCTTGGCCAAAGTAATTAAGAAATGAAAATGGGAAAATCAAACTATATCAGGTTGGATCATGTAGTTAAGAATTGATACTAATTAAATTATACTATATTAGGATGGCTAATGTAGTTAGGAGGGTAGAAATAAATTGTATTAATTTGGCTGATACTATTTGCTATATGGTGATCTAAAATTAATTAGATCAGACTGTGTTAAACTGGCCAACATGGTAAGGAAGGTAAAACTAAATTATATTGGGTTAATAGATAGAGTAAGATATATAATGGTAATAACATTATATAAAATAGGTAGATACATTCATTCACTATTAAGAAGTAACATATTTATATGAAGTAAATAGAGGAAAGCATACAGGGTTAGAAATGCTTACCTTTGAGTGGATCCATTGAGCCTCAATTTTCCCCTAGCTTAAGTGGATATTTATTTTAGATGTTGTTAGTTGAATATATAAAATATATGGAAAAATAATCAATATATACTTACCTAGGGACTCCCAATGACTCCTCATATTGATATTTAAATACTACCATAAGATAAGATTCCTCAAGATAAAGATCTAGACCATAAACACATCTGAGGCTGACTTAGGGTAGAAGTCCGAGCAAAATTAGATAAAATAAAGTGTATATGATTGTGTTAGAATTAAATATGAACCCAACATATACTAATCCAATACCAAAAACCAACCATAAATAATAATCTAATGTTAATGGCATGACAATATAATTTAAAGATATAGGTTAACACAAAACAATATCGACCAAGATGATATAATATAGACTTTAGAAGATAGGCTCAAAACTGCATCAGATATGTTGATACAATACAAAAATGAAAAATACACTAAAAATATGGTATTAGTCAGGTTGATGATATAACATATACATAAAATGACACAACTGAATGATGATAATATGGAAGGACGTAAATGGTAAGATAATCTAAGGAAGTTGGATCAATAGTAATAATGGTGTAATCATGATATAATATCAACATCTATCACAAAGTACCACAAACATGACCACCCATTTTATGGTGTACTCTTTAAGGTGTGAACTCAATAATATTTGTGCTTGATAAGTCACTACAAGATAAAACATTAGTAAATGATAAAGTGAAAAATATTATGTGTATACACTCTTTCATTTATTTACTTTATAGATTCAATATTTTTTATTACTTTTTGAATGTGTATGTGTATCATTGTTTAGGATTTATTTATAATGAGTAAGCTGATGTATCCATATTATTTATTATAATTTACATAGATCAATTTAGATTTAATAGACCCCCATTTTGCTAACTATTGCACTCTACCCATTTACAACCATTATAACCCATCATTTAGTTTAGTTTGTACCCCTTTACAGCCATTTACCTTTATTGAGGTCTAGAAAGAGTTACATCCTAGTGTCATAAGCTTAGGATTTGGAACCCTTTTCTCTTTAAATTTGAGTTGTAGGTTACCCTTTGATATATCATGGAATTCATAGTTCCTTACCTAATCATCCAAGTATCATAGATTGTATTTGATTGACCTTATTCAAGATCTAGACCATTGAGAGAAAGATGATAGTTTTATGTCATCTTAGATTAATCACACATTTTATTAAAACCAACACGAATCTTATCCCTTCTTTGGTTGGATTATTTTCATGTTTTCATCTAGCTTATTATAAAAATACTCCAAACCATTAACCTAACTATATTGTCCATCCCAATATAAGTTTTTAGCTATCTATAAATTTTATCATCCAATGAGGCACCATTATGTGTTTGTATAGATTATATCAAATAACTCAATACAACTTTATGTGTGTTTAAAACTATATCAATCAACTTGATACAATTTTTTATGATAAATTTTAGTTTTATTAATTTTAGATTATATCAACCAAGATGATACCATTCTATTTGTTTGTTTAAATTCAATGAATGATACAAATTTAGATTTCAACATTTTTTTATATATTTATTTGGATTTACTATAAACTCTAATATGGAAATTTTAAATCTAAATAGGAGTTATTTTTTTGGACCAAGTGGTTCCTAATTTTACTTACATTGTGGTGTGGGGGGTACTACCCCAATACTCAAGCCATTAAGAAAAACTATACATGGAATTTATTTTCCATATAACTAAATATACATAAAAAAACACCTAAGGATTAAATATTTTAAAACCTTAGGAATCCAACCATCCATTTAATTTTTTAGTGCACCAATAATTGATTATCTTTAATAAGTTACTCTAAACATACCTCAGAGATGGGATAGTGTCACCATGAGTACAGTGTATTAATCTGTGTTTACTGAATCCAATATTGTATTTACTATTTAAGAATGGGATCCATATATTTAAAAGAATAAAAAATAATAAAATTCATTATTATTTTATCTCCCTCTCTTGAATTTCATAAATAGTTAGGTTAAATTTATGGTTGCTTATTTTATAGACTATATCAGCCATCTCAATACCATTCCATGCTATGTTTTTGATTTACATTGATTTTAATACATTTATGTGTGTTTATAAAACTACATCAATTATCTTGATATAATTATTTGTCTCAAAAACTACATCAACCAAATCGATACAATTATTTCTTATCATCATACTATATCACAAAACATAATAAATTATTTCATGTCATCATATTATATTAAATAGCTTAATATAGTTATTTATTATTATCATACTATATTAGCCAACTAGATATAGTATAATTTTACTATTTTTAGTTCCAAACTACATTGTCTATGTTGAATCATCTATTTTCTATGTAATTAACTACATCGACTATCATAGTATAATTAATCTTTTATCTTCCATTACAATGTAAAAAATTTACCAATTCAAAGAGAAAACCCAAAAATAATACATGAAACTAACCAATTATTTTAAATTACTTAAAAGCCATACACCTTATAAATTTACCATGACTCAATGCCAAGATACAAGTAATTATCATGTGGCTTCACTCAATCTAAATTTTATGAGCCATTTAAAAATATTAAAACCTCTATAAGAGTTCATTTACCCCATTATCATGAGGTGGAAGATGAGTGTGATATTAATTATACTAATGAAATTATCATATCTATTCACAACCATCCTAATCATAAGAAAAAGGACCCTATGGTGATTTATCACCTCATGATGGCACCCCATGTAGAAAACCCTCATTCCCTTATTCCTATTTCTACTATATTTGGGACAAATGAATATGGGACTTCCTCATTCTCTCCTCTTAATACACTATGATAAGTATTGATGCTAACACAGTGGGAATTTACATTAATGGGTCTAATCAAAGTACTCATTTTAACATCAAAATTAATACCACATCTACTACATCCAAACAAACTACTCAAACTTCCACTTTTAGTCAAAATTATCTTGATCCTTAGAAAATAATGTTAAATGCCATTAGTACATGTCTAAATTTCAAGATGGAAATAATGACCAGATGATGCAAATAAAAAAATAACTTTTGAAAATGTAAAATCATCCTAAAAAATCTATTGGGGAGTGCCAAATCCAAATACCCCCCCCCCCCCCGCAATCCAATATAAATGCTCATGATAATATCATTCCCCAACCACCTCTTCATAATAAGTCCATTAAAATATTCAAAATAAAGCATTGGATCCTCAAATTATAGACATTGACATAGGTGGGATCATTCATTTGATCGCCTATAATGGATCTACTAATACCGATTTATATTTTAAAACCTTTAAAAATTTCTATAAAGATTGGACTAAGCTCAATACCTTTACATCTACCAAGCTACTAGACAAAACCTTTTCTAATGATGTTATAAATTGGTAAAATCAACTCATGTCCATATCTAGTTTGAAATAATTAGTTTACACACTAGTTTAATAATTTAAATATAATAATTTATCTAAAAATAACTTAGCCAATTTCATAAATTACACTAAAGTGAATAAAGAGACTGACCAAACCTTCATCAAGTGTTAGAAATTATTTGATAACAAATCCAATCCTAACATGTTGGAAGATATCCTCTTCCATTTATTTTACTAATGCTCTTCATCCTAAACTTCAATATAATGTTAATAATCTCTCTCCAAAGTCATTGAAAGAAGACCTCAATCAAGTTAAACACCAAGATAACTAAATATAAAAATGCACACATGGATATGACTGAATAGGTAGCGATGTTATAGGTGCAGGTAGCTCACATACAAGGATAGGTCTAGGGATTACATTCATGTATAAAAACTTTAAAATGGATTCTATGTGGGGCATGGTTTAGAGTATCCATGGTGATCATGAAACCTCCTCATCGTAATCATTGCTAAGGTGGACCAGAGGCCTAGATATGGCATTATACATAGTTTCAGTCAATTTGATGTACTATATAATGTATTGAAATGTATTTGAAGAAAACTAAGCCATTGTGTGTGTGTTTTCTATTATTGGGCTAGTTTTGGTTGTTATTGGTAAATATGGTACTTGTGATAGATGATCACTTGGGGATCTAGGTCCACCATTGCGTCTTAGACTGGTTGGATTTATAGTTGAAAGTGAATATGTATCTAAAAACAATATACATCATAACATTTTACCATAGCTTGATATTAAATAATAATGCATACTAAAAATAAAATCAATCAGTAGATATTAAATGTCGATAATGCCCATAAGTTAAATATGTGTCTATGTTTGTCTACACACACACACACATACACATTTAACTCATGAGAATCATCTACTTTTGACTAGAACTCAAACCAGTCTAGGACATAATTGTGGACCTAGATCCCCAAGTGATCATCTATCACAAGTACCATATTTACCAACAACAATCAAAACCATCCCAAGAATACAAAAATAACCATAATTAGCTTGATAATACCAATGAAGGACAACAAATAACCTGATAATACCATCAATGGTCATAATAATCCCAATAATACAAATGATTGTCCATAACTAGCCTAAGAATACCAATGATCCACCACAAACTGGCCCAAGAGTACCAATAATTGGCCATATCCAGCCTCTGATACCATACTAAGATTTAAACTTGGGTGGTACTTGAAAAAACCAAGTCACTTTACCAACACACCCACATATCATCGATGTATGATGTATATTTTATTCTTGTCTATAAAATGTGATTAAATCCATGTTAAAAAAGAACAATAACTAAGTAAAATAAAATGACATCTTATGTAAGTAGATTAAAAAAACAAACCAAAAAAAGTGAAAATGATGAATTGAATGATAAAAATGAACATATAACACACTAAAATAGATGAAATATGTAAAAAAAATTAAGTAAATGAAATATCAATGTAAAAAAATCAAACAAATATATGTAAGTAAAGAATGTGATCTCATGTAAAATACACATTCCAAATCAAACATGAAGAAACCATATGACTAAAAAATAAAATGTAATTCAAAATGTAAAATAAGCATGTCAATTCAAACATAAATAGAAACATGTAAGTCTGAAAAATGTCCTATGTAACATAAATGAAGTCCAAAAAAATCAAACAAGAACATCATGGATAAATGAAAATTAAAATCTCTAAATAATGACAACTCAAACTTAGTGCTTTCTCTAAACTATGATGCAAGAAAGAACAACCACCTAATGACATGACAATGATGATAATGAGATGGTGTCAAAAGTAAAGGTAATGGGTGTTAATGTAACTTAAAACATGAAAACCAAGTGGTGTATGTAGTCTACTAATGTGATATAGATGTGATTAAGGATGTGATCAAATAAATTTGATACCCATCAAGGGGATATAATGAAATATATGATGTAAATAAAGAATGTAATGAACCACATGGGTGATGTGTAAATTGTTAACAGAAATGAGATATTCTAAAAAACTAGGCAAGGATAATAACTATAGACATCAAGGACGTAGGACACTCTAAGTAGTGATCATAGAACTTGGGATAAAAATTGAGTTACATATATTTTCCCATGAAGGAAATATGCATGAAACTAAAATTATCCTATCTTCCCACAACATGTTCCTTGTTTCTTAGGACCACTTATAGGATTATTTTGCTAGTGAAAATTCTTGATACTTGTGTGAGAATATAGGTGACAATAAAATATAGGAAGATATAATGATGTAATGATACAATACCTCCTACACTAGTCTTATAGGATACCACACCCAAATGGACCTGGACTCTATCATGAGACCAAACTATGGAGTTTAATATTAAACAAAGATAAGAGATGTGCCAAATAAATATCACATATTTTGGTGTGATATAACTTTTATGATATAGTTTTCTTTTTGATCTTATTTTGATAGTAATTATTTTGGATATTTCTATTCCTCCTCCATACAGATTTAGAAAATTAAACATGGATGTAATAGATAGATAACAAAAGATATATTACACTTGGACACTATAATGGATAACCTAAATACCATGGTGCCTAAATAATCCTATACTTGTCCACATGTAAGTGTACAAACTCAAAACTGAGCTACGTATACCTCAAATATAAGGAAATAATAGAAATATGAAGATCATGGAAAATACATCTATGCAATAAAAATGATACAATGATGAATATTATTATATATGATCACAAGGAGGAAGAATAATATTTAAAAAGGGACAAGGCTATGATATGATAGTAATGTCACTAAGGAAGATGTACTAATCTATAAGGGATCTAACATAATCACTAATTATGGTTGTAGTCATCCCAAAAGAGAAATAAAGAAAATAATCATACCAAAAAAGGGGGAATAAAATTTTCATCCTAAAATATGGGATCTATGTGATAACATAGAAAAAACTTAGTGGTAAAAAATGTAGCAGTTTTTGTAATGTTCCAAAAATGTCACGAACACTATAATTGTGACATTTTAGTGATTATCACATTGTTTATTTATTATCTAGTTAATTTTGGTTATAGTAGTTAAAATTTCATGGTGTAAAAGTAATGCACCATATTTACACACAAAATAATAGAGAAAAATGTGATTTTGTGAGTTTGGACCTTTAGTTTAAAGTTGTGTCATCTTCTATGTGAACACATCTTTTACTATGTTTTGTTCTTGTGATGTTTTGTCTTTGCTACATTTTTCCTTGCTACATTTTTCATGCTATGTTTTTAATCTCTACATTTTTATCCTCTAATTTTTATCAGGATGCCAAAATATGGGGAAATAAAATTTGATATAAATGTTTTAAAGTGCTTAAAAATGAAGGAGAACCATGATATAAACAAGTTATATATGATAAACATCTCCAATAATAATATTTATAATTATAAAATACACTCATATGATAATGTTAAGACATGATATGAATCAAATATGTACTCACAAATACCAAGATTGATCTTGACATACATAATCAATAACATCTAATAAATCTTACTGTAACTAATATCTAACTCTAATCATAGTCTCTTCTACTCTCTTAAAATGTCATACAAGGATTTCTAGGTAGATGAGCTTTATGGAAAAAGTATGAAAACTAGGAGGATGGCATGTGGCCTCCTCTTAATAATAATAAATACAAGGAAACTATATGATTAAGTTATTTATATCTTCTAATCTATTAGAAGGCTTTAGTTGAGGATAAGGTTTCCCCTTTATTTGAGAATGACCATGCAAGAACTATTGAGAAGGTTGAGAAGTGGGCCTTGGGAGGTCATGGAGAATTTACTTGATTTCTCTACATACATATGTACATATGCATGCGTACAGACACACACACACACACACACACACACACACACACACACACACACACACACACACACACACACACACACACACACACACACACACACACACACACACACACACACACACACACACACACACACACACACACACACACACACACAAACACACACACACACACACACACACACACACACACACACACACACACACACACACACACACACACACACACACACACATGATGTGTAATAGTTCACCAATGCTAAATTAAATATATTTATGATTTTTTGGTGTGTAATATGGAGATATTTAGGGGAAACATGTTTGGGACATTGGAAATCTATGTTGATTTTGGATGAATCACATCTAAGTACTTTTTAAGGACTTAATAATAGGTCAAATAGTGTGTTTTTGTGTTATGAAAGCAATAAAATCACCTAGTACTAGTCGAATAAGGTTATAAATTATATGTGGTGCGAAGTGAACCTTACAAATTTAGTTGTACTGAGATATCTGACATGCTTGATAATCTATAGCCAAATAACCATATATATTATGAAACTCATAGTAAAACTCATATTATTAGGTCGGTGGGAAATAACTACATCTGACCTAGGTGGAGAATAATATTGGGGTCCATCTAAAACCTATTAAAATAATTCATTATTTTTAAATAATTTAAGGGTAGGTTCAAAAATAGGCTCTGCAACTAATTCTTTAGGAGTCTACCTCAATGTAGTTCATATCATGGTAGACAACATCTAAAGAGGAAGATTGAATTATGTATAAGACATCATAGAAAACTAGTAGGGTCTAGTCATAACATGATCAATGATTATGCTTTGAAGAGGCACATAAGTAACGAAGGAAGTACACATAAAAACTAGGAAACACTCCATCTTTGACAAATAAACATGAACCAAAGGAGGAATAATGTTAGGTAAAGTAAAAGTAAAGTGAAAAATATCAATTAAATTAATGCAATGAGATGATGAATATGGATTGAAAGAGTGTTAAAGAAAGGATTGATAATAGAGGATTTTCATATCCTTAATTTGATCATAGACAAATAATTATGGGTCATCAAAGGAATACCAATAATCATGATTAGGTGTATGAATATCATTATGAAAGGATTTGATTGATATGTCACTGGAAGAATATTTAGAACCAAGATTCCTAGTAATAACCATAGAAGTGGGAAGATCATTAATATAATTATTTCAATAATGAGGTCAAAAATAAGGGGGAGACTAAGATATAATTGTAGAAGGGAATTTTGATCTATTGATCTTATGTTTGATCTCATCAGGCTCATCATCAATAGAATCCAAGAGGTTAGGGGGTATGTTATCCAAAATCTTAGGGTGACCTTTATAAATTAGTTAGAAGTGATAACAAATTAAAGCATTGGTATTCTTGAAATGGAATTTTGGGCAAAGGTTCAAGGGTGGGTATTTTAAAGATGCCACATTTATGGAATTTTTCCAAATTCTAAGGGTTGGTATCACCTTAAACCTTGTGTATATCACCTTCATTGGTAAAATTGATACACTAACATGCATATGAGGTGACTACCTTTATGTGATAAGTCTAGGGTTGACCAAGTAAAATGTTATAGGGTAATGGAAAGGTAAATAGCATGACCTTAACTCTAACCATGTTGAGAGGGAATGTGATAAGAATCCAAAAACAACATAAATATGTAATTTTTCTCTTATCACATATTTTATATGTTATTTGGGTAGAATTAAGGTTGCATTCACAATATCAAAAGTTTTTGATGAACTTGAGGGAGGTGACATAATGAATACACCCTTTATCTATTAAGGCATTTCTGAATAAAATGTCACCAACTTGGACACTAATGAAAAGAGGAGGGTCATTTTCACAAATTAATATTTCAACAGGGATCATATAAATAGATAACTAAAATAAAACTATCCTAAGGGAGATAGATAACTAAAATAAAACTATCCTAAGGGAGGTGATACACCAAATAAATTGATGAATTCCAACTAGATACATGTTACACATTAAACCAAGAGACTAAACAAACATACACTCCTTTAATCTACATCTTTTGACATTAATGTTACATTATGAGGTCATGGATGAATGTTAAGGCTAAAAGGACTAGACAAGAAAAATTTAATGGAAGTAATGAATAGTATAAGTCACTTAACCTTGACACTTCCTATAACACTTCACATTCGCTATAAGAAGAAACTTTCCAAGTACAAATTGGATGAGAAAATGGGACAACATGCTAAGGAATCGATAGTCTTCACTAAGAAAGATGTAACATTCAAGTAAAACACAATAAAAAAAGTCATGAATAGGTAAAAATCAGTAGTATTATTGATAAAATGGTATGAAAATGAGTATGGATTCAACATACTCAAGTGGAACATAAGTTATAATGGCTAAAATGGCTAGTTCTTATAAAACTTGAGAGAGAGAGAGAGAGAGAGAGAGGAGAAGAGAGAAGTCAAAGGGTCAAAAAGACACATATAAAGATGATAAAATTAGGTATTTATTCATGATAATATGATATTGGATGAACCATGAAATTTTATGGAGTAAAAGTGTCCATACAAGTCATGAAACGCTTGAAATGTGGCATGAAACTCCTCATTCTAGCTCAGAAAACCACCTTGATGATTTGGACATGTTTGAACATCCAAAAAATAATTAAGGATAGGTTTTATTATTGGTATGAAGGTTAAGGATTTTATACATTCCTCTATATTCATTTTTTCATTCTTTTTCATCTAGAATCATCTGGGAATGAGCCATCATCATCTATAGTCCAAAAAACTCCTCCTTCATGCACTCTACACACCTAGCCTCAAAATTAGATTCATTTTTACATGAAAATAAATGAGATGGAGTTTATAAAAAATTTAAATACCCTCTATGGAATTATAATCATTATTCACACCATAAAATCACCTCACTTGAAGTTTTCCGCCCTTCTCACTAGCTTGGTCACTATGCCAAATTTGACTAGCTGAAATGAAACACCTAATTGAGATACTTAAGAGATGTTTAAAATAATTAAATTGATTTGGGAATTTAAATTAAGTCTCAATATTACCTACCATTTTATTTTCATCTCTTTTAACCTAATACAACTTGCATAATACATAAAACTATTAGGAAAATCCTATTTTACACTCCATCAATACAATTACATATAACTAATCCTGATGAGAAGTAGATTGAGTAAGTCATATAAAATTTAAAATAATAATATTTATAAAAATTATCCATTATAATATATTTCTAACTTCATCTTCCTAATCAAGGCACTAGTAAGGGTTTATAAGGGGTTTGAGCAGTTTTAACTCTTAAGGCTTGTTCATGAAGATGGGATGTTCAAGTTTTAGAAAAATTACACTAATGTGTTATTTAGGGACCCTAATAAAGTCTAAAAAATCATTTATCCTCCATGAAAATCCATAAATAATATATGATCATTCAAATTTCCCCACTTGAGCCCTTTCTTCCATTCACATAGGCCTAATGTTGCCTTTAATCCAAAAGATGACTCTCAATGGCCTCCTCTACAAAGATAAAGATTGGAAACACCTATAATGACCTTAAAATAATTCAATAATGTATTTTAAATCTCATATCAAGGTGGAAATGGAAATGACTCTCTGTTTGGCTTCTAGGCCTAAACCCTACTCAATGGTTTGACTATAACCTTGGGTTTTTTAAGCAAACTATTTAGTTTCTCCCTTATATGAAATAATTATAATGTTTTATTATGTGTTTTTAAACCTATACAATCTTATTTAAGATTACCTATAGCTTATGTTTTATACTTCTTACCCATCTTTCCAAAACTGCACGTTTCATTCACAAGGGAGTGCCCTCTATCTGAGACAAAATAGAGGACATTCCCCTATTTATTTACACAAAAGTTATTATTTGATGAGATTAATAAAGTTATATAGGTGATATATATCATTTTTTATAATTTTTTTAAACCATCTAACCTTCCAATCCCTCATAATTCTAAAACAAATTTATGTAAAAAGGATTGTGCACAATGTTTTGGAGTATAGGCTCGATATAGCATTTGAAAAGGTCCTTTCTCTACTATATACCAATAATGATGGTTTTATTATTAATGTGTTTACATCTCCATTCATTACTCCAACTCCTAACATGCTCCTTATAACTTTTCCTCAGTCACGGTTGTATTACCCTACCTGATTGTGTTTTGCTTCTAGAGGGGACACCTATAGGTTATCTTTCATGAATAAAGATTGAAGATAATGATTGTGATCCACTTAGAGTTTAAAAATATACTTTTATATTTTTTGGTCATATTTTCTTCATAGTTAGGCTACCTACATGTTAGATTCACTACCTTCTCATTCATTGCCTGTAACAGTTAATATAGTGGCTATAGGTACATATTTTTAAACAAAAGGGAATTTATAGGTGTTAACCTAATAAAAAATCCAAACACTAACCTATATTTTGGTCATAATTTTCAAATATGTTCTCATCGTGCTCTAGGTCTACAATAATGAAACACTTTCTCAAACATTACCCTTGGCTAGTTGTAGGTGCTCACTAGGCGTATGTACAGACTTAAGGTGGGTATAGGGGTCTAAACACAACTTATGGTCTTTTTTGATGATTTTTTAGATCAAATTACTCATATTAATCACTTATAATCATTCATAATTGGTGTTAATGTCTATTTTACAACTTGAGTGAAGCTCTCATTTGGGTCATAGTCATGTAGACAATATTGTAGGAATTTAGTGTTTTGTAGGCAATTTTGTGACCCCAAACAACAAACCTCCATTAGCTCTCTACCATTAAAACTTTTAAAGGTGATTATCCTATGTAGGTGTTTTTAAAAAAATAATAGGATCCATAAAAATAATTAAAAACCCTACCATATGGCTCTGCCAAGATAACCCGAGGCCTTTATTTTATATTTTTAGGGAATTAGGTCCTTGAATTGGTCATTTGGCCTTTTGAAGGTTCCCACTTATTTTTATATTAACCTATAAATTCCAAAAGGTCTAACATGATGTTTTTAACTTACTATGACTTTAATAAAGTCTCAAACACTTATTTCATCACCTTAAAATGGCCTTTTAACCCTCTATGGTACCACATGTAGGTGGTTATTTTGTGTGTACAGACAATAAGTGCAATTTAGGCAGTGAGCAAGATATGAAGTCCCTCATTGATTTTTATATTCATATCAAAACCTAAAAATTTACTAATCTCTTAATCAAAACTCTGTTGAGCTTAAAATATCCCTTTCATCAATAAATTCTCCATGAGAGCACTTGTAGGTGTGTATCTGTGGCTGACTATATAAAAATGTTCAATATGACTGTCATAGTCCATATTCACACTCTTTGGAGGATTTGACTTGTTTTTTACTATTTATAAACACATTAAAACCTCTTGATACATTCAATACATCTCCATGAGCATATTAAATAGGATCTTCACACATGATTCAACATGGCTATAAGTGGGATAGGGCAAGGAGTTGACTGAGTATGATAATAGACTGCAAGTTTGATCCAAACATGATGTAGTGAGATAAAACATGAAGAGAGGTGATTAATATGGCATTGAGACATGGTGATGAATCTATATACATGCTCTTAAACCATTTTTAAAGCATGAGAGTTTTGAAAATGGTGAAAAACAACCTATCATCCCAAATGAGACTAATCTTCAACTTGAGATGGTTTTCTCCCAAAACACCATGAAAATTGAAAAAAAGAATGGAGGGCATCTAATAAGAAGTCCAAAATCCTCTGGAGTTAACATCACCAACTAGTTTGTACAAACTTGTCCAAAATGGAGAAAAACCTATAGTGTGCATGAAATAGCAAATAGAAAAACATAGTCAACTTCATAAGGATGGTTCATAAATAATAAGCCACCATTATTAAAATTATTATAATTTAAATGAATTTATTTAAGTGTAATACCACCTCCCAAAATCATTTATCCTAAAACCTCTTTAGCTATCCATACTAAGCATGAACCTATTGGTCACTTTTGTATGTCTTGAAATGTAAAGGAGAAAAATGGTTTAGCCTTAGAAATGTCACTTCTAGAGTATGCCAAGAATTATGATGAGTTTTAGGAAGATTATGATGCATTACATTACCTTACCCATGTGGTACACTTCCCCATAGGTCATACAAGTGCTAAACTCACCTTTTTTAGTTAGTTTCTTGAATTTTCTACAATATTCTGATTGATAGGGAATCTAACCTCTTATGTTATTTAAAGGAAAATTAGACATATTAAAATTGTGGGAATCATTCCACTTTCATTTATGACCCCTAAAAGCCCACTAAATGATCCAAAATGATAATTAAATTAATATGACTAAGACCAAGGATAATATAGCATTAAATAACATAAAATTAACTATAATACACCCCATGAAAAGATATTAGACCCCATAAATCATCTAAAAGTTGAGTTTTTACCTATAGGGGCCCCAATTTGACTTGTAAAGTCAAATTTGGTTAACAGTTAGAGCACACAATAGAATGTGATATTTATTTAACACATCTCCTATTCTAATCAAATCTCAAACTCCAAAATTAACATATTGATAGAGCCAATGTCCATTTGGATGAAGTAGGATAGTATATTAGGATATGATGTATCATTCTATAATTATATATATTTTTCTACATTTCTATTTTAATCTTATTTGTCACATAAGTACCCAATATTCATAATAGGCTGATATAGTCATCTAAAATGTCATTTCAATGTAATGAGTGTCAATTGAGAGCACCCTATCCTTAGTTTATCTCTAGACATATGCTAGGGCCTCTTTTGATCATTTTCCAACTTATATGTGCACTCAACCCTTAACCAGATATACTAAAATCCACATTAAACAATCTTTTAGGCACTCAAGAGCCTTTTTCACCCATTTTAACCACCTAGACAATAATGCATCCCTTTGATCTATAATGCTTTGTGCTATTCGAAAATGGGAAACATTATTTTAGATCAGCGTTATTTACCCCTAAAAATTATATTTCCACTTCCCAAAGCATTTTAGGGTCAGCCTAGACTCATTTCTTATCTTCACAAACACCAGAATGCTATATAAAGACCACTCTAATTCATTTATCCCCTAGATGGAAAATATATGTCATTATCATGAACAAACCCAAAATAAATTGTGAAAATCAAGGTCATTTATCACTATTTTACCTTATGTATAAATCCATCTACAACCTAGAGCTCAAATTACTTAGGCTTCTAGTTTCAATACACACTCAAAACATTCAAACTAGAATTCATACTAACATTCACTTGCACTTTCACCAACACTTAGATTGGGAGAACTACATTGAGCTTGATCCCCTTTAAAGGTATTGGTATGTAGGTAATACTCATCACATGGGTTGTTGAGGTCACATCCATCTAATCCTAATAACACCACTCTACTTCTATTTGTGTTATTCAAAACACTAACAAGCATGGAGGCCTATTGTTTCACATTAAAATCAACCAAATAGGGAATAGATGGTGATTCAAGACTCAATAAAATAGACATAAGATTATCAAAAAAATGTGAACTTCCTCCCAAAAAATCAATATCTTATCTACTTAAGGTCTATTAATCATCTATTAATCAATTCTAGCTCAGAGAAGATAAATCTTACTTACACTTCTAATTGTTGATACATTAGATATTTGGGGTATGACCAATATGGATCTATTAGACATAACCAAGGGATATTTTTCCATAATAACATCATTAGAGAGGATTCCAAATCCTCTAGTCATTAAACACTATAAAATAACCCTAGTTAGGTCCTATGTTTTCATATTAAAAAATTAAATGACAAAGTAATGTAAATTTTAATCTATTGCTCACCAAATCTTATGGCACAAAGTGGGGGTAATAAACATACGTATAAAATCTATACTCATGTCAATGTATAGGAAATCATAATGTATGGGATAGAAGTACAAATGCTAATAGATCTACTCTTATAAAGTAGGAACAAATTTAGGATACTTACCTTTGAATAAAAACCCATCAAACCTTAATCTCTCCCTTGGACAAGGTGCATCTCAATATTTTATTGTGGTATGTAAGGATAATAAGGATAAGTCATCTCTAGGATACAAAACTTCTCTATGCATCTAAAATAAATTTTTGAAAGACAAGATTTATATCTCTAAAGAAAAAATAGAAACCCTAAGCTATGTTATTCAAGTATGATGGTGGATAAGTAGATGTGTAATATATTATTCTTCTTCTCTTCATCTAAGTGATATATATATATATATATATATATATATATATATATAAACCCTAAACCTTTCTAAAAGTTTAGATGATAGGGTCATCCTGATAGACTCTATATTTTTATTTGCTAAAAATAGGTTAGGTCTTGCTCTAGGTTAGACAAGAGTCAATCTAGGCCCATAATTTTTTTTTAATTATTTGAATACAGGGTTGATGGGGTTGATAGTGTAATGCAAATCATTAAAATTGGTTTTAGTCTTAGGAAGGGGCTAAGTAAGGTACTGAAAATCTTGTAAGAGTGTGCAAGAGAGAAGATAAGCCTTAAGGAAGTGTATGGGAGATGGTTGTGTGGATATAAAGTGGTAGTATAGGTGAAAATAATCCTATGAAGCACTAATGGTTTGCACACCCCTTTCCTAGTGTACCCTTTAAGGTGTGCACTCAGAGAGATTAAGAATTGATGGGTTCTTGTAAGAGATATAACATCAGTAATTGATAAAATTTTAAAATATTATGGGTATAAATATTCCCCACTCAAAGCTCATCACTTCCATGTAGGTGTAATAGTGGATGGTGCTTCTATAAAATAAAATATAAACCCATAATGCTAAAGCTAAAATAAATTGTAGTAAGAAGTAATTAAGATATATGAAAGGATAGAATTGAAAAACACATACCTTTACCTACCTTAGTATTGTAGATAGGAGATGAAGTGAAATAAATATGAAGATGTCCAATGTAGGGAACATTAGGTGAACCTATAGAAAATAGAGAAAAAAAAAAAAAAAAACTTTTAGCAAAATATACATCTAATATGTGAAAATATTCTCTATGATGTTAGGATTCCAAAACATTTTTTGGTTGGGAAAATAGAGCTAGTGGAAACAAAGATATGCTTGAGAAATAAAATATGGTTGTAAATATTTCATAGGTAAATAATTTTAAATACTAAAAATAAATAGGGTAAAAATAATTCATTTGATATTTTTACTATTTTGAAAAAAAAGAGCTCTAAGAGACCTAGTGCAAGACTAAAGAGAAATCAAGGTGAGGAGATGATAAATGAGATGGGGAGGATGCTTGGTGGCCATAATGAGTGCAACACATGTAAGCAATCATGAATTTCAATTTTTTTTTGAAATTGAGATAGATATATAAGATTGAATAGTAGGAAAAATGTAGATACCAAAACTAACTGTAGGAAATTTCTATGTAGACTCAGGGTATAATGGGGTTATAGGTAGGAAGAAGTTAGACCAGTAAATGTCTAAGGCATTTAAGGTAAATGATCATGAAGTCAATATATGGAAATAATAGAGTCAATCTAGTTGACTTTATTCATAAGGTAAACATAAAATAGGGGTTGACTATGTAGCAATGGGTCAACATAGTATTTATAAAGGTGGCCAACTACATAATAGTAGGATAATGTAGTTTGAAATGAAAATATGGCTGAATGTGTACCTTTTGGCTGATGCATTTGGTAGTAAGTGGCTGATATAGTTTGTTAAAGAGGGTCAATTGTGTAATAGAGGGCTGATGTAGTATTCTAGAGATGAGAAAGGGCCTATATAGTTTCAAATAGTTTGATTTAGTTTGAAATAATAATGGCCAATTTAGTATCAAATGGGCCAATATCTTTAATAAGATGGATACATGACTAATTTAGTATCAAATGGGTTAATTTTAAGAAATATTATAAAATATAAGAAACTAAATCAAACTAGCTAATGAATTAGTTAATTTGTAAATTTTTAAGATTGCATTTTAATTATTTATGACATGGATATTTGATACATCCATTTTTATTTGATATTTTACATATATGTTATAGATATTGGTGCTTAGATGATTCATCATAGGTACTGTATTTATTGGATTGGTTGATAGACATGGATAGAGCTAGACTAATCACCTTGGGTTTTAGTAACATCATAGAGATGAGATAAATCCCTTTGAGTGTTGATCTTCTTATCATGTTTTTAGGAGCATTAGAATGATTAACCAACACTTTTTAATTTGAGGTGGATGGGGACACCATTAATGTTGCTATCACTCTAGAGGATGTCCATGCATTGCTTGTACTTTTGATAGGTGATGCACTAGTGATTATTGATACACCAAAGGATGAGGATGAGAGAAATCATTAGCCCAATGGGCTACATGCATAGATAGGGTTCACCATAATTTAATTGTGAGCTTGTTTTATGTTTATATTATGGTTATTTAAGACATATATAAGGTGGTGATAGGACTTGTGACATCATGAGTTTTGTGTCACAAGTCAGATGACAAGGTACCGCTATATATGATAGCTTTATGAATATATATATTAGATTAGGTAACACTCTATAATTTTAGGGTTATAATTTGAGTCTATCTCATGCATCATATGTATGGTATTTTATCCAAAGGACACAATACCATAGAACTATGATTTTTTTGAGCACATGGATATATGAGAGGTTTCCCATATATTGGCTAGCTAGGTTGCCCTTTGTGGTTGATGATAAGCTGACTCAAGCCTTATGATGGAGAAAAAACCATGTAGTTTGGGTTGTGCCCAATGTTTCATTAGTACAAACAATCACACAAGGGGATATCATATGGCAAACCTATACTCATATAACTAACATATGGCCTAATTGGTCTACCATTACAATAGGGTTGAAACAAGTGTGGATCATGGGCCACTAAACTTCATGGATGGATTTATAACCAATGACACACTTATTAGAATAGTTTGGCCTCCCCCATCTAGTGTCCCCTCTAGTAGTGCATGCTTATTGGGCACAACATAATATAGGTCTGAGAGGGAGGAGAGGTGGAGGGGTATTGATAGAGATACCAATGATCAAGCCTTAGCATGCTAGACTATGGGCTAGTTAAGCACAACAATAGGAGGTAGTAGATCTAGTAGGAGAAGACACAATGGATGTGGATATAGGGGAATAATAGGCACCATAATATAGGAAATAATGACCACATTTCTTCATTAGAGATGGAGACACCATTAGTGCAAGGAGATGCATATGCTAGCTACTACATAGAGGGCTTAGAATAAATTTGGTCCATAAATTTACCCCTGAGGAGAAGATCATGGTGGGATAAATTAGTGACTCTTGGGTTTACATTAGTGTGGAGGTGATTGATAGAGGAGGTGCTCAGTGAGAGAGAAAATGGGGAGACTATGATTGGTGACACTAACAGCAGTGAAAAATGTTTTAATTTTGATTTAATTTTTTGATATAAGACACTAGTTTAATTATTATTATGGTAGATAGATGATTTTGAGAGATATATATGTGATATTATGCCTATCTAGTTTTGGTTTTGTAGAACATGTGATAGATGAAATCATATGGGGATCCCTCATTATAGCTACACACCATGATATTTTAGATAAGGTGTTATCACCATATAACCCTAACACATTAGATGGTCTTATGGTTCCATTTTCTCCATCCCATGTAGGCTAGTTTAGGCTGGTAGGAAAGGCTATGAGGTAGTTACAGTCATGTGGTGATGGGCTAAAACCACTAGTAGGGGTTGGACTAAGAGAGTCACAGGTCTAGTAGGCCCTAGCATAAGAGAGAGATATGCATATGAATGACCAAAATCTAGCTAAGATAAGTATAATCCTAAGTAGACAATCTACAAGATAGGTGCAGGCCCAAGTAGACAGTCTATAGGGATAGGTTGCTAGATTAAGATCCTAAACTATTTCCTTATATTTTACTATTCAGAGGGGATAGTCATAGGTATTTATGGGTAGTATGGCTAAGCCATAGGATAGATGTGATGGAGCCCAACCTTAGAGCTAGAGTTGTTGTATTTTGTTTTTTTATAAAACACATGATCATATACATATATATATATATATATATATATATATATATATATATATATATATATATATATATATATATATATATATATATATATATATATATATATTGATTTTGACATTTTAATCCCATGATTTGTACTTGGATTTGGATGTGGATGCATGGATATATTTATTTATAACACATGTATTTAGCCTTTATTGTATGTGTTATGGGAAATATATGATGAGTGTTTTGTTTTCTATCATTATGTGATACACATGCATGTTTAAAAATAAAATAGGAAAAATGATTTATAAAAGTATAAGTAATCAAAACAAATGTAATACAAACTATGTCACGATGGAAAATGTGTAATAACAAAAGATGACTAAATATAATAAACCAAATATGGTAAAAAGGGATAAATGTTTTTAAACCATGTAAAATATTTTTACCAAGGTAAAACAAATAAAAACCACACTATATCATGCTAGGAAGTATGAAAATGTTGTAATAAAATAGAAGGCACATGAAAAACCAATGGTATTAAAACAAACCAATTAATTCAATCAATCATACTAAATCATGATGGGAAGTATAAAAATAAATACAAAAATGTAAAAAGAAATTAAATTGATCACACTAATTTAAGTTGGAAAATGTGAAAATTTTAATAAAATAGTTATAAGCATGCGTGAAATTAGAAATTTAGAAGATACAAGTGAAAGATTAATGAAGTAAGCATAAAACATACTAAATTAAGATGGGAAGCATGTCAATGATGTGTAACTCATAATCTAACACTACTTATCTCAAATTTTATGCATGTAATTTCATTATGACTTGGTTATAATATGAATTAGGTATTGGAATATTTTGTGAGGAGGGTTGGGTCTTATCCATAGTCTTACACTATAACTAAAAAAGGGAAACCCTAGAGTGAATGATCAACTAACAAAATAATATTTCTCAAGGGGAATATTAAAAATGTTGTGAAAGAAAGAGCTAATTTAAAAAGCATGATTTAGTCATCTAAAAGGAGATGTTAGGAAATATGAGGCATACTAGGTATACAAGAAAGACACTAAGAGTCTAATTACCATTAAAATACAAAGGATACTTATTCAAAATAATAAAAAATATGTATATTAAAATAGTTGAGACACTAAGATAAAATCATGTTGGTTATATGAACAAGAAAAGAAAAATGGACCTACCTGCCTACATCATGTTTCCCATTCCTCAGGACCTCTTACAAAGCCATTGGTCTAATACAAAGATTGTGTACTTGTGTGAGAAAGTAAGTAGCAGTAAAATATTTTTTATTCTCCTTTCCTAATATATTGGCCTACCACATCCCAATGGACCTTGTCTCTATCATGAAGCCAAGTATAGAGTTTGTGTTTCGATTAGAAAAAAGATATGTGCTATGAATCATGTCTTTTAGTGTGATTTGACTCTTAAAATTTGTATGTTGCCTTTTATATTATTTCCTTTTGTTTAAATGATTTATATTTTAAAATCTATGGATTTTATGATTGCTCCTCCATATGGATTTGGAATAACCAAAATGAGTGATAGAAGTGATACAGATGAATGAGCTTTAGAATTTGGTTAAAAGAAGCTAAAAATCCAAAGGTGTGACTAATTATACACTTAGGCTTACCTATGAACCAATTTTTTTAATCTAAAATTTCAATTGTATGTATGTTTAGTATGAGAAAGGAGATAAGGTAATAAAGGGATATACAAATTAGATCGATAAAATAGGATTATAATGAAATGTCTTGCTTTCTAACTGATCACATGGTAAATAATGATTGCTAATGGGATCAAGGTTTGTATAAACAAGTTACAATAATAATTATCTAAGTTGTTGAGATAAGGTATCAAAAATCATTAAGAAATACAAAGACATCTATGAAAATAAATGAACTCATAAATATAAGAATGTAATCATGGAAAGAACAAAAATAAACCATAAGAAAAGATGAAATAAATTGAAACCATATACAACATATAATACATAATATAAAGATCCATGTGAAATTGATAAGTGAAACTAGATTTGACACATAGTAAAATGATATAAGATATATAAAAGTGTATCAAAAGTCCAATCCAAAATCATAACAAAGAATGAAGTGAGATAACACCATTATATGTTCAAAAATACTAATAAATTAGTCCACAAATATTATCCATGACATATGAAATATATCTATTGAGTTGGATGTTAATAATAACCAGAGTCTCATCTATCCTCCTAGAAAGCTATGAAAAGACCTTTGTCTAAATCTCCTCAATACAAAATCTAGGCATAACTAAAGGATCATGCTCATGAGGGATATTATGCATAGAATATTCAAGGAAGGGAATAGATATCAGAATAGGAATGGTATATGTAAGAAAATAAGGTAGCACCATGAGGGAAGAAGGAGCCACAAGTGGATAAGAAGTCACATGTGAATAAGGAACCACATGCAAAGAAGGAAGATAATTATTACATGGGTGAGCTATGGAAGGAGAAATAGAGGGCATAAGAATTGTCATAAGGTGATCATGAAGGTACTGCTAGAGAATACAATAATGATTAGTATGATGGGTACCTAATTAGTTATAAATATAATATACATCCCCATATTTAGGAATATACTCAGGTAAAAACATGGGAGGAGTATAGCCTTATCTTTAGGATGAGTAAGGGTAGGATGAAATGTGTTAATATATTGCCAAATATTTTGACAATGGGTGGAGGAATGATTATCTTTCCCATTGAGGTAATAGATACACTTGTTCATATACTTTGGCATTATACTAATAAAAGAGGTAAAAGTAAAAGTTAGGGAAGGCTAATATAACTAGAAGTCTTGAATATAATGACTAGAAACTTTGTGAATATCACAATAAGGTTTATTTTCTCATTGGGTGCGAATGGGATCAAGATTAAACAAAGGAAGAAAGTAATTGGCAAGGGAAGGTGGTGTTGCTATAGAGATTGGGTTGGGCTCATCTAAAGGTAAAGCTAGATCAAATACATGATGAATCTTAGCTAAAGGTAGAGAGGGAGTATGAACTAAAATAGGCTTATTTGAGAGTGAGTTAGGATATGAATAAGTCTTAAGAGTAGTATCTAGCATCTCTAAAGGAATCAAACTAGAAGGTTCTTGTTATCTAGTAAAATGATAAGGATCAGTCATGGCATGATTCATGAGCATACTTCTCATAATCTACGCTAAAATTGGAGGTGTACCATGAAATATATCCATCTCTACCCTAAAAAATATATTAATAATATTATAATTAGGCACTATGAAATAAGGAACACAATCAGATAAATATAAAATTGAATTAAATAAGTATGATATCAAATAATCTTGGCATTCTAGACTAGATAAGACCTCATAGAAATGGATCATCTAAAACATAACCATCATATTAGGTGTATGAAACTTGATGGTACATGTAGGTATGATATTTTCATCATAAGTTATATGATGAATAGAATATATAGTCTTAGTTAAGACCATAGGTATTGTAGACACCTAAAACTGGCCACCAATAGCCTTTGATTGGACTTTAAATTGATTCCTACCAAACTTTACAAATTAAGCTTAGGAATCATTGAATGTCCCAAATTTTCTTGTGAATCATTCATAAAATCTCAAAATCATGTTGAGGCATCCCTAATTGGGTCATCCTACCATATACAATAATAACCTCTTATGAATTAATCCCTAAACATCTTATGGCATCACAACTATCAATTTAGCCTATGGACCTATTAAGTGGGGCACATAAACATAAAATAAAATATTGAAAGAGATAAATGGCTAATAAAAATTAATTAATAATTTAAACTAGATTAAAAGACTAGTTAAATTATTCATGTGTAGTTAATGAATTACTAAAAAATTCAAAAATATGAAATATCCTAGGTTTTCATGATTACCTTTTGTGAGTTGTCAAGCCTTTGAAAATATCTCACCCATGCCTATTCATTTAAAATCATTATTTATTGACACCTTTTAAATCTACTAGGGTTAATTGACTTACTTAGGTTAGCTTTGAATCCATTCCATGTTTAACCTACACCTTAACTCGCCTTAGGTTGGGGTTAGTTCTTAAGCCTATAAATTCAAGCCCTTGATTATTGAAAAGAGATATTGGAAATTTTAGAGTTATAATGCCATTTTTGTAGCAATATTCATAAAAATATTACTATAATTACAAAATATTGAGCCAAGCCTCATAAATCCACAATCATAAGCCACATTAATCAAGCCACAATGGTATCAAGGAGATAAGGAGAAAATAATACTCCATTGTCAAAGACTCTTTGATCATAAACCAAGCAAGCCACACAACAAATCATTTGGATCATTCAAGGAAGGTAAGAGATTGTTGTTATTTTACATTTTATTTATGTTTTCAATTTGTTTTTTAATTAATCTCTCCCTATGGTCTAGGCAAGTAAGTGTTAGCATGTTAGTGTGTTTTTATTCAGATTTTATTACTTGTTCTAAAACTTGATCTAACCTCCCTTCTTGGATTCCTTGATCACAAATGGCACGGTCTATGGAACATATACCCAAAAATTACTCTTAAAACCTTATATAGCACTCCCCTATTGATTTTAATGTCAAAATTTGATTATTTTTAACAAAATAGGTGAAAAATTCAAGCTATAAGACATGTTTTGGAAGCTATGAGGTTGCCCTTTGTAATCATTATTTTGCTCTCAAGACTAAAATATCGAAACTCACATAGTTGTGGTTTTTCCTCTATTTTCATAGTTTTACACCTTACTATTAATGTTATGTTGATTATTTTCTAACTATAGGGAGTTATTTGTGATATTGTAATATCATGACTTTGAAAGTTATGATATTGCAATATCATGATTTTGAGAATCATGATATCACAAAACCATGATTTTGTGAATCATGATATCACATGACCATTAGCAATTTTGAATCTTAACTACTAGTAGTCACTGAAAACTATTTTGGTTAATTTGAAATTCCACAAATTACAAAATAATGATGTTACCCTATGAGTTTTGTTTTTACACTGTGTGTATACTTGAGACTGATAGGCCATCTTTCAGAGCTTCATTTGGGGTCATCCAAACTACATTTTTTATGATTTTTTTAAAACCACGTGTTTTCTCCTAATTTTTTAGAATATGTTATTAGTTTACCTTCAAGTTGTATAAATATTTCACAAATCACAAAAAACCTCAAACATTTATAGTTCACATGTTGAAAAGTATCAAATTTGAACATGTCTAACTCTTGAACACTTAGTTTTGGTGCCTAAAAAGAATGGTTAGGTTTTGAACATTTGGTTTGAGTGCTTAAAATAAGCCTAGATGTTTTGTGTTAAGTTGTTATTTGAAATTTATTACAATATTTTGTAAATTTAATCCAAGGGGCCATGAACTTTATCAAACATTTCATTTGGTGCATAAAATTAACATTTACCTAGATTGAAAAATTATTAAAAGTGTTTATTTTATACTTGTTTGTTTGTTTATACAAAATGAAAAGTGTGTGTATGCTCTCCCCCATACCCTATAGGGAACTTGGGTGACCAAAAGTGCCTTTTTTTAGAAGTTTTTGCCTAATCCAAGGCATGGAAGGAATGTTGTGTAAGCTCTCCTCAAAACCCATATGGTTTGGGTGATATAAATACAACCTTTAAATTATTTTCACTTAGTGTTATTTTATACAAATTGGATTGTGGAGGGGAGTTCATAGCTTGTTCACAAGTTTTTTAGGGAATATTTTACCTGGGGTTTCATCTCTTAGCATTATTTCAACCCTAATCCATGATAGTGTATACAAATTAGGGTACACATACTATGAGAGCCAGGGGGTTGAGTAGCTAACTTCTCCTTTTGTAATAAAAATATGAGTTAGGTCTAGCTAACTAAGGGATTCCACCAAGTAGTCCACAAATGGAATTTCTATGCAAAGGAATAGACCTTTACATAGTAAGTTAGCTAGTATAAAATCAATTCACATGATTGAATATCTAATGTTAACAACACTTAGGACCATTTATAAATTCAAAATTTTATGTTTTAAACAAACCCCACTTGCCATGTACATATTATTGATGTAGGGAAAGTAGCTTGAAGGTCCATGTCACCATAAAATCTCTTAGGAGAAGGGGGGGTTTAAAAACACTACACTTTATGCAATTTTATTTTTATATTAACACTTAAAATTTTCCCAAGCATGTATATAGATGTATTTCAATGATACAATGCAACCTTATTAGTTATAAGATCTAGAACATTATACTTAATTATATGTGGTCTATTTCCTTTTACTTGGTCTTTGAGTCTAAAAACCATTTATTTTTTTGTGCCATGTCAAAATGAGTTTTATTTCCACACTCCATTAATTAAGGAGGAGTTATTCCATCCATTTTACACTATGATTTTACCTTAGCCTTTTTGTTAAAAATTTTGTGTGTGTCACTTGATTGAAATGGGTAATGTTATGTTTCCCAAATCACTTCAAGTTTTTTGCTTTAAAGTCTTCAAACCAACTATTGTTTACATCTTTTGAGAGCAATAATTACATTACACTTCCCAAATCATTTCATAGACTCATCTTATAGTGTGTCCAAGTTTCATATTTGGAACCAATCCATGCTTGTATTTTGGTTCTTTGTCTAGTGCCATTATGCCATTCACCTTTGTATAGCTTGTTTCATCAAAGAACCTAGTTTTCCTAAGTTGAATTTTTAATTAGTCTTGGAAAGTTTGAATCTAAACATTGACTTATTTATATTTATGCCTTGTCTAATTGGGGCTTAAACACTAATATTTATCTTTTAGGTCACATAACTTGCATTAATTATTTACCCAAATGCAAAAAACTATTTATTTGTGCCTTTATTTGGGAGAAAATAGCCTATCTTCAAATGCCTTTTATTTTATGTCTTATGCCAATTTGATCAATTTCATTTCTAAATTTGGATGCCTAGTCTATGACAAAGTGATTCAAATTTGTTAGATTAAATACTCCTTTGTTTTCAGTCTTGATTTTGATGCCACATTTGTCCAAAAGTCTTATTACATGCCTATTTTGAGCCTAGCTTTTGATGTTGTATTTGGCCAAAATACCTAGCAACCTTTATTTTCCTAGATTAGACTTGTTTGTAGCACTTTAGACCTAGTGTTTGGCATGCCATTTTTTATTCAACCACTTGAAATTTTGTTAGTAAGACATTTGATGTTAGACACATGATGTTAGATTTATTTACACCAAGTTTTAGCAAAGATATTTTTGGAGATACATCTCCCCTATACCAAGTTAGACCAAGATTGAACCATTTGTACTTTGGACATTGTTTTTTAGAGTTTATATAACTCTAGGCCTTTTTATGGATCTTTCATTATTGATTCAGATATGTCTAGCTACACTTATGGTAGAGTCATGTAAAATCCAAGTTATGACAGAATGGCCACCCAAATTAACTTTGGATGAGACTTCTATGGTGAAGAAGTGGTTTGTGAGATGGACCCATATCCTCCTTACAATCCTCAATCTGGGGAACAAAGCCAAGTATCATATTTGGTGATACCTTATTTTAGAAGGTTGATGTATGATACTCACCACTTTGCATCCAACTAATCCCCCACCTATACCATTAACCCTCCTTCAGATTATGTGATCAACCAAGCTCAAAAACATCTAAGGAATACCATTACCATTCTAGGACCTCATTCTTTAGCTTGTGTGACAAACCAAGCTCCATGATGCCCTATAATTTATATATTAGGATCTCATCCTTTAGCTTTTGTGATAAACCCAAATCCACAATGCCCTACCATTACCATTCTTAGTCATTCCACATATAGTAGCTCATTCTCCCAACAGAGTTATCCAATCATAACTAGATGGGTCATAGTTACTATCCTAATCCAGAAAACAAACTTTGATAAGTCTCTCATTTTAAAACCACCATACATTATTCATCCATTTCTAACCATTCCCCACTTTATAAAACCCCTACCAATCATCCAAACCCTATTGATCCAATAAATACCTCTCTAACAAAACTAATCATTCAAAGATCAAGATATATTCAAAACTGGTATTTTACAACTACTTGTAAACCAAGGCTAAGAGAACCAACCAAGCCACAATGTTTTTTTTGAAACACCTACTTTTGATAAGTCAAACTGTAATGAATTAGCTTTTAATCCTATACCCATTATCAAGGAATATCACTCTAAAAATCTAGTATTTGCTTATTCACTTATTAATGATTATAACCACCTTTAGGCAAATCATTATATCAACCATATGGTTTTTTTAAAGAGCCTCTATTTTTTACAATAAGATCTCTAGGGAGTTATCTCTTGACCTTTTTCCACTCATTCAAGAGTCTCACTTTGACAAACTAGTCTCTATGGAGCCCATCTTGTTATCATAGGCCATTACTTATCCAAAACCAAACATTCAATAAGACATCATTGTAGCAGTATCCACAATAGATGAAGAATCAACATTAAAGTTAGGTTTTATTTTGGAACCAACATCATATTTAGTATCATAAGAAAATACAATGTTAGTCTCAATGATGGATTCAGAGTCTCTTAATTCAGAATCATAATATGTTTATGGTTGTTACAATATTGGTTACACATGACTTGTGAATCGATTTGAATACATTTGTGATCCTTCCATAATTTTTGAGGATGGTTACTTTAGCTTCAGCACAATTTTTCCTAGTATATTTTATGACAATTGTGTTTCCTCCCCCCATTCCATTACTATTCCACATGCCATCAAAACCAACCAACATAGCCATTATATTGACATTCCACCTCCCACAAGTGTTGATTGGGACTGATAGAATCACACTTTAGTGAGCTACATCCATGTAAACATATCAATTTTATAATATCAAGGGGACAAGGACCACATTCATTCAAAATAATAATAATCTCCAAGTGAAATGTTTTTGAAGGTGCTAAGGGGAAATCAAAGTCCAAACTCAACATATTCTAGTGAAACCTTTTTGGAGTCATTATGGGATAATCAAGAAAAATTCATTAATTAAAACCTCTTTGAGGTACCAATAGTTGAGCACAATAATTATTCACTACTTAATGAAGACATTATCAAATATAAAATCAATATAACTCCCAATATACAACATAATTAGATGGTAGTTACTCTCAACACAAAATAATGAAAAAATATGGTGGTCCTATCAAGATAATATTAAAAATTATTTGGCCCCACCACAAACAAAATTATGTTAAATATTAAATTAGTAACATTATCTGTGCCTAAAAATCCCAAAATTCATTTTTTTTACCATTATACATTCCATTATCATCCACCTTTACATGGAAAAATTATACCTATTAGCCAATATTTATTCCTATTATATCATCCCTAGACACACTTTCCTTTGTAGAGGCTATAAATATACCTTGTATCAACTTTTGAAGGAAATAAAATTATCAACTAATGAAGATCACAACATTATTCAAATCTAAATCTATATCAGGTTCTTGACAATAGTAGCTATTCATAAGAGGTGTGGGATAGAAATTTACATGACTGGATATTCTAATTGTATCATTTGATGATTAGGATGTGCATCTCCACATCAGTAAGAATAATAGAAACATTCACCTTAGCCAAAAGAATTTACCTTCACTTTTCCATTTTCCATTTACCTTTCCATTTTCATTTACCATTTCTCTTGTCATTGTTTCATACCTTACCATTTTCCTTGTCAATTCACTTCAGGACAACCCTCTTACCACCATATCCAATTGACATTCTATCATTATATCCAATTCCATATCATATGAAATTTTAACATGTCATACTTATTAGACTAAAGCCTATTTTTAGCCATCCTACCTAGCCCCCTTTTGATCTTGGTTGCTTTGGTTTTTCTTGTACTTTCTATGAGGGAATTCTGATCTAGTTTTAGTAGTTTTAGAATTTTGTGTTTAAATGATAATCTATGAAAGTAGTGTGATAGTGGATCTAAAAATATATCTTTCATTTACTATTTGACTAGTACCATTGATTATAATCACTTATGGGTAAAATATTATCCCACCTTGTGTTACTATACTAATTATAACTACCTATGAGAAAATTAGTATCACAAACCAATGTCATTATTTCCTAATTATAACCATCTATGGGAAAATTAGGAACAACACCTTTTACCATGCCTTGATAAATCACCTTTCTATTACTATTTTTATTTTCCTTATCATTTAGCCATAATTCATAAACTTGTTATAGCCTATTCGATTCTCCTTATCTTTTATGTTGGTATAAATATTATGACTTGAGGTCCTAACAAGACTATGTAGGCCATGTTCGATTCATGTTGAGGTTAGCTCAGTTCCCCTTTTCCATATGCTCTCACTATTTTATGAACAACCTAATCCATTGCTCTCACCATTTTATGAGTGGTATCTTGTCAATATTTAACAATTTAAGATACCCCAAAAATTACAAAGACATTCAAAAAATTTAAAATCCAAAAACATTTGTCCTATCTAATCCTATTTAGTCATCCTCGATTCACCCTAATGGGGCAAAACCATTTTTTGGATAATTTATTTTGCTTATACTTTAAATATTTTTATGTGTTATTTTCCTTAGTTGTTTGATTGCTTGCTTGCCTATTTCTTTGCTTTTAAAACTATGCCTTGACTCAATCTATATGTGTTCATTAGGTGATTCCTTAAACATTATTATTGAGTAAATACATATTCATACATCAACATTATCATCATGGTTTTTATCATTGGTGCATTATTTTTAATTTTTTATTGGATTAGGATTTAATACTTATGCATATTTTGACAAAGTTCTCATGGTGTTTTATCATAAGGCATACCATCATGTGCTATAGCAGAAATTATCTCAAGAAGTCATACAAGTAATGGAGCCACAAAAGTTTCTCCTTGGTAACCTTAGCAAATCCTCCCACTCTCCTTTATCAAATTAACAACTTGACCATTTTGGTTTTATCAATTCTAATAAAGATGAACTTATCTACATTAGAAGGTATAATTAAATCATTCACATTGATCAATTCTTATTATTCTATCATCTCTTTCATCACTTTGTGCATCCTTGTATGCATGATTGTTTGTGTCTGCTTCAGTCATTAGACCATTGCATCTACATTTACATATGTTCATCTTTAATATGTTTAATAGGTTATATCCTTGAGTTATTCTTACTAATATACCCTATTGGGGGCATAATAATACATCATTTTCTCAATATAGGTCATATTAATTATTATAACCACTTATGCACAAATCATTATTTTGATTCATCATCCCTAATTTGGGCATATGCCATTTCCATTGACTATAACCACCTTTGGACAAATCAGCATCTCAACCTTTATTACTGATTATAACCACCTTTGGGAAAATCAATACTTTTTAATCAATGTATGTAAGTATTTTCTCAATTGGATTAATCTCACCCATAGGTTAATTCCATTATTCTTCTTTATTCTTTTTTAGGTATCATCCATCAAACATATGTGATGGCCACTCCCTTGAGGGGGAATCATTATAGACTTCCCAAACATTATTTGGAGCTTTTTCTTCAATCATCATTTTATTCAATGTGTTTCATTATTTGAGAAGATGTTAATATTCCTATAAATTATAAAATTTTCTTAAATAAAGGAAAAATATAGATAAACTATCCACCAATAGCCTTCAACTAGATTTTATACCAATTCTTAAAAACCTTTGTGAATTAATCCTAAGAATCATTAAACATCTCAAATTTTCTCGTGCATCATTATTAAAATTTCATAATAATTTTTAGGCATCCATAAGTTTGGTATCCTACCATATGTAATAATAACCTCTCATGGATTCATCCCTAAGCATCTTATAACATCACAATAGTCAATTGGGCCTATAGACCTATTAAGTGGGGTAAATGGATATAAAATCAAATATTGAAAGAGATAAATGGGTAATAAAAATTAATTAAAAAGATAAACCAAATTAAAATCATATTTTAATTATACATTTGAAATTAATTAATTACTAAAAAAGGAAATTCATAAATACGAAATAACCTAGCTTTTCATGATTACCTTTTGTGAGTTGTCAAGCCTTTGAAAATATCTCACCCATGCCTATTCATTGAAAATCATTATTTATTGACACCTTTTAAAGATAATAGGGTTGATTGACTCACTTAGGCTAGGTTAAAACCCATTACATGTTTAAATTACACTTTAACTCACTTAAATCACACTTTAACTCACCTTACCTATTAAAAAGAAAGCTTGGAAACTGTAGAGTTATAATGCAAGTTTTATAGAAAGATTCATAGAAATAGTGTTATATTGCCAAAATATTGAGATAATACCCATAAAACCACATCAAGAAATAAATAATGGTGCAAAGGATAGAAGGATAAAATAATAATCCATTGTTAAAGACTCTTTGAGCACAAACTGAGCAAGCCACATAATGAATCATTTAGAGCATTCAAGGAAGGTAAGAGATTTTTTATTATTTTAAATTTTAGTTATGTTTTTAATTAGTTTTATTAATATAAATCCCCCTATGATTTAGGTAAGTGTTATCATGTTAATATGTTTTAAATCAATTTTAGTTACTTGTTATAACACTTAATCTAACCTCCCTTCTTGGATTCCTTGATCATAGGTATATCATCGATAGGAAGTTGATGGGAATATAGCTTCAAAGATTATAAAATATAGGTGATAATATGATGGGATAGATATGAAGTTTTAATATTGAGGCTAATATCATCTATTTTATCATCACAAGAATCAAGGAGGTTAGGTGTTCTATTATTGATGAGTTTAGGGTGACCATGATAACCTTAGGTAGAATTGACAAGATAATTGAAATGTTGAGATTATTTAAATGGGATATTAGGAAAGGGTTCAAGGGTATGAATTTTAAATATGCAACATTATTGATATTTTTTGAAATTGCAAGGGTTTTTGTCTCCTTAAATATTGTAAATAACACCATTATTGGGGAGTTTAATGCATTGGAAGGTATATGAGGCAACAACCCTCATATGATGAGTCCAAGGTCTACCAAATAAGATGTTATAATAAAGGGGAAGTTAAATATCATAACATTTATGTGGATGGTAACATGAAGGATGTAATAGGATTCCACACATACCCTAAAGGAGGAATTTTCCTTCTATTATAACCTTGACATGTACTACATGTGGACTTGAGATTGCACTCAAAATATCCAAGAGTTTTAATGAAATCAAGGGAGGGGACACAAGTAAAATAAATTTCATAAATCAAAGTATGATTAACTTGGATATCACTGATTTAGATGCTAATAAATAATGGAGAATCATTCATGCAAAGTTGAATCTCATCTAGAATCATGGAAGTGATAGGAAACTTAAGGGAAAGAGAAGTTTTCATTATTTCATCAACATGTATGGACATATCTTCACACTATTGTAGAATACTATCTTCATACTCAGACAAGGTATCTTTGTGTCTTACTAGAGGGGGATAAGGGATGTTCTTTTCAAATAATAAGTGCATCAAATGATTTCAATGATGGGGGAAGTTCACATTAATTCTAATAAAGGTATTTGATATGGGAAATGAGAAAGTTATGCAATGGGGCCCCTTTCATAATAACCTATGGGGGGATTACTAGATATAAATGTATAATGTTATAGGAGTTTCTAGGAAGGAGGATTAGAAGTGTAGTTAAACTTGTGTTGGTAAGATGTAGTTGGTTTAGTTTGAGGATAAATAGGTTGATTATCTTTAGATGATGGGATAGTTGATTTAGGTATTTATTGTGATTAAGTTGAATAAATATTATTTGAAGGTTGAGGAATATTGTTGATGTGTGTATATGTTGGTGGAATGGTAGAGATAGTGTGAGATATATTAACTATTTGATATGTTAGAAGTGGTTCTTGGAAATATATGAGGTCTTCTTGCCCCAAATTTGTAAGACGAGATGGGGAAGAGTCTTAAATGATGCAAAATGTTTGGGAGGTTTGGTGTGTGTGTGTTGGATTAGAATTAATAAACTTTACTACCCTTCACATGTTATTCATATTTATCACATTTTATTTAGTAGTGAGGCCTGTAATACTTTCAACATTATTCATGGAATGAGTATGCTTGTCATTGTTATCTTGATTATTAGGAATAGGACCTTTTTATATATCAAGATAAGCATTAGCTTGGTTTAAAGATTAATTTTTGTTTTGTGATGTTTGAGTTTTAAAGGCTATGTAATATGCTTATTGGTATTTGTAAATGAGTGATAAATGATAAGATTTTGGTCCAAGAAGAAAATCCATAGCTAGATTACATAATTTTATACAAGTCTCATGAGAGTGGCCATAACTTTCATGAAGCCAATTTTATTTTTTGGGATCATACCATGATTTCATAGGATGATTTGGGTCAAGATCTCATGGTAGAGGCCTAGGAAGATGTTTTTCTAGCTAGTGTAAGGATAATGGTTTATATACATTAATGTTGTTTGTTTCATAAAATGTAGGATTAGGAGTGTTTTTTGGAGGGGGAACATGCTCCACAATGTTGTTGGGATTGATGACTTGAATGTTGTGAATAGTATCATAAGTATTGGTGACACCATCATTGGTG
The DNA here is from genome assembly GCA_037957365.1 of Torreya grandis. Classification (NCBI taxonomy): domain Eukaryota; kingdom Viridiplantae; phylum Streptophyta; class Pinopsida; order Cupressales; family Taxaceae; genus Torreya; species Torreya grandis. Next base: position 49,866 of record JARHVA010005766.1, read on the forward strand.
GCATGACCATTTTTATTCTTAAAGAACATGTAAGTGCCCATGGGATGTTGGGATGGTTCAAACTGGTGCATGAGAAAATATTGAAGTTTAGCTTAGTTGAGGGCTTCTTCCAAAGTTATTGGAGATAAATTCCTAACCCCATAATCTAACTTGGAGTAGATAACATTAGTGAATAAATGAAATAGATTATCATCATCCATGTTATGCTCACATTTATTAGACAAATTATTCCATCATTTGATGAAATCTTATGATATTTTAGTTTTAATTTTCTTACAATTTATGAATTGAGATAAGGTATTCTCAAGGAGGTCACTAATTTGAAACTCTTATACTAAGGAGCTAACTAGATATTTCAAGCTAGTGATAGATTGTGATTTTAGTTGAATGTACCAATCTAAAGCATGTCCTGAGAGTGTTTTAGATAATATCTTGGTAGAATCAAAGGTATTATGTTTGAACCAATCTTAATAGAGATTACTAAATGCTTTTAAATATAATGTGGGATCAGTAGAGTCATTATAACTGATGGTAGGTGTGATACCTCCTATGTAAATGTTAGTAATTTAAGGTACAAGGGGTTCAATTTAGAGATGTTTTAATGTTTTATTTTTGAGGGATGGTTGAGGAATGAGGTTACCATAAGAATCCCTAAGGTGGGGCTGGTCAGGAATGGGTGGCATTTGGATTTTTCACTCCCCATTGAGCTTGTTAGGGTTGATTTTGAAGGTGAATGGGATGATTTTACATCTACATAATTTTATTTACATTATTGGTTTGAGAAGTGTTCATTTGGTTGAGTGTTTGAAATAAGATTTGATGAGTTTTGGTAGTATTTTTACTAGTGTGTGTAGCATGTGATGTCTTGGTATTGGTATTAGTTTCTTGGATTATACTATGATTAGTGGAATGCATGATACTAGTGGTGTGAGAAGCATTGGTATAAACATAATCACTAATAGCATGATTAGAATATTTATAAAAATATGCACTAGTGGAATGGTTAGCATTATAATTGAAAGTATTGGTAGTAAATGATACACTAGTGGCATTATTGAGGAAGAGGTTCTTTAGAAAAGGACCACTAGATGTTAAACCAACCATATTAGTGTAGATACCTTGCATGGAGGTTGAAGAGGTCATAAAAAAAGAGGTCATGGTGTGGGTAGTATTTAAAATATAAGGGAAATGTTTAGAATCAAGAAAGTGTCACCCCCAAATTTATGAGAGAATGTAGGGAAGGGTGAAATTGGTTCTTCTACTTGATCACCTATCATCATATTATAGATGGTTGAAGTCTATTTTCCTTTATGTTGAGGAAATTTGTTAATAAAGAAGAGAATTTTAGGTTTGTACTCTAATTAATGCTCATAAAATAAAGATAATATAAGATTACCAATTAATTATTAATGAGGATGAGCCACATAATTGGTAATGTGAGTGGCAACGAGCACATTGCTTTCATCTAAAGTGGAAGGCACAAGATTTTTGGGGAAACCTATTAGGATAGGTAAGACAAATCATGTTTTTTATATTCAATTATGTATTATAATCAACTAGTAAATTCATGATGATAAAAGGAGGCTAAATATGTGATGACAAGAAAATTCAAAATATAGGGTATAAAATTGAATTAGTCAATGATGTTCATCAAAATAGGGAATAAAACATAGAAAAATAGAACACAATCATAGAATTTAACTATGTATTAATGAATGGGGAATAAACCAATAAATAATTATACATATCTATATATATCGACTATGTACTACTTATACAAGGGACTAAACAAGAAGATAAAAAGACATAGTTAGATAGGTCAACTATGTATTATAGGTAGATACATTAAATAGTCCATAGGATAATGTGTCAATAGGGATGACAATATTATAAAAATAGAGAGGTTTTTTCTATATACTATCTAATAAAATGAAAATAAGCACATAATCAATTGGATCAATGTGATTGATCCAATTGGAACACATAGCAAAAACCTTGCACCAATGCTGGATAATACAAGTTTTATAATGTAAAATATAATAATCAAAGAGCAAGTGGTGAATTGAAAGTAACTACTACCTAATTGGTCATTCTTAAGTGTTATTAAGTTATAATGAAGTCTAATTTTAATGTGATTGGTAATTTTGTTATAATGAGGAACTAGAAAGCAATCTAAGGCTAGTTTTAGGAAGTTTAAGCTGAAAGGGATCTATATTGGCAATGGTACTAGATTTTTATTGGGTCTTACCTCCTCAATTCAAAATCCTATAGTGATAATGGTGCTGGGTTATTTTAAAATATATACCATCAACCACATTTTTATACTTGGATAAAACACCATGTTGGATTCCCCATTAGTGATGAAATCCAAGTAGGTAGGCCTTTGGGAAGATAAATATTTAATGTTTTTATGTGTAAAGTGTTTTGAAAGTGTGTGCAAAAGAGAAAAATAGTTTGACTAAATGGGTAAATAAAAAAACCACATAATTAATGTATTTTTGTTATTATAAGCATGCAAACAACTGGAAAAAGGTGAATTAATTACTAGTAAAAAGAGGATAATTCTTGGATTGTGAAGAATACATAATTAGTTTAGGTGATACTATATGCAAATAATGCAGAATAGAATCAACTAGGTTTCTACTCTTCTATGGAAGTAAGATCTAAAAGAACATAATTGAATAGGTTGACTATGTCTTCAAGATAGAAAATAGACTATATAACTGTGTTGATTGAGTCAACCTAGTTGGATATAGGTCTACAATTTTATAGACTACAAACTTGTGAAAAATAGTACTAAAAAAAAAGAATTGAAATGACAGAGAGAATAATAATTAACCTTGGTGGGTTGGAAGATGTTTATATTTTGAAATTTTATGTTGTGATACTCACGTGTTGAATCAATTTTTTTGATAATATATTTAACTATCTCAATGGAGTTTATTAAACATGTGTGCTAAGAAAAGTTGTGAACATAGTCGACTGGTTCGACTATGTTTGTAGACCTATATGCTAGAGGAAGAGAATTTTAAATAGAGTTGACTAGTTTGAATATGTATAAAATAATTAATCTAGTCACCTATATTTGGAGAAGACCTACACAAACATAACAAATTCATTGGTGTGATTATGTGTTAAACCTACACAAAAACTTTTAGAACTAAATCGAAAGGCTTGATACAACACTACAAAAATAAAAATATATAATATGATGACAAGATGAAATCATGAAATAAAACTTACAAGGGTTTGATAAATGTTGGGCTCAATAGATTGCTTGTAAATGGAAATGCAACTAATCTATTAATCAATCCTAGCTCAAAGAAAATATATCCTACTTACACATATGATTATTGATACATTAGATAGTTGAGGTCATGACCAATATGGATCCACTAGACCTAACCAATGGATCTCTTACTATAATAAAATAATTAGAGAGGGTTATAAAGCCATTAGTTAAGTAACACTATGAAATAACCCTAGATAGGTTCTATATTTTCATATTCACAAAGTAAATGACAAAGTAAAGTAAAGTTTAATCTAGTGCTCACCAAAGCTTGTGTCACAAAGTGGGGGTAATAAACATAAAAATAAAACATGCATAAAATATCTATACTCACATCAATGTATAATAAATCTTAATACATGGGAAAGAAGTATAAATGCTAATCTATATACTCTTTTAAAGGAGGAACAAAGTTAGGAATACTTACCTTTGACTATAAGCATATTGAGCCTCAAATATCTCCCTTGGCCATGGTGCTTGACAAAAGGTTGTTGTGGTATGTAAGGACAACAAGGATAATTCAATTATAGGTTACACAAATTCTCTATGCATCCAAAAGACTTATCCTAGGACAAGATCTATATTTCCAAAAAAAAGTATTGAAATCCTAAGCTATGTTCTTAAAGTAGAATGGTGGATGAGTATATATGCAATATATTATTTTTCTTCTTATCTTTATATAAATGATAGAAATGGATGTGTAAATATAGTTGAATCAAACCCTAAACCTTTTTGAAATTTTAGTGAATAGGGTCATCCCAGTTGACTTTATATTGTTATTTTCTATAAATAGGTTAGGTCTTAGTCTAGGTTGGCTAGGAGCTGACCTAGACCTATAACATGCTTTTAATTATTTGAATATAAGGTCCATGGGGTTGATATTTTAATGAAAACCATCAAAAAGGGTTTTAGGTTTATGAAGGGGATAAGTAAGGTGGTGAAAATATTGGAGGAGTGTGCAAGAGAGGAGATAAGGCTAGGGAAGTGTATGTGATATGGTTTTGTGGATAGCAAGTGGTAGTATATGGGACAAAAATCCTATGAATTACAAATGGTATACCCATATATTTCTTGATGCACTCTTTAAGGTGTGCACTCAGATAGATTAAGACTTTATGGGTTCCTACTAGATAAAAAAATATCAATAATTGAGAAAGTTTGAAAATATTATGTGTATACACATGATACTATCCAAAGTAGACTCTAACACCTAATTCTTATTGATGACACATTGTATTGTTCCTACACTACTTTACAGCCTACCACCTATCTATCTCTATCATTTTTCTAGATACTTAGTATCTATTTTATAATTCATTATTATTTATAAGCTTATAAAATGAATCAATTATCATAAAAATTAGTGGTTGTTTATATTTTTATATTTATTCCATGATTTATATGCTTTTCTCTTTATCTAATTAAGGTTTTACATACCGTAATTACCAAAATAGTTAAATCATTTGGTGAACCTAACTTACTTCAAATATTATCCAAAACCTAGCCTTAGATGCTCTTAGGGTTTGTATTCCTTTATTTTCTATGTTCAATATTGAATTTAAAAATATCTAATTTCCTTCATTATTATATCTCTACAATATTTCATAGATTTAATTTCTTCAAAGGTTTGAAATATATAACTTTTTGTTTTACTACTTCCCAACCTACAATGGTAAAATTTAATGACTGATTTGATGAGACTGATAAGTGAAAATTGTAATATTCCATTTACAAACATTCAAATATGCAAGATTAATTTATATGTATTGTTAAATAAGATCTCCTGAATTCAACTATAGTTAATCTTCCAACCCCATAGAGGATAATATTATTACACCTTTTACAAGGGAAAATCAAACTCTACAACAAATTGTTACAACTAGCCAACTCACTAGTATAAACACATCTTGTGTCTAGTACACATCTCTCCTATTAAAATGTAAAATATTTTAGTTAATATATCCACTTTATATAGACTAAGGTGTTACATATTCAACATGGTGATACTAGACCATCTCATGCCTTAAAAACTCATATGTTCTTGGATACACCATTAACACAACATATAGTGGTAAATTCATTTACATCTATATTTTTTTCACCCAACCTTACTCTATATTATGGTAAGGGTGACCCAAAGCATCATCTATACACTTTTCACATAGCATGTTTGGACTATATGTCCAAGAATGCATCTTTATTATGTTGTTCCCTCATAGCTTAGATTAATATGCATTACAATGGTTTTAGGATCCCCCTAGTCAGCCTATCACAACATTTAATCCACTTATATATATGTTTTTATCACACTTTTCAATAAAAATCAATGATAAAATTTCATGTGCTTAAGTTACACAACTCAAGAAAAAATCTAATGAACCAATAGATGAATCTCTTGTGATATAAAAGTATTTAATAAGGATAACTATCCCCATGGTAGATAGATAAATCTAGTACATATTCAAGAAAATATTATTACTAACATTAAATGAATATATATTATTTTAAAGGTTTCCATAATTTATAGATTTATGCCATATAATGAATGAAGGGGAAGTCAAACTTCTCTCCATAGGTTATTTAAAGTACATAACCAAGTCAGATTCCACTAATAAGACTTTAAATGTGCCATCATACAAGGTGAGATCTAATGATATGAATAATAAGAAAAATATGATAGTTAACATAACATCAAAGCCAGTTCCTCATCTGGTTTTATTAACTCCTCCAATGAGACCTTTTAAAAATCTACCTAAACCATCAGCTTGTGTACTCTAGTGACTTTTAGAATATAATGTCATATCTCTCCCTCCCATTAAATAGGTTGATATGACTAGGCCTCTTCAAAATAACTATGTTTCTGATGAATTTTTCAATTATCACAAGGCCCCAAACCATACTAAAAATAGATGCATGATAGTATGACATAATATCCAATATTTGATAGAGGCCAATATAATTGATGTGATAAATCCTATAGAAACACCTAAAGCACAACCAACTAAAGTGAAAGTAATCAGAATATTTTATGATCCATTTCCAAAGAATAAAACTAATGAGATAATAGAAACTTAAGATGTTCATTATAATTTTAAAAAACATCCACCACCAACATACTCATACAATGGACACACACCCTCTATATAATATCATTGGTGTGTATCATATTATGATACCAACTAGGACTCTTATCATTTTCTTAGAACAAGAGATCATTGATGATTACTCAAATTTATATGCACTCTTTATAAAATCTTACATTGATCATCTCCTATTTATAATTTCATCATTGATAATAGATCAATCATTAATATGCATCCTATTACACTTTTACATCACTTGGGCTATTCAGATCAAGATATTTCTTTGAAAGATATAGTTATTTGTGGCATGGTTTAGTGGCTATATATAGAGCTCCATTAGGGAGATATTAGCTCCATTATAGGTTGGTCCTACAAGTGTGGTCACCAAATTCATAGTGGTACCTAGTGCTGACACATTTGACATGTTATTGGGTATGCCTTAGATACAACATCTTCAATCCATGCCCTCCACCATACACAGATGTATTAAGTATATACATGTTAATCACATTATTACAAGGGGCTTACATATGAGTGTCCCTTACCTAATCCATATCTAAATACATAGGACTTACTATTAATAGTTATATCCATTACCACACCTTATATTTAATTGAGCCACTAGTGTTGGTGAGGTCTACTTCTACAACACTACCATGTATATATACACTCCATTAGAAACATTTATTAGAGAGACCCTTGCATTAGAGACATGTTTTGATTTCTAGAGAGCCTCTCTCTACCCAATTCACACCTAGATAAATTTTATTGAGTCCCTAAAACACTCCACATAGAGCATCCACATCAATTATGGATTCTTCCACTAGATGGATCCCCAAGAGCCCTACAGTACATATGTTGATTCAATCATATCCACAAATTCATGGCCACACTTCATAGTCACCTTAAACTATATATTATTTAGTATATATAGTTTCTAAATCTCAAATAATTACTCACACATCATCAATGATTATTCTTCTTTACTTGATATAGGTCACCTTAATAGGAATTCTCGCATGACACTCACTGGTTAGTATAATCTCACATTTTAATTATACATAGTTTTTATTATAATGATCCTTGAATATAGTTTAATTTTCATGCAACTTGTACATAAATTATAGTAAAAAAATAAAAAAATAATATAACATATTATAAAATACAAAAACATTCAAATATTTCTAAGAAAATACAATTTTTAGATTGTATGCATTTCCATGTTTACATTCCTTATATTAGTTAGGTACTGCATATGTTATCTATGCTAGTATATTCAATTTTATCATACATACATGCTTTAGTTGTTACTTTTGAGTGTTCAATTATTACTACAAGACTCAAGTCCTCTACACATATCCAAAATTATTACTATATACCCATTGGGGCACATACACATATACACAAATTCAACATTGAAATATCAATCCATTTGGGACACATACACATACACATAAATTAAACATTGACATATCAACCCATACATGGAATCATACTACATATCTTCCAATTTTCTAGATTATATCTTTCTATACCTCATATCACATATTTAGCATTGATTATATCTTGATATTGATCATCTTATAATACATTGAGTTTTTTATGACTAATACTATAGGCTTAGCTTATGTACATATTTTCTCTTATATAGATTTGTACCACATTATTATACATAATTTAATTTCTAAATTTACTAATTTAAATTTTATTGTGTCCCTTTGCTTCTACATCTACTCAAATACATTTGAGCATGTCATTATTTTGTGGATCTAAGCCAATCCTTTCATTGTGTGTATGCTTTATACATGTACCCACATCCTTGTATACTCTTATAAATTTTTTATGGGGACATTTGAACATGTCCTTCCGTGAGGGTATAAGAATATATTTCTTTCTCTTTGTGTATGTGGACATTTTAACATGTCCTTATATGTATGCTCTTTCTCAGACTTAGTTACATGTGACCATGTCCCTTGTATTGTGGTCTTTTGGCCTTCTTTGTGTGCCTCATGTGTTTGTATTTATGCATTAATGTATGCATAAAGGCCATGACACTTATATTTTATTATATTAACATCTAGTTTATGATGTCATGAGGGACCTCATGCATCTCCCTTTCCTCCTTGGGTGCCTTGATGGACATCATGCCCCATTCTCTTAGGTAGTTTACTTAGATTATATTCATATACATTATTCTTGTTATATCTATCTTGGCAACATTGTGAATGATAGATCTAACATACATTGTACATTACCAACTTATGCTTAGACTATTATACATTATGATGTAATGTATACACATTATATTGGTTTATCACATAGATATCATATATTTTTGTTTTAACACACATGATACATAACTTTTATTTTGAGGGTAGTTCTTATAGAGTTTCAATAATTCCCCTCAAAAGAGGGGTCATTCACAAGGGTTTATCATAGAGGTTAGGCCATCCTAGTGTACTCAAAACATAATTTTCATCACATAGGAATAGATTATAGAGCTCGAAATTAGTAAAATATAGTGAAATATAGTCATATATAGATCAGTCTCAGTTTCACTAAAAAAAACACATTTGGTTAGTAGTGTAGTATAGTGGTCTATAGTGTAGTGCGTTATTGAAAAAGGGGACCATGCTACTATCCAATAGCTCTATATAGAATATTATAAAATTGTTATAAAGGTATAATAGTTATAGTTTAGATTTTCACAACTTCAATCATAGATTATCAAATATGTTCAATATATAATCAGTTTTAATATATAATTAAACAAATTTGCTTAGATTTGGGGCATCATATCAGGAATGATCACTCCCATTTCAATTTTATATATGTAGAGACACAAATTAATATTACTCAGTCCAAAATCCATACACACAAATAGTATATTTGGCAGAATATGCACAACACATTTTTGCCATATGTTCATTTTGGCATTAGTTATCTTAGTTGGAATGACAAATCCATGTCATTATCCACATTGTATACTCTAGAAACCATACACACTAGTTTTGTACTAACATCACACTATATTGATGCCTCTTTCTATCTATAGTGATTGGCATTCACTAGTGGCCTAGATCTATTTTTACATTTCAAAGTTTCTATATGGCCTAGACCCATCCTATACCTTTTTAGTTACATCACCTAGTTTAAGTTTTAGATGTATCTAATATACATGAGTAGGAAATGATAGAGTCATGGCCTACTCAAGTTCTTTAGCCACCTACATTAGAGAGTTATATAATTAATTAGTCCAATATAATTTATTCACTAGTTATGATCCACTAAGTAGGCATGGGAAATAATGGAGTCAAGGCCATCCACATACACATGGGGATTGGTAAACCATCATCCTAGTCCAATATATTCACCATTTGATCACCATCTACACATATACGTAATATGTCACCAATTTTTAGCATTGTTTCACATACATAGTGAGGTGTATTCATTCATTTCCTCTCTCTCTCCCTCATCATCTCTTTACTTAGTTTTGTCTTTATTTTTTTTTCCTAACTATAGACTAATTCATACACATTTCATTAGTAGGATGCATAATGGAGTATAGTTCATAGATTCATATCCACATTCATGAGATTTACCTCTAAGGGAAGTCTAGGTTTGTATCTCTTTCCTTTATCCTAATCATTTTACTTTGATATATTTGTAGATTAAATTTGGTGGGGAAAAATGTAGTCATCTAAAATGTCATTTCAATGTAATGAGTGTCACTTGAGACCATCTTATCCTTAGCTTATCCCTAAACCTATATTATGGAATATTTTGATCCTTTTACACCTTGTATGTACACTCATCCCTTAACCATGTATACTAAAAGCCACATTAGGCCCCTCCTAGGCACCTATGACCCCTTTTCACCCTTTCTAGCCACCTAGATAATAACACAACCATTTGGTCTATAACACACTACATTATTGCCAAAGGAGCAACACTATTGACCCTCAACCTTTTTTACCCATAACTAATATCTTTTCACTTCCTAATTCATTTTAGGTTTGACCTAGACTCATTTCATGTCTCGATAAACTACATAATGCTATATAAAGACCACTCTCATTCATTTATAACCTAGATGGAAAATAAATACAATTCTCATGAACAAACCTAGAAATAGCTGTGAAAATCAAGGTCATTTATCCCTATTATGTCCTACTTCAACATACACTAATCTAAAATAGCCTAGATCTCAAATTAATCAAGTTTTCAATCTTAGTACATAGTCAAAGCATTAAAACTAGAATTCATAGTATCATCCACTTTCACTTGCACCAACCCTTAGATTAGGAAAACTACATTAGGCTTGATCCCCTTTTGAAGCATTTTTATGTAGGTAATGGTTATCACATGGGATGTTGAGGTTGCACCTATCCTACCCTATTAAAACCACTCTAATTATAATTATGATAATCAAAACCCTCAACATCATGGAGGCCTAGGGTTTCACATTAAAATTAGTCAAAATGGCGAATAGATAGTGATTCAAGACTCGATCACATATACACATGATTCTCAAAACAAGGTAAATATCCTCCCATAAAATCACTTTTTTATTTACTCAAGGTCATTATCATGGTACAAAAGGACACTAGCATAGTGTGTTATTGGTAGAGGGACCACACTACTATTTGAATGATATTTCAACACTTGTTTCCTATTAACAACACCTTGTATTAGTATTTTTTCCTATTGATGACACCTTAAACTATTCTTCCACTAATTTATAGCCTTTTAATTTTCTGTCTTAATCTTTTTCCTAGCTAATATTTCTTTTATGATTCATTAATATTTATAGGCTAAGAAAATAAATCAATTTTTTCACTAATCAGTGGTTGTTTTAGATTAAGGTAAAAATAGGTTTTGAAGGGGCCCTGAAACCCTGTACAGATCAAGAAAGATAAAACATTACAAACCGCCAAGGAAGGCAAACCCACTGAAAAATAGTAACAAGACCAGGTTTTACAAGGACCTGAAACCTCAACAAGACTAGGTTTAACAACCTGAAACCATGCTAAAAAAGTATAACATTAGCAGCAACCATTAACCATGACAAAAAACCCCAGAATCTTATGTTCATCGTCACCAATAAAAATGAAAACACTGTCAGATCTAGCAATAGTGATGGCCAAATGCGACTAGCCACAAAATGACACTTTGTGCAGCTCTCCCATAGGGGTTTCCCCCTACAAAACCAACCTCTGGACCCATTACCACCACTACCCAACCCATCCACCCTACTATCTGGAAAGATCACCTCCTCGCTGCCATGGCATACCAAATAACTCTAATAAACAAACATTGATCTGCTCAAAATAGGGTAATGGTCAACACAGCAGCCACAAAATGGAAATCCAAGGCAAGAAAATAGATCCACGCAATAAAAAGATCTTTTGGCACTGTGCCCCAACACCATGGAACCCACCATCCTCAGACTGAGAACAGGTCTCCATCAACCTAGGAAGCAACCTCAGAGGAAAGGGATATAGTAGGGCCGTATCCACATCCATGTCCGCACTCCCTTCCCCCACGCTCCCTATTTAAAATATCAACGGTAGAAGGCTAGGGTTTCTATGTAAGGCACTACCTCACTACCACTAAAACCCAGCTCCACCATCCAAACCATCCACCCCATTAGTTGCATTATCATTCTCGTTGCCATGGCATTCATAAATATCTCTGTTAAAACAACTTCTTGCACAGATCAGGATTTTTGGTCTGCACGGTGACCTCTATCCACCTCACGGCGTCCTCCTCCTGCCTCCCAGTGGGAGGAGAAATCTTACTTTGTACTAATTAGTGGTTGTTGATAATGTTATAGTTATCCATAATTTATATAATCAGCATTTTATCTACTTAGGGTTTTACATACCATAAATCCCAAAATAGTTAAATCATATGATGAATCTATAAGGGGTACTGAGGAGATATAAACATGTTTTTAGAGGGAAGGATCCTTTTTATTTCATACATTTAGACTTCATGGGATGATATATATATATATAATTTAATTTTTATACCAAGTTTGTTCTTATTAGGTGGAGTTTACTAGGTCCTTAATGTTGATAATTCTTAGCCTTACACACTCATTTAGAGTGTCTCATCTCCATTAAAAATTTATATATCACCTATGTGGAAAATTGAATCCTTATTTGCATAATATATCCATATATATCCCATTGATGTATATCACTTTTGTTTAAACATGTCCTTTTCTGATCTCATATTTTATTTTTACCATTATGACATCACTTAGCATTTTTAGTTTGTGAGTTGTATTATAAGACCTTGGGGAATCAACAAGGCCTTCCTCAAAACTTACCATCAAATTTCATATCCACACCATATTTTTCATCATAGTTATATACATATATGTTTGTTCTCCATTACTTCATGTTTTAGCACAAACATTGATTTCAAGTTTTCACTCATTAGAGTATTTTACTTCTTTTTCCATCATGTTCTTGTTCAATTTTTGTGGATTTTACTTGTCTTACATAGGAATTATTTATGCAATAATTTGTGTATTTTTAAATCTTTTATATAATTTGAAATTACTTGTCTTACATTTTATACAACACTTTATTCACAATCATTTTATGTCTTTATGTTTGTTATAAGTTGACTTAACTTGTCCTACATTTTGAATGGAATTTTATTTACAATCATTTTCCTATTTTTATTGATGTTTGACTTAAGTTGAATTGACTTTTTTTTAATTTAAAATAACACTTATTTAAAATTATTTATTTATTGATATTTGATTTAAGTTGACTTGACTTGTATTTCATTTTAGATGGCATTTATTTACAATCATTATTTCATTTTTCCTTAGTTTGAGTTAAATTTAGTTAAATTGTCTTACATTTTGGATAACAATATTTAAAATCATTTATGTTTTTATTCATGTTTTATTTAAGTTTAATTTTCTTATATTTCTTGGGATAACATTATTTTTACATTCCTTTTTTTATTATCTTTTATATTTTATTACATTGGATATTTTTCCTATTTTTATTTACAATGTTTAAAATGTTTTTCCACATGATTTAGTATGTTTTAAATTTTTTTTAAATTTTAATTTATTCATTTTTATCATTTTAGTTTTTTTTAATTTTTGACCATGCATTTATTCACATTTTATAAAAAACAATAAAACATACATAATAATATATTACATTTTCCCATAGAATGATATTAAAACACTAATGCATGATAGAAATAAAATAACTCATTCATTAGATTCAAGCATGTAGATAAAAACATGAGTCAAAAATAGATATATATATATATATATATATATATATATATATATATATATATATATTAGTTTTATACATATATAAAACTTGATACATCATGGTACATAAAAAATAGAACTGAATACAAAATTGACTCTAGGCCTATAAATCACCTTTGGCCCCATTAAGGTGAAGTTGCATGCTTTCCATGGAGTCTTCTAATCGATATTCATGAAAAATACAGTTTAATGTATAGTTCTATGACTCTATACCCTTGAAATATACCTATATAGATAAACTTGTGCATATAAATCTCTAATTTGTTTGGTAGTATCCATGGGGTGATCCTCTCTATGGCCAAAGCCTACCACACTGCTACCTCTCCTAATCCCATCCTTGTTAGCACCACTACCTAAGTAGTAGTCTACTCTTTTTGATAAATCTCCTTAAAAACCTATCATCCCAAATGAAAAAAACCAACATGTGCTTTGATTGTTGGTGCCATAGGATAAGGAATCCTTGTGGTGTCATGTTGAGAAAACATGGAGTCTAGAATCTCATTGTGGGTAGCCTTCACTAGAGTCCTGCATAATGTATCCTTCACCAAATTACATATAAAAAAATAGACCAAATCAACATTATATATTTCACATGTATATCAAAAAATTTAGCATATTTATCACTACTACCTAACATGTATATCTCTACCTATAAGAAATAAAACTAATAACATGAACTCAAAAAAATATTTATTGATAGTAGTGTGATCACCATGACCACCCAAGAAATGAGGGTTATCATGGCTATATCCTAGTAAAAATCCTCACACCCTCCCTCATGGGACCACTACAAATTAGGAACATATGTGCACTCATCATGGCATGCTCTAGTTATTTTCTAGTGCTACATGTGGATCTCTATTCTATGTATAAGGTGTGGCTTCTACCTTTCCACCTCATCCCTCCCCCTACACTAATAATTTATACCACCTTCATTTAATTTTACACATAGGATAGTAAGGTCTCACTATAGGCACCATAAAAAGTTCCCATCCTTTCCCCATTCCTCATATCTCCCATGCATATATAGCCCAGTATCCTAGGACTACCAAAGGATATGTCAAGTGTGCAAATCCAAACTAACTTGGGAGGAGGTTGTATGGTTGTCTCTCTACCCACCATGTATAGTGGCCAATAATCTAAAATCAATATACCAAATATATTATGGTTGGTCATGATGTGCCTCTATACAACATCCATGTTATTTGATCCCATCATATGGTTTCAAATTTTGGTGTATGCATGATCACTCATAAAAAATAGACTGAAGCCCACCTCATCACTTGTGGAAGGAAATAATATATAACATTAATAATTCTCATAGGTATATACATTGATAACTGAAAATATATAACTATAAAATACTATGATCAAGCCCATAGTTTTCTTCCCTCTACTCAATATTACATAAACATTATGCACTAAATACACCCATATCAATGGTCCAATTTGAAAATGAGTGCCCTAATCTAGCATTGAGTGCCACATATATGTGATATATAATGGGATGGATCCATTAGACTTATGACACATAATAAGTGTGGTCATAATCCTGATCAAGGGTTTTTGAATATTTAAAATGACTTTGATATATAAATGAAATAATCATAATATGAGATTATACCCATCATACATGTTTGATCCTACATCCCACTAGGATAGATTTAATCTCTCATCTATAGTGTTTGGTGTATTTCACACCATATATGTTCATGTAATAGGTATCCACATGATCAAATGTATGTCCTATAGGGTGATATCTACCTCACTAATATCCCCATTGACCACCCACCTAAATGTATAATGAGTCTCTCCCATTGCCCTAGAAAAATGGTGATCAAATTTGAGCTCAGAGGCACCTAACACATTTGAATAATACCTTTAGGGCCTAATGTGGTAAGTTTCACTCAATTCACAACTGATATTCTCTATAATATATCTAATATGCATATCACATCAAGGAATTGTTTTACTCAACACACCCCACTCTTTAAATAAATTCAAGTAGGGACCTATTACACTCTGAAAAGACCTAATTCTATTGTGAGAATCATTTTGTTATTGATATTCATATGTTTACTTGGAAAGATAAGGCTTTATAATTCTTATTTTTCATATTGATGATTCTTTTTAATTATGCCCTTTTATGTTAATAAAATTATCATTTCCTTAATTATCAAGGTCTTCACTATGTGTTGTATTTAGACTAACCTATTAATGGCTTTTGGGAATTTTGCATGGATGAAATTTTCCCAAATTTGTGTGAAAAATATAGACTAAAATTAATAAGTTTAAAAATTATTGTATTTTACACTTCATAGGTTTTTCATGTCATAAGTTTTGTCTTTAGAAGTTTTGTACATTGAAATTTTTGTTATTCATGACTTTTTCATAGTTTGCAACTTTTGGGTCTTCACGAATTTTGTTCATAACTTTTATTCTTAGGAACTTTTACTTCTTATAAATTTTATCTTTATAATCTTTATTTTTAGGACTACTAGACCTTTAAAACCTCTTATCTTTTTGACTTTTTTTAGTGCTTCTTCTGAGTCTTTGCATCTTTTGTATTTGTAGATTTTTACCTTCCATATTTTAAACTTCAAAATTTTTTGGCCTTCACAAGATTTTTTATTAGGAAACTTTTGTTCTTTATAACTTTTATTGTTTTAAATTTTATAATCTTAGGATTTTCTCTTTGTAACTTTTATTCATGTTGCTGAAATTATTCTCCATGACTTCATAGGCTTTGATATTTTCTACTTTGTCTTTCATGTAAAATGGCAAGTGATGATTTCAATAAAAGTTCTGACACCTAAATTTTGAGAGAACATTGTGTGGTATAGCTAATTTCTTTGAAAAATTAGTGATAAAGTGATACTTATCCAAATATGATAGCATAAAATTCCTCCAAATGTATGGAAATTAAAGTGGTAAAATTTGAATTAAATGAGTAAAATAAGCTTGGATCCATTAAACATTAATGACACATAAATTATAATTAAAGCCTCCATCCTCAAACTAATAAGGGACTTTATTCTCTATTTATTTATAAAGAGTTCAAGCTAACTTTCACTTTGAGAGAACTCAAATCCTTAATACCTGATATAGACACCTCATTATAAACACAACTAGCTTTTGACCTAACTTTAGATTTACTTCTACCAAACATTGCAAATTAGGCCTAGAAATAACTAAATATCCCATTTTTGGTTGTATATCATTCATAAATGATTAGAATAATTTTGGGGAATCCCTATTTGGGGTAGTCTACCATATACAATAATAACCTCTCACAAATTCATTCTTAGTCACCTTGTAAGCTAAAAACTGATAGTCTAGCCTATGGACCCATTAAGCAAAGCACTTGAACAATTCTTAAAATAGATAAAATTATAATCAATGAATCAAATAAATAAATCAAAATATCAAGACTTTTTCATCATTGCCTTTATGATTCATCAAACTCTCCCAAAATATCTTAAAATATATAATTTGAGAGCCATGCCTAATAATTGAAAATCATAATTACATGATAACTTTTAACTCAACCAAAGTTAGCCTCAACCCACCTAGGGTTATTTCAAACTCAACCTTAACTCACTTTGGGTGAGAGTTAACTTTGGAGGATATAAATACAAGGTCATACCTATTGATCTCTAAGCTTTTTTTTTGCAAGGTTATAATTTCAAAATACCTCCAAGAATTTATCTTGTTGTAAATTTATAATGCTCATTTGGATGAAAATAAACCTTTCAAGTAGTGGTATGCTAAATTAATAAGCCAACCAACCAAGACAATGTGCTAAGGAGAGAAGGAGCAAATGGAGCTTCATTGGTAAATACTTGTTGATGCACAAAACTAAGAAATCCACTTTAACAATCCATTTAGAGCTACAAGGAAGGTAGAAGAGTGATTTATTTTGTGTTATAGTTGTGTTTTCATGTGTATGTTTGTTATATATGCTTCACCTAGTGTCTATACTAGAGGTATTAAGTTTTTAGTGTATTATTTTGATTTAGTTTTATTGGACTAATACTAGACTAACTTCCCCTCTACATATTCCTTGTTCACATGATGGCACACCTGATGGGACCTGCACCCCATAAATATTTTCCCAAGGAATTTTAGGACATCCTCCTAACAATTTTAATGTTAGAATCCAAACTTAATTATAAAAAAGTGGAAATTAAAGGATCATGGATTTTTTACAAGAAGTCATGATTTTACTTTGTATAGTCACATTTTTCCTTTCTAGAATCATGATAGTACACAATATCATGACTATATAGTTAAAATATTGTCTTAATTATTGTGATATTTCATTAACTATTAACCTATTACCTTTAACCATCAAAATTTTCTACTAACTATTTTGTTTTGTAGGAGGATTCATGATATTACATGGTAAGTTATGTTTTTTCATGATAAGTCATGGTTTTGTTAGATAAGTCATGATTTTGCATGATAAGTGGTATTTTGTGTGATAAGTTGAGATATTACCTTATCCATATCATTTTTACATTAACTATTTTATTTTATAGAATAGAGTTACTTTTGATTTAAAAGTGCTAGCATTGTCTTAATGTCTATGATATTACTTTAAGAGTTACAATTTTTTTCTAACACTCTTTTTTGAAAACATTTTTAGTTTTTTGCCAACTAGTTGCAATTTTGAAAGAAATATTGTGGTTTTCCTCTATATTATATTATTTTTCACTATGTGAATAAAATTTGAAACCCAAGAGCTAAATTCAAAAAGTCATTAGCCCACTTGAATTTTAATTCTGAGCACAAGGACCCCCTAACATCTTTTGTAGGACCCAAAGGCCAAGAAAACACATTTTTAAAGCACTCTAAGTGTTTAAACTCACTTTTAAATTTGGTGTTTTAAAATTATTTTACTTGAGTTATATTCATTTTGTCTATAGTTTTCAACATAAGGCCAAGGGGATATACTTCATGACATATTTTGTTTGGTGCTATAAAAATGAACTCACACTTTAGCTAAATACTCATAAGAGTTTTCATTTTTATGTTTGTTGTTAAGTGTTTATTTCTTAAGATGAGTGTTTCATGTATGTTATCCCCAATCCAATTTAGGTAAATTGGGTGATAAAAAATTCTCACTTATTAAATTTGTCACTTTTTCCCAAAAACATGGAATAAAAGTCACTAAATCCCTCCCCAAAATCCAAGTGATTTTAGGTGACCCCAAAACAACCCTACAGTCGTACTTAGTTTTTTATTTCATGAATTTTGGCTTGTGAGTAGGATTTCATCACCTTCCCATGGGTTCTCTAGGGAAGTGTTAACCTAGTAATTCATCTCCCAAAGTAAATTCAAACCTACTCCATGGTAGGGTATAAATTTTTTGTAGACTTATTGGGGTGCTTGTTTGAGCAATTAAATAAGCTCCATTAGTAAGAGACTACCTCAAATTGTATTTTTAACTTGGACATCACACTAAACTGAGTAATTGATAGATATAGTGGTTTGGAAAAGGATAAAACCTTTTCACAACAAGATGATTAATGTGGATCCAAATGATATGTTGTGTTCTAGTTTTAACCACACATATGGGACCATTTATAATGAATATAAATTTATAGTTTAGCCAACCCCACTTTCCATAAACATACTCTCAATATAGGGAGAGTAGCCCAAAGTTCCATGTTACCATATGAAAACTTTATAGAATAGGGGGCCTAAAAAGCATAATTTTCATGAACTTTTAATTTTTGGATTAAAAAATTAAAATTCCTCTCAAGAGAAAGTATATAGATGGAATTTCATAGTACGATGCCACCTTGTTAGTTTTAGTATTTAGGATGTTACACTTAGGTGTTTTTTCCATTTTTCCTTTTTACTTGCATTATATTGAGTCAAACCTATTTGTTTATCATATTATGTCCAAAAAAAATCACTATATTATTTGAAGAGGTGTTATGCCATTCTTTTTAAACCACACGTTTTCTTTAGTCATTTGTCAAACTTTTGTGTGTGCATGTCACTTGTTTCAAAGCAGAGTCATTGCATTGCCAATTTAATTCCAAGCATTATACATTAAAGTTTTTGAAATAAAACACTTGTCTCACCTTTAGATCATGATATCATCATTATACTACTCATATTGTTTCATAGACTTGTTTCCTTATGTTCAATCACAAAGTTCAAAACCACATGTACTTTTTTTTTCTATGCTTAATACCATGATATTGTTTATTATTGTTTAGATTGTTGTCTATTTGAGTAGCCTAGCCTTCTAAGTCAAGTTCACTATTATTATTGATAAGTTAAAATTAAAAAATTGATTGTTTTTCTCCTAAGACTTGTGTAATTTTAGCTTAGAACATTTACCTTGAACTTTTGATTTGTGCGCCTTAGACTAATTCCTTACTCACTTTAAAGACTATTTTTGTGCCTAATTTTAGGAAGCGGTCTATCTTACATATGCCTAAAGTCCAATGTATTTTTAAAAATGATCAAGTGTATGTTTAAATCCAAATTCCTAGTTTGAGTCAAAGGATTTCAAACTTGATTAGATTAATTATCTTTCCTTTTAGACCTAGTTTATGCCAAGTCTAACTTTTGTGCCTTGTTCTCAAAAGACCTAAACATTCTTGTTTATTTTTAGTCCTAGATTTCTTTCAAGTTTAGATTTTGTGCCTTATTTATAGAAGATATATAAATTCCCATTTTATTTTATTTAGATTCTAACTCTTGTGTCATGTTTCTAAGAGTCCTACTTTCTTAGTGTAAGTCAAATTTCCAACTAAAGACACACACTAAACTTTCATGATAGAGGTTGTGATATAAGGAAAGACAAATTAAGAAGGTTGATTGCCAATGATAAGAGGACTAAGAATAATATGTATTTCTTAAATGAGATCAAGAAGGAGAGATGATTTATGAGTAAGGTGGATGAATTTTGTATATGGAATAGAAAGGTGGGGCACCTAAACTTTGATAATCTAGTCAAAATCATCTCTAAGAAGTCTATGAATAATATGTGTAAAATCACCAAACCATCAAATACACTTTTTAAGGAATGTCAACATGGTAAGAAAACTAGAAGGAGGTTCAAGTCTAATGACTATTATACTACAATACTTTTATATTTAATACACATTGATCTTTTTCGACCTATAAGAACCCAAAGTATTCAAGGAGATAGCTATTTCATGTTACTCATAGATGACTACATAAGAAGGACCTGGGTAGATTTCTTGAAAGAAAACTTAGAAGTTCATGATAATTTTAAGGAATTCAAGTCTCTAGTTGAGAATGAAATGAATGTAAAGATAAAATTATTAAGATTTGATAGAGCAAGAGAGTATTGGTCTAATGAATTTGATGATTTTTTTGAGGTTCATGGGATAAGGAGAAAGTTATCAGTAGATAGAACACCTCAGTAAAATGGGTTAGTGGAAATAAAGAGTAAAATAGTTCAAGAATTAGTAAGGACTATGCTAAATGAATTGATATTATCTTATTGATAATAGAGAGAAGTAGTGAGCACTGTAGTCTACATTTTAAATAGAGGGAAGATAAGGATTGATGGAAATAAAACTCCTATGAACTGTGGAAAAGCAAACCTGCTAATGTGGAACCCTTTAGATTTTTTGAAAGCAAATGGTTCATCAAGAGAGATTAGAAAGACTTATGTAAGTTTTATTCTTGTTGTAATGAAGGAATATTCTTAGGATACCTATTAGTAAGCTCTACCTATAGATTCTATAATAAGATGTTGTAGAATATAGTGGAAAACACCAATGTGAAGATTGATGAGAATGGTTCTAAGAAGTCAAACTCTTAGTCAAAGGATTCACCAAATAATTAGGAATTCAATAATAAAGAATAACCAATAGAGTTAGATGAGGAAGAAGAAGAAGTTGATGAAATAAAAGATACAAAAGTCCCCTCAACATAGATTTAGAGAGACCATCCTGAATCACAAATCATTAGCAACAAGGATGTAGGTATGCAAACAAGGACAAATATGGTAAGTAACCTAAATCAAGATAATGTTTCTATATTATCTAATATTGAACCTAAGAACCTTGTAGAAGCAAACAAAGACAACTTTTGAATAGGTTTTATGAATGAAGAGTTAGACCAAATAAAAAAGAATGAGACTTGGGAATAATTTTCTAGGCCTAAAGACAAGAATGTCACTCACACAAAATGGGTTTTTAGGAAAAATTTGAATGAAAATGGAGAAGTCACTAGGAACAAGGCTAGATTAGTATGAAATAGGTATACATAAGTATAAGGGGTAGACTTTGAGGAAACCTTTGCTCTAGTATCAATATTGGAGGCTATAAAATTATACATAGCATATGAAGTCTTCAAAAGGTTTAAGGTGTATAATATGGATGTCAAATCATCTTTTCTAATTGGGAACATGGAAGAAGAGGTATACATAGAGAATCCTGAGTGTTTCTCATTATCAGGGAATAATATGTATGTATATTAAAAAAGGCACTTTATGGTCTAAAATAAGCTCTTAGAGCTTGGTATGCCAGATTGGACAAGTACATATTAGACCAAATATTCAAGTGAGGAATAACATATAGTAATATTTACATAAATACATAAATTTATCATTAGTTGGTAGTGGCTATCTATGTGGATGCCATTATATTTTGTGGAAATAATGAAATTATGACTAAATCCTTTATAAAAGTGATGAATAAAGCGTATGAAAAGTCCATGCTAGGAGAACTACCATTCATTCTTGGGTTAAAAATAATTTAATAAGAAAAAGGTATATTCATTTTATAATATAAGTACATAAGAGAGATGTTGAATAAATTTGAGATGGAAGATTGTAAGGCAGTTATCACACCTATGATCACTATGTTTAATTTAATTAGAGAGGATGAATCTCCAAAGGTTAATCAACATCATACAGGTTAATGATTGAATTTTGTTATACACTAATACCTTTAGACCTAATATCATGCAATCAGTAGGTTTTATGCAAATATTTCAAGTAGATCCAAAGGAAAACCATTTACAAGCAGTCAAGAGGATACTTAGGTATCTCAAGGTGACTATAGAGTTTGGGTTGTTGTATCTAAAGATCAAGGAGTTTGATTTAGAAACCTCTATGGATGTAGATTGGGTAGGGAATCTAGATGATATGAAGAAGACTAGTAGAGGAGATTTCTTCTTAAGAGAGTGCCTAGTTTCATAGATAATCAAGAAGCAGTCATCAGTGTTATTTTCTACTCCTGAGGCTAAGTACATTATAGTAGATTCATGTTTCATTCAAGTCTATGGATGAGATAGACTGTAAAAGACTAAAAGGTCGAGTATGATAGTCCTAGTCCTATCTATTGTGAAAATACAAATGCCATAAGCATCCCAAATAATCCTATCATGCATTCAAGAAAAAATCACATTCCCATCAAGTATCATTTCATAAGAGAGAAGGTAAGTGAAAAAATGTTAAATTTGAATATGTTTCTACAAAGGATTAGATTGTAGACATTCTAACCAAGCCACTTCCAAATGCAACATTTGAGCATCTAATATATAAATTAGGAGTAATTTTTGCCCCTAATATCCATTGAGAAAGTTAAGGGTAATGGGATCTAGTCAAGGTGGTTCATTATCTCTAATAATAGGTGATGAATGCCAATAACGTTTTGGAAGTCATGATAGGCATATAGGAAAATTAAGAGGTAAATAAAAATCTAGTTGTGCTAATAGTGTGATCCAATAATAAGGTTCTTATATACTTATTGAGAATGTTCTATGAGTCTTGATGACTCATATGATGAACATAAGCTATGAGGATAAAGCAGGAGTCCCTAATTCTGTAGTAAGAAGGTCTATGTTAGATAAGAACATATGTGGTGGCCTAATGAGTGATTTGTCAATCTTGTCAAGGACAATGTAATTGAGATTCTGTGATTGAAGAATTTTTAGGTACCTCTTTGTGATTGATATCAAAGGGGGATAAAAAGGATTGTAAAGATCTAGTTCTAGGAGAAAAGGCTAGATAGTAAACTAGAGGAATGAGGTGAGAAAAGTCAAATTGTTGATAACAAGTCAAAATTTTGATAGTAAATTTTAATTATTTAGATGGTATGATTTAACATTGATAGATGGATTTAATGATGAAGGTATATGTTTTCAAAGTGATTTAAAGAAGGTTAGAAGAGGGTTTTCCATGAATGAAAAAGGGGGAGTTTTTTGAGAATTTGATTTTCATTAATGTCAAATAGGATGCGTAGAAGATATTCTTGATGATCTGATGAAGTGTTATTTGTCATTGATGAGATATAAATATGTTTGATCTTGAAAAGCCTTAAAATCCTATCAAGGAGAAGATTTTATCTTGGGGTTTTGATTGATCTTTTCAAGGAGGAGATCTTCCTAAAGTTTATAAGAAGTATTTTGATCATGTTGAGAGTATGATGTAACCTTCATAGGGCCTTTAATCCATCACTACATACATACGACCTTCATTCAAGGGTTGTGCCCAAAGCACTCCAAAACCCTATTTGCCCCTATAAATGTCTCATGACCATTTTTAAAGGTGAATTATCTCAAATAATCATGCAAAAAGCTTAGGTAGGTTAAGATATAATTTTTCACAAAAAATAAGGACAAGATTTGAAGAAAAAGTACATGAATAATTGTTTTAGGCCTTCTCAAGCTCACAAAATTAGGTACTCAACCTTGAGAAGAACTTTCAAACATTTATTGTAATGTAAATTGATTGCATGGTGCTCTGAGTCTTTCGTGTGAGATGGACAAGGGTCCTAGATAAAATTTATGTTCATTAGTTTTGAATTTTGTTGGTAGCTCACCATGAATAATCACTAACACTACAAATTATCTTAAACCTCCCAAAATCCCTAATAAATACCAATAAGAAATATTTTATTCAAAATATACCATAATGTATTAAATTGATTATAAAACCTATTAGAATAGATATATCACTCTCTCAAGTACCTCATGGTGGTATTGGCTTGTTAGAAGAGAGAGGACAATATAGAACATGGTTTGTTTATCAGAGTTTTGCATTTTTTCTCAGATATTGGATTGATCAAGGAATTAAAATATATTGGAGAGGAGGATTATATACTTAAGAAATATGTCCGTTATTTATTATATGGTATTATATTATTATTATTTTGTAAATAATTCATTCAAGTTAGCTAGTCACTGGCAAATTTGAGCATAAGAAATAGAGTCAAGAAATTGGTCTAAAAGACCAATATTGGTCATTAAGTCATATTTTTATATGTGATCGAAGATTAAATTAGGGTCATATATTTATTTTAAACATGTTTTTTATGCCATGATTACATGAAATGAAGGTGATAAAGCATCAGAATGATCAGATAATTAGTGAGTATTGATAGGCCTAATATGACAGTAAACTACAAGGAATGTTTTCATGAAGTGGTTGGATCTAAAATGTCTTGTACAGATTAGAGGATGTTATATGGGGTTTATTATAATTATATTTGAAAGGATATTATTGTCTATGGAGGTGAAAGTTGTTTCAAGGGAACATGGTATACATGTTACTAGATAAACCTAATACAATTAGGTCTCCATGACTCCTGATGGAGAAATAAAGCTATAAGGTGTTGTGGCCAACCAGTATGTGATTGAATTATGGTTCAAAAATATTTGAATAAGGTATTAAACCTAATTTTATGACTTATCTTGTATGAATAAGGTGAATGGTTGATTGTATTTTCATATGATCATTAGGCTTGTATATAATCAAATTAGTCTTTTGATGTGTGAGTGTGAAATAGAAGACATAGGTGTAGAATAATGTTTTGAAACATATTTTAAATCATCATAGGAGAGAATAAAATATTCATGAGAATTTTTTAGGTTGTCTACATATGAATATCATGGATACATGACCTAATTAGACTTGATGAGGGTTAGACAAGTGAAGAAGAGTGTGCATTGAGATTAAAGAGCATATAAGGAACAAGTGATCATCATATATTGATTGAGAAACACATAAATTAGATGATTATCATAAATCATATCTGACTGAGCTGGTGTTTACTCACAAAGGGAGTTATATCTTCCTAACAACTGGGTGCTTACTAAAATATTAGTCAACTGGGTGCTTACAATTTGGGGTTAGTACACCAAATTGAGTTGGTGATCAACAAAATTTGATCTTTTTAAAGAATTTATAGGACTATATTCTAATTACAAAGTTTATAGTGATTTTTATTCCATTAAACATTTTATCACTCATATTATGTTATTCTCATTGTTTCATGTTTGTGTGATTGGTTCTTGATGTATTGATTGATTTGATGGTTAATGAAAGGTAATGTATAATTGTAAAAGTTATATAAGGTCACTAATTCAACCCCCCCCCACTTCTTAATGAAATTTGATTATAACATGACTTAAGCCAAACATAAAGTTGATGAAATCTTTGAAATCTATCTATACAGATGGAGAACTCTCGCTACTCACTTCACCCACAACTTACCAAGTAAATAATTAGCTACTGTGTTTACTAAAAATTTGCACAGTGAGATATTTTATCATTTGAAACTTCAATGTGTGCATACTTTTAAAAATATCATCAAAAAAGGTTTTATAATTAAAAATTCCATTATTAATAAATAAATTATCACGTTAACCTTATCTAACCAAAATTAGAGCCAAAACCAATATATAGGCCCAATTTAAAACCATAATCAAGTTTAAGCACAAGTGTCGACACCATCCCAATCTAGTAACTATGAGAAATCCAAGCAATAAAACTATAATATTAATTTTTTTAGAGATAGACTAACTGAGTTACATCATTTCCAAATGCTGAAAACACTATCTGATCAACCTATACCACAAATGCAACTTACTGCTCATCAGTAGCCTATTTAGAAAGTGTAGCCTTTTTAGCAACCTAGACCATCTTCACAAATGTAGCAACCACTACCTTTTTAAAATCCTATTCCATAAAGGAAACCCACTCCTTGAGTCTTTAGTGACCTTGTTAAACCCTATCAAAGTAGGTTTTCAAAATATATCTATAGCTAACATGATTAGATGGCCAATTCCAAATCACTATCCTAAGATTATTCCATATCTAGATTGGTAAAAATAAAATGAGTTATGTGAATACCATGGTTCATTTTCATGGACATAACATACATTATTATGTGTATATCATTGAAAATATGTTGGAAAATGGGGAGATTACATTGGATAATAGAGCATATACATCCAATCAAAACCTAGGTATCTACCAAAACCTTTTTCTACAACATAACAATAACAATCAACAACACTAACAACAAAGGCTAGAATAACATCTATAAAAACAACAAAAATATTAATAGAAACAATAAAACATCAATCAAATGATAGAAAATAAGGCCAAAATAATTCTAACAGCCAATAGACTTACCACATAGTTTCACATGACTACACCAAAGTTGTAGGTTATATTGTAGGTCACATTTCACCCATGACCATTAATTCTAGACTAGGCACTAACATACCAAGACCATTGGTAAACAATACCAATTAACCCATATATGTGAGTAATCCTTCCTTGACTTGGGACTGTTAACAAGTATAACATCAAACATGATTTACTATTTTACGACCTTATACCGATAACTCATCATTACCCCATGAACACAACCAAATTCACAAAAAATTGAGACTTATCTTATCTGGCCCATCTCCATAATCATTTTTAGCAAAAATAGTCTTGTATCCATTCCTAATTATGAAATCATAACTTAGTAGTCTAATATTACCATCCCAAGCCCATAATCTCCTCTTAATGAACCAATTCAACCCATTGTGCTAGCTAGGAATAATCCATATACCACTATTAAGTAAAATACATATGATATTGTGAAACAAATCCAAAATAAACCTACACAAACCTCCATTCTAAATTTTTTGTGTACATATATTATCCACAATAAAATCCTAATAAAACTCCTAGACCAATCCCAGGTTACAAATGACATAACTCTAGATAAATTCCAAGATTTGGTTGGACATCTAGCCCCCATCCAATATTTGACCTTCAAGCAAACTAATATGTCATCCTTTAGTCCCTTCCATAAAAATCCCTTATACATTAAAGTTTTCATCATGTGGAATAAATTCAAATGTGTCCTCATAGATAATGGATTGATCCTGAATATTGTGTCTCTAAATCTCATCAAGCATCTTAGATATACAAAAACTAATCTACAACAAGAAATAATTACTATGTAATACTACAATAATAAATAATGGGAATCATAAGGCACCATAATCTTGACAATTATCATTGGTCCCTTGACCCATGATACACTCTATCATGTGCTAGACCTTGACCTATCTTAAAATTTGCTATTAGGTAAACCTTGGATACATGAAATTCATGAAATCCCTTTGACATTGCACTAGTGTCTCAAGTTTTTTCACATAGGCATGGAGGTCACTATCAATGGAGATTTATAGCCCTATCTATATTAAAAACATTTAGAGGTTAAGTACCAAAGTTGCAACTACCTCTTTGGCATAAATTTGGTTCCTAAAAAGGATAAAGACAAAGAAATGTTTTTTGAATTACCAGAGGCCAATTGTATAGACCTAGATAGTCTTGACTCATCTTTGCATATGCCACCTCTTGAAATGTATAATCATTTTACCATCTTGTCCAATGGCCTAGGAGATTATTTGACCCACGATAGGTGCCACATTACCAAGCTTACATAGAACCCAAAATCCTATAGAATACCTAAAGATAGACCACCTTGTATGGAATGGTAATGAAAAGTAAAAAGGTAAACCTCATAGTCCAACTCCTATCATTTTCTCACCATCCACTAACTAAGAAGAGGACCCACTTGAAACTAATTATTCTTGGTTTTATAATTACAAGTTGCCCAATTGCTACAAAAATTCCAAATATCATATTCCTAATAGGATCATGGATAACTAAGCCTATGAAAGAAGAGGCCTCAATCCAAGTCAATAGGGTACTCTAGAGCCAATTTATATAAGTCGATACAAAGGAGCTTATGGCATTATATTTAAACTATCAGGGGGTGACCCCATATATCTTATCCAAGTTCCAATGCCAATGTCTAGTGATGATAATGTCAGTAGTGAAGCATAGTTTAATCATAGTATTTATGAATACCTTGCCAATACCAACTTGTTTGACACCCATACCAATTGTACCACTACCTTGGTAGATTGCCTTAACCCACTTCCTCTTTATTACCCTAGAATTATACCATGTGACCAATAAGAATGCATAATTCATGTATATGAGTGTGAAAATGATGAGTCCTTTTTTGATTTTCTAGGACTACAAGATAATGTTCTATTGGGAGACCAAAAATAAGGGTTCTCTATCAAGATGGATCTTGTAGCCTATTTTAGAGAATAGGTGAACACCCTTAGCCAAAAATAAAATAACAAAACATTGAGTCTCCAAAGTGAAAACCTATTTGAGATGTTTTTGGACTAGGGTAAAAGTAAAGAGAAAGGCCCATATTTTAGTGAAAACCTATTTTAGGTGCCATTAGATGGGGGTGGTCACCTTTTTTTGAATGAAACTCAAGAGACCGCCAATGATGAACTTGCTTATAGGTCTGATTTTAGTTCTAAAGAGAAAAATTCCTTTGATCAAATTGATTGAGAATTTCCTATAATATTTATGACATGGCCATAATTGACATTAGGAGATTTATATTCCTTTTGTTTAGGTAGCTTGAAGATGTAGTCCAGCCAAAGAGATTTGTAGTTATAAGCCAATTCAAATTATTTCCAACCATTCTAGAATATGGTTCTACTCTCCTAGTATAAGATACTATGAAAGTCAACATTGGGACTCCCAAAGACCTAAAGTGGATAAAATTAGGTGTAACTCTCACTAAAGAGGAACGTGAAGTTTTTATAGCCATTTTGAGGGAATTTGTTGACATATTTACTTGGGCCTATTTCGATATGCTAGGTTTGGAACCTTCCTTGGTAATACACCATCTTATTGTACATACTAATGCCAAACCTATAAATCATAAATTATGTAATATGCATCCTTGTATTGTTATACTAGTAAATAAAGAGTTGGAAAAACTCTTAGAATTGAGATGCATCTGACTGATTAACTATTAAAATTGGATCTCAAAGATTGGGCTTATCAGTAAGAAGCTAGAAGGAATCATAATTTGCACTAATTTTAGATATATAAACAAGGCCTTTCCTAATGATGATTTCATTTTACCAAATATCAACATGATAGTTGACCCCATAATAGGTTATATAATTCTTTCACTTATGGATGGATTTTTAGGGTATAACCAGATTCTAATTGTGATAAAAAACCAACACAAAATAACATTCACCACTCCATGGGAAACATTTTGTTATTAGTTTATGCCATTTGGTCTCAAGAATTTTGGGGCCACATACCAAATATCCATGACCATCGTATTTAACAATATGATTCATGACATTATTGAAGACTATGTTGATGACATATTGGGTAAATAAAAGACCTATGTTGATTATCTAGCTACATTTTGAAGAATATTTGAAAGGATTCATGAATAGAAGGTCAGACTCAATCCTAAGAAGTACATCTTTGGTGTCACTTCAAGAAAAATTTTAGGCTTAATCATCTCTCTTTGAGGAATTGAAGTTGATCTTGTCAAATCACAATCCATCACTAAGATATCACCACCTTATAATTTGAAGCACCTTTGTAGTTTGTAGGGTAAGATCTAGTCTATCAGATGCTTCATTTCATAGTTAACTAATAAATGCCATATATTTACACACTTATTAAACAAGGGTGTCATATTTCATTGGGATGAAGATAGCCAAAAATCTTTTTAGCATCTAAAATAATATCTTGCCAACCACCTATTTTGTTACTGCTAATGCTAGGCAAGCCATTTCTGCTATACCTATCTACCATGGCAAAATCCATGGGGCAATTCTAGCTCATCATGTTGATAATGTAAAAGAACATGTTGTGTACTATCAAATCCATATACTTGTCACATATAAACATACTTATACACCAATAGAAAAAAAATTAGTTATAGTCTTTGCAGCCTAGAAACTATGACATTACATGCTTAACAACAAGACCATAGTTATTTCCAAAGTAGATTTGCTCAAATATCTACTATCCAAGAGAGCATTAGAAGGATGCATGGCTAAATAAATCATACTTTTAAGTGAGTTTTGGATATAATACATCAATCAAAAGGCCATAAATGGATAAGTACTTGAAGATAAGCTTGTTGAAGCTCCCTTTGTAGATATAAAACCCCTCACTTTTTAATTCCCAGATGATTCCATCATGACCAAATAGAAACACTGCTTAAGGAACAACACTAAAATCTATATTCTGATGGATCATTCAAATCACATATATTAGGGGTAGGCCTATTATTTATTACACCATAAGGGGATTTTATCCGTAAATGTATCGACTTTCCTTGTACTAAAAACATTAACAAATGTGAAGCACTCATTATAGGTATTCTTTAAATAGTACAATGGAATATTCAACATCTCATAGTTTATGGTGGTTCTCAATTGATCATCAATTAGGTTACAAATTAATTTCAAACCAAAGATGACAAGTTGGTACCATAGAAAGCCATGTTCAACATTCTCAAATAGAATATTGCCAACATACAATTTAAACACATACCTAAGGTGAGTAACAGAACATCAAATGCTATAGCCACCATTAGTTCTTTGACCCATCACATTGACAAGGAAAAATAATATGAATTCCTTGTTGAAAATATTTTATCACCTTCTCATGAACCTTAAACTATCATAATGATTGGTCCCATCTCTATATGGTATTTAGACCTCTTTACCTACCTTCATAAACATATTATGCCACCAAACATATCACATAAATAAAAAAAGGCCTTTACCCACCAAGATTCATGTTAGACCTTACTTGGCCCAACCCTTTATCATCAAAGCTTTGATGGAACTTTGATTCATTGTTTAAATTCAATATAAGTAGCATTAGCATTACAAGATGTTCATGGAGTATGAAGAGCCCATACCAGTGGGGCCATCCTAGCCAAAAAGCTCCTATATACCAATTAGTACTGGATAACTATAGAAATGGATGCATCTACTTATGTCAAAAGGTGTGACAAGTGTCAAAGGCATGCTAATTTGATTTATGCCTTGACCAAAACACTAAAACTAATGCTTACACCATGGACATTTGTAATGTGGGGACTTGATCTCATTGGGAATATTAACCCTACCTCATTTGATAGCCAAAAACACATCTTTACCACCACCTAATATTTTACTAATTGGTTTAAAGCTATACACTTCACTTACATGACTAGAAAATAGATTTCTAAGTTCATATTCAATGATCTCGTCTACTATTATGGTATATCATATGACATTATATCTGATAATGGTATACCATAAGGCAATGGCCAAGTAGAGGCATCCAATAAAATAATTGTCAAAATCCTTAAAAATATTATCAATGATGCTAGCCATGACTGACAGCTCCAAATCATTTATGCCCTCTTAGCATATCACATTAATTACCATACTCTAACTAGAGCCACTCCATATTCCCTAGTCTATGTAACTAAATACATTATCCCCATTGAAGTTAAGTTAATTTCTCTATGTATCTCATTGAATCACACCCTAGATGATGAAGATTACAAAGTATCTCACTTGAAAGAGTTAAAGTTACTTGATGACAAATTCATGGCTGTTGTTAACATCTTTCAACCATACCAAAATAGACTCAATGTCTATTATAGCCAGTGGATCAAACATTGAGATTTTAATTTTGGTGATCTTGTTCTCAGAGAAAACTAGAGGGATAACATGGTTGAGAATAATAATAAGGGAAAGTTCAAACCAAATTAGATAGGTCCATCTATCATTTTTATAAATTATGGATCTAAAGTATGCATGTTCTTTACACCAGAAGGATATGAACTTGATGAGCCGATGAATGTCATACACCTCAATTATTTCTTTGCTTGAGAGACTTGAAGTATTATTTATAAGGCATGTTTACATTATACCATATTTTCATCTTATTTATACCATACCCTATACCATTTTAATATTACTTCACTTTTGAGAAAATTTTATTTTTACCCTCCCTCCCCAACCCTTTGACTTTGGTTCCTTTTCATTGGTTCTTTTGGCACCTTCATTACAAGGATTTAGATCTAATTTCAGTAGTTGATTTAATGTTATAGATAGAGGTAGTATTTTGGTATAGTATAATAGTGGTTTAGAAGTTGTATCCTTCATTTCTTGTTTCATTTCATTATGAGTGTTATTGATTATAAATACCTTTGGGAAAATCAATATCCCACTTTGTGTTACTAATTATAACTTCCTTTGGGAAAATTAGTATCATTAACTTATGCCATTATTTTCTAATTATAACAAATTATAGGAAAATTAAGAATAAAACCTTTATCATGCATTATAATATCACCTTGCCATTCCTATTTCCATATTGTGTCATTTGCCTAATTCATGACCTTACTACTACCTAGTCAAATTCCTCCACAAGCATAACTATAGTAACTTGAGGTCCCATTGGGACTATGTAAGAAGCACTCGATTCATGTTGAGGTCAACTAAGTCACCCCTTCACCATTTTCTCACCATTTTATGAGCATTTTCAATTTAAATGCTATCATTATTTTATGAGCATGTTTTAGCCTTATGATCTCATCATTATGTGAGTTCATATTATGTACATTATGTTTTTGAATTTGATACATTAATGACCACTTAGATTCATTTTATGCTCTCACCATTTTTTGAGTATTCTCTATTTTAGATCCTCTCATCATTTTATGAGACCATTCCCATATTCCTCTACAAGTCAATCATATTTTCTAGCTCATATATTTTATTCTATCCCATATCCTAAGAGAACTACATTAATCCTAAATTTCATGTTAGATATTGCATCCAAGGAGATATGTAGTCAACATCCACTTGCCTAGTTCATCTAGAGTCATCTTGGCTACCCATTCATTTTCTTCTCTTCCCCCCATTTTGTCTATTTTTTTCATTTTATCCTATAGCCTAAGCTAAATTTCTATCATCTTATGTGTTTTTGTTTCCATAGTACCTAAGGACAACCTTGTGTCATTATTCTTCCTTTTTTATACCTGCATAGTTTTTGTCCTACATAGGGATCACCCTGTCACCAAGAGTAACACCTCTATTACATGTGAATAAATAATTTGGTTTTTATTTGAACTAATATTATAATAAACCATTATTTGTGTTTTTTTCATGTTGTTTTGATCGTTTTGTTCACTTTTTGTTTCTTGGTGTTTTAATGTACATTTTATTTAGTGGCGTTTTATTTTTTTGTTTGTTTATTTATTTTTTTATTTGTTTTCATTATTGTGCCTTGAATTAGTATATCTAAATTCATTGGTTGATTCCTTTCACATTACACTTAATTCCATCCATATTCATACACAAACATTATCATCATGGTTTTGTTAGGAAATCTAGCTTTTACATTGTGTAAATTTGAGTATTTAGCGAGAGGTAAATAGTAGTTAGTAATTAGTTATCAGAATATTGTTATATACCAATATTATGATAAAATATTGGTATATTATATAATTTTGAATATATTATTGAGATATATTGTTTATATTGTTGTAACAATATATTGTAGATAGGAGTTTACTTAATTAGAGGGATTTGGGTGAGAAAGTTTAGTGGAGAGATATTCTCCATAAATATAAGAATAATGTTCTTATATACATGTAATGTCCCATATTATTTATTAATAAAAATTTAGAGAATTAAATAATATATTATATGGTGTTTTAAATAATTCTTAGTTTACCTATGTTTAGATCCATTATTCAAAAATATCATTTGCTTAATCTTGCACAGACTCTAATAAACCTCATCATTTGGTATCAAAGTAGGGAAATGTCCTATTAAATATATCAAGGGATAGATTCAAATATCAACTTTGCATTGCCCTTGTAGATGAAAAATAAATCATTTTTTTTTTAGTTTATCTAGCATGTCAGAACTTGTAGATGGCACTTAGCTCATGATTAGGTCTATAGTGAAATTTGCTATCTTGAGGCATATAATAGTAATGTTGACAAACATAGCCATTAAGAAAGTGTGAACAAGATAAACATAGCTGAGTGTGTAACCTAGAGTAGACAAGATTAATAGAGGAATATTTAATTAAATCTTTAGTGTGGAAGAATAAAATAAAATCTATTGTATCAACCTGCATTCATTAGATACTTGGTAGATAAATTTGGTGTCAAAACATTAGTTTCAGCTTTGAAGCCTTCAAATTATAGCATCCAAACATTACGCCAAGCATGTTATCACTTAAATTATTTTATCATATACTTAATTAAATATTTGAATTGATTAAAGCTTGATAGGTTACGTGGTGCTACAAATTTATGTTGATCTATGCAATCTATGCTTGCATCTATTCATGTGCAGTTTGTGTAGCTATGTTACTGATTGTGTTCAGCTATTGATTAATAAATTATCATTAGATCCACTTCCCATACA
The DNA here is from genome assembly GCA_037957365.1 of Torreya grandis. Classification (NCBI taxonomy): domain Eukaryota; kingdom Viridiplantae; phylum Streptophyta; class Pinopsida; order Cupressales; family Taxaceae; genus Torreya; species Torreya grandis. Next base: position 85,144 of record JARHVA010005766.1, read on the forward strand.
ATAATATATACAATTATAATGCCTTTATACTATGTACCATCTTCCTTCACTCAACATATGTATTTGACATCCTTAGAATTGTCAATTGAATCTGATCTCAAGCTCATATTATTTTTTTCTGTGAAAATGGTTGCCACATAATCTTTGTATTCCTTTTTTATCTTGTTTAAGTCAATAATTTAATTAACCAAGTGTTTTGTTGTTTATTTGAGTATTTTCATTATGTATCATGTTTAGTTGTGAGTCTTGGTTATAGTAATCTAAATTTGTTTTAGGTGTTTTTTTAATTTTTTTAATTAATGTTTTTAGAGAGTTGAGCTTTTATTAAGCTTTAGTTTGTGTTCTTATAAAATTATTTTTTGTATAAGTTTTGCATTTAGGGTCTTTAGAGAATTTATAATGATGTGATTATTTTATAATATTTATATTACATGTATTTTTTGAGGTAATAGTTGTCTCAAGTTAAAGTTAATGTAAGTTGTCTAAAATAGTATATTGGTCCAAGTTTCAAGAATAATGCATTTTTTGAAAGAGTCATTTTTGTCAAATATTTATTTTGTGTCAAGTATATCAACAAAGTCAAAAGGCACTATCAAAAGAGTCATTTTTAAAATGTAGTGTTTCTTATCAAAGAGTTAGATTGTTTTTAGTGAGTTGTTAGTGTCAAAAAGTCTTAAAAATTAAAAAAAAAAAAGTAAAAATAAAAACAATTTTATGTAAAGATACATTTTTGGGTGACTCTGATCTCTTAAGTCAAATCTTGTGGGGGGGGGGGGGATTCCATTCCCTTTGAAATCATGTCCCTAAGATTCAATGACACTCCATCTGTTGAGTGAAGTAGCTTCATCAACTAGAGGCTGGAGGATACATGGAGGAAGGAGGTTTCTGGCAACCTCTCATCGGCTGCCAATGGTGGGGCTGCACCAATGTTTTGGTGACATATATAGTATAGTGTGTTTTTCAATTCCATAGTGTGTTTTTCAAAATAAGAACAAAATAATATGCCTATTCAATATATGTAATTTGTGTGAAAATTCCAAACATGATTCCCTAATGTGAAGACATTTTAAAAGGAAAAAAGCACCAATGTAAGTCAGTTCATGGATATTGAAAGGGTTTGTGGTAGAGATCCAGAAAACCACCAGGAGGTGAATAGTAAATAGAATGAGGCTCATGTTCATGTCCATGGGAAGAGTGGCATTCTCTTTATATCAAGTTCATGAGCCAAATAGGGCATGCTACAATAGGTGATCATACTACAAATAAGAGTGTGAATGTTTTTTTCACCATGTAAAAACTATGGGGGAATGCTAGGAAATCTAGATTTTACATTGTGTAAATATGAGTATTTATCAAGAGGTAAATAGTAGTTAGTAATTAGTTATCATAATATTGTTATATAATAATATTTCAATAATATATTATTATATTATATAGGTTTGAATATATTTTTGAGATATATTATTTATATTATTATAAAAATATATCTTAAATAGAAGTTTGTTTAATTAGAGGGATTTAGGTGAGAAAGTTTAGAGGAGAGATGTTCTCTATAAATATAGGAATAATGTTCCTATATAAATGTAATGTCTTGTATTTTCTATTAATTAGAGATTAGAGAATAAAATAATATATTATAGGTTGTTTGAAATAATTCTTAGTTTACCTATGTTCATCTCCATTATTCATGAATGTAATTTGCTTAATCTTACACAGACTCTGATAAACCTCATTAGATTTCCTATCATTGGTACATTGTTTTTTATTGTTTATTGGATTGCATGTTGGTCCTTATGTATATTACATGTAATTTATCATGGTTTTTATATCATGATGCATACCATCATGTGTTACAACAAAAATTAGATCAAAAAATCTTACAAGCAATGATGCCATGAGACTTATCCTTGGTCACCTAACAAATTCTTGATCTATCCAAACCATTTCCAAAATACAAAGTAATTAAATAATGAAAGAATTTTAATCCTTGATAGTTAGAATGTGCATCTCCATACTAATAGGTTACCCAAATTCATTTTTATCCTTTATACCAGCTTGCTCTTATTCTATGAGCATGGATTCCATATGTAATCCCCGTTTTCAAATTTTCCATATTGTCCCAAACTATCATGCTAATGCTTATAACTACCTTTGGGCAAATCAATTTTTTTTCAATCAACCTAGATGTTAATGATTATAACCACCTTTGGGAAAATCATTATCATTTTCCTACCCTACAGGGGCATGTTTTCACTATGACAATGCTTATAACCACCTTTGGGTAAATGATTATCTATATTCACCCAATTGGGCCATGTTTTCACTTTATTAATGATTATAACCACCTTTAGGAAAATCATTATCTCTATCTTCCCAAATGGGGTATCTCACTATGATACTAATTATAACCACTTGTGTGCAAATTAGTCCTTTTCTACCCCTTTCTTAACCTTTGGGTCCCATGATTTTCCTTATTTTGAGGGACCAATTGCTAACCTTTTTTACCAATCACTCCCTCGAGGGGGAACTTAGGGCTCATCCATCACCTATTGGAGTTTAAGGCATATAAGACCTTTTCATTATTTGAGAATATGTTACTATGCCCATAGATTTAAATGCCTTACCAAACATGGGAAAAGTGTAAACATCCCATTTTGGCCACAATTGGCTTATAACCAAACTTCAGACTAATTTCTACCAAATATTGAAAATTAATCATAAGAATTATTGAATGTCCCAATTTTAGCCACACATCATTCATTAATTCTTAAAATCATGTTGAGGCATCCCTATTTTGGGTATTATCCCATACACAATAATAACCCTCATGGATTCATCCTTAGTCACCTTGTAAACTAATAACTAGCAGTTTGGCCTATGGACCCATTAAGAGGGGCACTTGACAATTCTTAAAAGAGCTAAAATGCTAATCAAAATGAATCAACTAATTAAACTAGATTAAATTCTTAGCTAAATAATCCATTTAAAATTAATGAATCTATAAAAATGGAAATTCTAAATTTTGAAATATCAAGTCTTTTTCATCATTTCCTTTATGAGTTGTCAAACTCTCCCAAAATATCTAAACATATCTAATTTGAGATCCATGCCTAGTAATTGAAAATCATAATTCCATGACAAATTTTAACTAAACTAGAGTTATCCTCAACTCACCTAGGGTTATTTTTAACTCATTCCATGTTTAAACTCAACCTTAATTTACCTCAAGTGAGAGTTAACCTTGGAGGCTATAAATATAAGGCCATACCTATTGATCTCTAAGTTTTTTTTGTGCAAGGTTATTATGCCAAAATAACTCCAAAAAGATATCTTGGTGTAAATTTATAATGCTGATTTAGATGTAAATAAACCTTTCAATTAGTGTTACCATGTCAAATTCATAAGCCAACTAACCAAACCAAGGTGCCAAGGAGAAAAGGAGAAAATGGAGCTTCATTTGTAAAGACTTACTGATGCACAAAACTAAGAAAGCCACTTCAACAAGCCATTTGGAGCTATAAATAAGGTAAAAGAGTTATTTATTTTGTGTTCTAGTTGTGTTTTCATTTTTATTTTTGTTACTTATGCTCCCCCTAGTGTCTAGGTTAGAGGTGTTAAGTGTTTAGTGTTTTATTTTTATTTGGTTTTATTGGACTAAACTAGACTAACCTCCCCTCTATGTATTACTTATTCACCCATGTGTCTACTTGTAATCAACTTTTAGATAGTGACCAACTAGATGAATTATCACTATAATTAATCAAGTAAAACATATAGTGAGATAGATTCATCTTCCAAGGTGTTCAGAGGAGTTTCTCCTCCATCCAAGTTCTCCATTAAATATTCCATAGAGTACATATATACAATATTTGATAAGGTAGTGTTTAATGATGAGTATTCCAATTACATGACACTATGGGAAGTGATTAAAAACATGAATGTGCATTAAATTGATGAGGACCTAATAGTTGAGAAAAAATAACCAGTAATTGAATTGTTTATATCAATACCTCTAATTGGAGTGAGTGCCACACCTTGATTTATTAATGACCTTAGAATTGACATTTGACCTTGGGGAAATCATGAGTGTAAAGTTAGTGGAACATATGTTTAAGAAGGATAAGAGACCCATGGGAGGAAACTTTTTCATTATGTCCTACTTATTATAAATTTTTATGACCACTATCTACATCCATAATGGATCACTTTGGATTCCAACCTTATACTACATTAAGAATAGGGTGTGTGACTATTTTTCCTTTTTACATATCTAATCATACATGAATAAAATTGTTAGGATTTATGATAATGTTTACCCATAAATATGGAAATAAATCCATGAGAAATAACTTCTTTAAGTATTTGAGGGAATAAGTAAAACACTAGGGCTAAGGGGAGATTATTTTTTATAACTTTATTATAGTGATCATGGTTTGAAGGACCAAGGTTTCACCATTTTATCTCCCTAATTATGTTCTTAATAAATTGGTTGATTAAGAAATAACTTATCATGATTGTGTATTAATGAAGATATGAAAAAAATCACAAAATCCTTTTCCATAGGTATTCTCTAATGATTGGCTAGATGTGATACACAAATAGGAGACATTTTGGAGAGGTTGGGAGAATATGAGATTCATATCCATTACATTAATTATATCATAGGGATTGGGATACCCAAAGATTTATTCAAAATCATATCCAAGGACTAGGCATTCCTTAACAACATGAGCCATATGAGCATGATTTTATATTTTTAAATTATAAGGATGATCCTAAGGTCTGGGAGAGGGAAAATATGTTTAGTTTAATATAAGTTCACTTCAAAAACATATAGAGTGATCCTTACTTCACCATTGAAGAGGCACATAATAGGCTTCCACCCCCAAGCAAATGTGCATCAATAGACTATTGGTCTTTAAGGCTTTTCAAAAAAATTGAGGTCCAAGGGGATCCATCTCAACCACCACCAATTGTGATGATGGTTTTAAAGTAGGATTTGGGAGTGGAAAAAACCACTAATTCCACTAGATCTTTTGGAGAACATCAACCAATCAGCCTCAAATCATCACACTTTGAGGATGTAATTCATCCTACTATAAGTGAATCCCTTATTGTCTTAGGTAAAAAGGTTCCATATCCTCATCATAAAAAAACTACTCATTCAATGGAGAAACTAGTGCTACATTATAAAAAGGAATCCTAGAGTTCCTAAGGGTCCTAGCCAGTCAGTTGATACCTTGAGTTTAAACATAGATACATCATCACAATTAGGGATTGAAGAGTAAACTAGGACCCTGAGAGATATCGAGGCAATAGTGAAATATGAACAAGCTCCTCTAGTTGATTACCCTAAGGAGTAATATGAGGAGGAGGAGATAGAAAATTATAAGTTAATAAGAATTCAAAGACTAAAAGGAAATGAACCAATGGGTCTTAAGTTATTAGGTGATCATATTTCTACTATTCTTTCTTTAATTCCTATTGTTTCTTAAATTCATACTATTTACCTAGTCTCCATTATTTATAAAGACCCTATAGTGTCTTCAATTCTTATTGTTTCTTATATTCTAGATAATTCCATAGTTCTTAGTATTTCCATTGTTTCTCTAATTAGTTTTAACCCTATTTTCCCCAATACCAAGAGGGTCCACTTCAATAAACCTATTGGAAAACTTATAGTTATATAAGGGTTAGTCTAAACTATTCAGTTAGGTCTCCCCATGCCAAAATCCACTACCACTTTGGCTACTACAATTTTAACATCTAAAATAGTTGGTAAGAAGATAATTTACACAATGCATCCCCTCCCACAAATTAGTGGCATAGACTAGTATAAGATTATTTGGCCCTCCTTGCCAGCTCCACTTCATATGGAGGTATTAAGGAAATATTTAGGAGATATTTTTATAGAATATTATTCCTAGGACACTCATGTTATTAATCCTACACAATTTTTGATCCCACATGGGCTATGGATCTTGAGGCCTAAGTTATTGAAAGACCTAACTTATTAAAAATAGAGCTACTCATGGTAATCTCTATTTTTTACTAGGCTATAGGAACTATGAAAAGGGTCAAGAAGAGGAAAATCCAATATGACTTTGGAAAACACATAATTTTAGAGTAAGATAAAATATGTCTTCTCCTTATCTAAGAGGAAGAACTAAAAACCATGAGAGTTTCCATATAATGTGGACTTCTCAACATACTTGAGGGCTCAAACTAAATCTCTACTTGAACTTTAGAATCATAAAGCAAGCTAGGGAGGAACTACAAAAAGAGTTGGATAAAATAAGGTAAAAATAATAAATTAGGCACATTCTCATGAAAATTGAAGATCATGTCTAGAATTAAACATTTAGGGTATATAACATTCTAGACATTATCAGGATAATTAAATTTGAAATGTCTCCTCATTTTATTAAAACATCCAAATTATTCAATTCTTGGAAAGAAGATGAAAATAAACTCAACTTTATAGTCCCATACATAAACAATAAGGCATACCCCCATTTGGACCTAATGACACCTTTTGACTTAGTTAATGCACTCTACATGGTGGTTATAGATTGGATGTAAATAGCACAACCTTTGATTCTTAAAGTATCACTATATGAAAAGCAATTTTTGAAACTTTTGGATGAGTTTAAATTGTCTAAATTCAAATAATTAGTAGGAAATTTGGTTACCAAGGATAATTTTAATTTATTACTACAATAAGCATCTGCCAATTTTAATTAGAGACTTCAAGGATATATGTTGGGACAATTTGGGTTGGAACTCAATTTTACAAGAAAGAAATTAACATAAGTATAAATATTTTGAATGGAATTTAGAACCACTAAGGCTAAACATGGATCATATTGGTGGAAGTAAATAGGGTCCATGTGCCATATCTATTGAACATGAAAATTATCAAGTTTAAATATAGTGTGTCTCACAATCACTATGAAGTTTTGAAAGACAATAAACAAGTGTCTTCAAGTGCAATGCCTCCACTAGAAATTTTAGTTACACTTACGTCTTCAACATTCATACCCACTATCACTATAAATTTGATTACAATGGTATTAACTACCAACATGCAAGCATCATCTTCTACAACTTCTTTCTTTTAGGTAACTTTTATTTATCATTAACTGCTATGGTTGTAACTCTAATTCTATTTTAATGATTTTTTTCTTTTATGAATCATTGGATGCATTTTATCCATGCATGTCATATATGGCTCTTAGTGCATGGGATATTAATATAATTATGTAACTTTAGGGATTAATTAAGAGATGAGGCATATATATATATATATATATATATATATATATATATATATATATATATATATATATATATTACTCATTCTAAAAAGAGGATAAAATTTTAGACATTCAATATAGATAATAGATCATTTAGGATAAAATTTTAGACATTCAATATAGATAACAGATCATTCAAGTTATTTTTTAAGTCTATATTATGTGAGTGTATATTCCATTTATGTATTATATTAATATTATGGTCTAATCTAACTAGTAGTTTAGCTCTTTGATATGTTTTATATCAATTTCATATGACCTATGGATAATTAGTAAAATTATATCAAATAATAATATGAAATAATAGCTTTAGGTTAAATTTTTTTTCTTTCATGAAATAGGTTTTCTAGGATAATCTTTGGATTTGCATAGAAGTACCATTTTTATGTAACTTCCTAGATTTAGTAGTAGCTAGTCAAAGGTCATTTTTGTTTATTAGATATAATATTTTATTAAGAGGTGCAATAAAAATATTAATAATAATAGTATTTATCTAATTAATTTGAGTTAATTGTGTTTTATCCCTTAGACTTCTTTACCATGTGTGTAAGTATTGGACTGAAGCAATAAGCTAAAAGCATTGGTTTTTTGTACTTGTCATTATTCTAGAACTAGTTTGAAATAATCCTTTCTCCTTATTTACATATTCTATTTTATACCTTACCATTCCCTCTATTTTTGGTTTCTTTGAGTCATACCCACTTTAAAATAAATCCATCACCATCCCATATACCTTAAGTGGATCTAGGATTCACATCCATATCTAAACCATCCAGGTGTTAACAACTATTTTATTCATTGTTGTTCCACCAAAGGCTACTATAAAACCCAATACCCTACAACTCATGATTTGGATTGGATTTCACCTCCATTGATATCCTAAAATATTAGAGGATAACTTATAAGGTTTCTTGGTGTATATAAAACCCACATAAACATGAACAACCATAATCTTTGTCACCTCTACAACATATCAAACAATAAATATCGATTAGTTTTTGATATAATAAAATGAAATCAAGATTTAAAACTAACATCAAATATAGAAAGTAATTTTTTTCTCATTTTTATTCTACATAAACTAAGTCCATAACTACACTAGCCATGATTATTTTTATAATGCACCATCCATACCCTATGTTACTGAACAAGACAATCTTTTAACTACACTAGCCTTACCATATAATATCAACTAAAAAATCAGTTTACTATATCATCCATGCCATATGGTATCAACCATATATTAATCATATTATATCATCCATACCATATATTATTAACCATGTTTATCATTTCTACAATATCAATAGATGCTAAACTGCATTGACCATGCTTATCTTCCAACATCACTAGATATACCTTACAATATTAGATAAGTATGAAATTCTTATACTCCACCATCCATACCATATGGTATCAAATATAAATTCACCTATATACATTGGCCATACCTTATGGTAATGGATATGAGGTTTTTTTTCCCTTTAAAAAATTATATCGGCTAAGAGGATATGATTATCTCAGCATGGAAATTTATTTCCTTGACCTTGATAAATACCCTTGGCGCTAATTTTGAATTTTTTCAAATAACTAATATCTATCCTATTTTTATTTTATTTTAATGCATGTTAGGAAAAAATTTGTTTCATGAATTTACCCCAATGCCTATATTTCCTAGTTTAGTTCAATTTTTTACCAAAATGACAAAATGGATAATAAAATGCACCACCCTACTTGTAGGTCTCTAGACACATCTATAGTAATCCCTCAACACATCTACCTACTCATTTTACAATCCATGATATCTCTAAATGATAAATTTAGATGTATATAGCTCTAAATGAATAATTTCACCTATTTATAATAAAAAAAATCAAAATTTCATAGCTTCCAATTATTTACAAGGAGATTTCATTGTTTATCCATATATTTATTTATGTAGGTATTTTTTCATGAATTGAAAGAAACCTCAAAATATTTGTGAGATAGATGATTTTTAGTTCCAACTTATTTTTTTGTAAATAATTAGAGTTTTATATTATTTTTAGGTCTACCTCTCATTCTTATCGTTGGTTCTTTCCATCTCCTATGACATATGCAAAATTTTATAAAATTGGTAAGGTAAGTGAAGGTACATATTTTTATTTTATTTTATTTACTTTCAATTATTTTAGTGTTTCAATTATGTTATTTTATGATATATATATTTATTTCCAAAAGAACCATCCCATATTACAGTATCATAACATGTGATGAGACTTAAGTGTGGTAGATGTATACACTTGATATTTTTAACTTTATCTTTTATTGATGATTTATCTTGTATCATCTTGTGATGCATCAATACCCTCAAGTACATGTGTTAAAGGGAGTATCGATAATATATTGAGAAAGGATCATGGTATTTTATTAGAGAATTTGGTATTTTCTCCTAATTACACCATTTACTACTATCAGTATGATCTCTTATAGGTGTTATATCCACCTATCACTTTTGTATACTTCCTATACATATTTTATAGTTTCCCTATATCCTATGATACCAACCTTAGTAATACTATCTATTTTTTTCCTTCATCTTTTCCTTCATCTTTCATATACTACATTATCTATCCAAGTATAATTTTGAGTGTGGTTTTATAACATTTGCACTATATCATATTGGCCAATATTGTATTACATCAACTGACATATTCAAACTATATTGATCAATATGATACAATTAATTTATAACTTAGGGTTGGTTTTTGGGTATTGGAACACTATTTATAATGGTCATATTACACAATCATATCATATCATGTCACACTGATTCACTCCATGTTTATTTTCATTTATTACCTAAGAAGGTTTTGGGAGTGTTATTGGATTAAAATCTTATATTGAGGATTATTTTCTTATGTTTTCATTTAATATCAATAGGAGAGTCCATTGCGAGTTTCTAATTCAAGATATATAGGTCTTCGTCTACCCATTTTAGGTCTTCAACCTAAAACATTCTCTTTCAATTGTCCACTTGATCCAAGGAGGATATTAAAGCATATATAGGTCGAACCCAAAATTATTTATATACCTACACTCTTTCCTTTATTTACTTAATAGATTGGATATTAATTTTTGCTTTGTGAATCAATGTATGTGCATCCAGTTTTAGGTTTTTTATATACTTAATAACTTGGTGTAGCCATAAGATTGATTAGACTTTACATAAATCACTTTAGGTTTTATAAAACCCCATTTTTTTGGACATTGCACCTTACCTAGTTATAACCATTATAGCCCATATTTTAATTTAGTCTATCATATTTATAACCATTTACTTTACAATTATAGTTTAAAAACATTTACCTTTGTTGAGGTCTAAAGAGAGTTATGTCCTTGTGTCATGAGATTAGTATTTATAAACCTTTTCTCTTGATATTTTATTTGTAGGTTTCTATGTAAACATGAATAACATATGCTAAGCTATGCACTTGACTCCATGAGCTTAGGATGAACCATTCAATGTTATAGATGGACTATGGATTAGGATGGTTGTTGAGTAGAATGGTATATAGATTGGGTGGTGTAAAAGGGTTATTTTAATAGAATAAAAATGCATCCATAACATCATGCGATATTTAAGAGCTGAAAAAAATCTCTAGGCCCCTTCAACCTCTAAGATTATGAGGAGGTGAAGCTCCTAGTTGATGATAAGAGTTTTAAATGAGGAAGGTTAGGTTAAATGACCCAAAATATGAGATAAATTATTATTATGTTGGATATTCCTAGTTAATTTCATTAAAAAATGTGAATGATATAGGAGGAGGTTAAACCTGAGGAGAATAATGGAAGTGAGGATGAGAAACTAGGTCAGGATAACATTATATTGGTAGCCTCTATTTTGAGGGAGGATAATAATCGATGGATGAAAAAAATTAGTGTTCTTATATGGAAATCAAAGAGTAAATAATGAGGTGGGGGATTGGGGTTGAACATAAAACTTGTCTACTAAGATCAGTATTGATATCAAATTGTATGTTAACTATAAGACTAGGTGCCCTAACCCTAGGGAAGATACACCCTCTAATAAGATTTGGTGTTTTAAAAAGTGTCATTAAAAAGAGATTAGGAAAGTTTTAAGTGTATGAGATTTTATGAATATATTGTGTGAGGATTTTTTGTGTTGTTAGAATCAAAATGTTTTTTGGCTTTTATGATTGGATAATTCTTTTGGCAATGTTTTTGTTATTTTTCCTCATTTTATGAATATTTGACTAAAATAGAAAACTAGTTACTTTATAAAATAAAATAAATAAAAGTATAGAGAAATAAGTAAAATTAAATTAAATTAAAAAATAATTATTATTTTTATTTATTATTAATGCATGCAAAGTAGGAGAGAGAGAGAGAGAGAGAGAGAGAGAGGAGAGAGAGAGAGAGAGAGAGAGAGAGAGATGAGAGATGAGAGAGAGAGAGAGAGAGAGAGAGAGTAGAGAGAGAGAGAGAGAGAGAGATGAGAGAGAGAGAGAGAGAGAGAGAGAGAGATACTCTAGCTATGTTAATGTTAATGTTGCTTTTTTAACTTTTCTAGATACAAGCTATATGAAATTATATTTTTTATTTTTTATTGATATGTGAATGGATATAATATTTAAAATATGTTTTCTTAAAATGAAAGTTTTAATATAAAATACATAAGATCCCAACAACAAATACCAAGTTTCCTAGAGATTTATTTCATCCAAACAAGCTTTAAAACCTATTATGTGTTGCACAATAGCTATAAATAGTATATTTTAAAATGGAAATGAAAGATTTAAATTCTAATTTATGATTAATTTTAATTAAAAAAAAATCTCAATTGATATAAATAATGAAAATTAGAATCATAATGGCAACACTTGTTCACCTAGTTGTCTAGGGTTTTTCTACTCACATGTTACTTGTTTGATAGTGAAAATAACTTATTTCAAAAATAAAAAAATGATTATTAAAATGTCTTAAAATTTATGATATATTATATAAAATTCACTAAGTATTTAGATGAAATATTTTGTTTTGATATAATCTATTGAATGAATGCAAATAAACAGATAAACTAACTATTATTTTAGTGCAAAGATGAGAAAGAGAAGAATTATTTTTCCTACCAAAACTTACTTTTTCAAAAATAAATATTTAAGATAATAAATTAATGAATGATAATTTAATATTAGATATTAAATAAATAAATAAATCTGAACTAATAACTTCCAAATTAATCACGATGTAGATTAGTTGAAAGCAATATGATTTTTTGTAATATGGTCCTTAATGGGCTAGGTCCTTTACCCAAACAATTATTTTTGGAACTATCTAACCTATTGGATGAATAAATAAATCTTAAAAATTTCATAAGAAGAGGAGAGACACAACTATAAAAAATAAAAAATGACCGGGACTAGTTTAAAATATTGTTTGTAAGTACCTAGTTGCAAGAATATTGCCTCTTATTATCTAAAACTATGTAGTTGAACACGAAATCAATAAAATAAAAGATACAAAGTAATTATATAAGGATATGGTTTTAAGGCTTCAAAAATCATAATCTATAATACAAAATTTGAATCCAAAATTAAGCCAAAATTAGCTTACTTGTAGAAGAGCAATGCATATTTCATGGAGTTTATCTGAGTTGAATTTAGGATGGACTCAAAATGATTGGAAATAGAAGAGGGATTTAGGTGGGATAGATTGGAGATGATATTAAGATTAAAAAAATAAGAAAAATAAAAATAATCATGCAAAATGCATCAAGGATTAAGTCTTAGAAATTAAAATTAGAAGATAAAATAATGATAATGGAATTGCCTCTATTTACAAGGGGTGGTTATTTAACCTACACTCTTGGGGATAAACCTAACATTTCAAATTATAAAAAACCCCATATTTAAAATAAAACTAACCTTATATAACAAGTTTATCAAGGTTGTTTACACAACCTCCCTAAAAAACACATCACTCATGTGGTGGTTATATAACTCCATAAGGTTGTTTTATGACCTAAAACAGTGGTTTCATCACCAATCAATTTTTTTTGAAAATAATTGTAGGGGAGTTTCAAGGGCCAAAAATGTGGCTTTAAGGGACTTATAATAGGGAGAGGAAAATGAAAGGGGAATGAGTGTTAGAGAGTTCCTATTTGAGCATTATTAGGAGGTCACTTCATCATCATTGGACCTATAATGTTAAGAATATCACATTGTGTAAAAAGTAGGTGCATATATATTACCTCATTAGGAGGATGCATTTTCATGAATTGATGAGGGTGTAGTCCTAAGTAGTATCATGTGGAAGGGAAATAAAATGTTTTAAATACTTACCTTACTTATTTTAGTATCACAATAAAGCTAGTTAAGACTCCATAAAATATATAATCAAAAGACGAGAATCAAGTACAATGCAATGAGAAAGAAGAAAATAAACTATGTAATAAAATTATGGATAATAATATGTACCATATGTGTGAGGAATATCATACTACCTAACCCATCCTATCGGGGGACTAAATCTAGTGTCAAGTGGTCAATAACTTACAAAACCATACAAATGTGCTACAAAATATAGAAATCCACTAAAATGAAAATTTTAAAACATGAGTTATGTAGTTTAATGAAAATGTGATTTGTAAACATGAAAATATGTGTAGAATGTGGAAATATACAAAAATTGGATTTTTTAAAAAACTAGAGCAGCTAGCTTGGGGCCCAATATATTCAAAAACTTAACAAAAACAAACATATTTGTTCTAATCACTTTTGAGATTTGTTGAGCTTTAGATTTCCTATACCCATTTTAAGTGAGAATGTAGTCAATGGGAAGAGGACAATGAGAGGATTTTGGTTCTACAAGTGGGAGGAGTTTTGGGGCAAGATCATGTAGGTTTTGTGGCATTTTACCTTTTACCCTAATTTTACCATAAATCCAACAAATTTTGAAATTCATAGTTTTAAATTGTTTGTGGAGATGGGTAGATTATGAAAATGTAAGAATTTTTATAATTAGTATTATTTTTTGATTTTTTGGGAGGTTTTGTATAGCACATGGAAGATAGAATAAAATATCACTCATGAATGAAACCACTAGCTTTTACATGCCAGTGGTTATGTAATTACCATTATTTGTAGTGTGTAGTTGCATAACCACCACCTAGGGAAGTTACGTAACCAATCAGGTAGTTTTGTAACCACTACCTATAAATAGGGGTGGTTCCATTCACCATAACTTAATGAAGAGACTTGAAATTTTATCTTTTTTGAATGATGAAATTGGTCCATGAGATGACTTAGGGTATTTTATTTGTTGTATGGATCTTACATACACTTGATTAGAGCTTGGGAGTAGGAGTAGTTTCCTTGAGTCTTAACACTTTTATGCTAGATAAGTTACTTATCCTTGATTGATCTATGATCATATGAGTTACACAGGTAGGGATCATCTTGACATCTAGCTAACTACTTTGTAACATTTTGATTTATTATGACTCTAATACAAAACATGTTTGTATTCCCTTAGGTCCAATGATAGTGGATGATCAATCTTATTGATGTATATCAGATTATAGGTCTTTCTACAACTAGATAGTTGGTATCCATTCAAGCTACTGAGAGTAAACATGAGGCCTATATTTGGGTGGAGAATTTTAGAGACATAAATACACATGATATGGGTTAAAATTATGGGATGAGGCTTCTTGGGTTAAGGTATCAATGATACCAAACCTAAAAAAGGAAATTATTTGTGTCCTTGCCTCTCAATTAGTGGGAGATAAGGGCACTAATAAGTTACTATTTATTTGGTCACTGATTATGTGATGTATTGAAGAGAGGATAACACACTACCCTTGGATCCATGAGATATTAGATCAAAATTATAGGGAAACCTATCTTATGGATCATCTAGGATCCCTCTCGATTATACACCTAATTATTTTCATGGTTTGGATATATGATTGTATCATCCCTTATCAATGGAGAGTGCTAATTAGAGGGCCTAGGGACATTAGGGCTAGTTAATGGAAAAATGCGCTGTCATTCCATGCTTTGACCTAAGTAGTGGGCAATATGGTATTATCTAACAATATTTACATACCTTACTATGGCATAGTTAGGAAATTGGATGATGAGGGGGTTTATCTTACAACATCCATAATCTCCAATCAAGTTTGAGACATGATCAAATTAAGGTACACCCTATAGATAGGGTACTACAATAGTTTGGGATGCCTTATGTTGGTAACCTCCCTATCCCTATGATCATTTACAAGGGAATATGAGAGGTGAGAGTTGTGATATTAGAATAGTTGGCATGAAACCCACTTGTGATAGGGGTGCCTATTACCTAACCAATTTTGATTTCACTAGGGTAGTAAATAGATGTACCCACCACCACCACCACAATAGGACCCTATTTAATAAGATATTACATAACAAAAACATCTAGGAAGTGAAGATGGAAAATTTCCAAATTATATAGAGTTGCAGGAGGATATTAACATTGATTAAGAGGAGGCCACATATGATGTTTATAACCCCAATTAGTGTGAGAGGGATCTAGGTAAAATGTTAATTTACAAATTTCCAATCATAGTTTGTATTTGACTTTGTAGCTTAACTTTTCAACTAATTTTACAATTTTAGATCTTTATATTGACTAGATCTAATGTGTATTTTACACTTTATTATTATAGATACCACAATTAGGTGGAAGAGTATGACTAGGGAAAACCTAATCAAACTCTTCCAATTGAGCACTAGCATGACTATGGATCAAATCCTGACATATCTGAGACTCCCTATAAGGATTAACTAACACACATATTTATTTTCCCTAATGTAACATGTATATACAATGATGGAAACACTGAGGGTGGATAATAATACCATACTATATAGGGCAAGGATAGTGGAGGTCCTAGTGGATATGAAGGTAGGTAGAGGAAGAGGTTGAATCTCCAACCATAAGATATGGAGGATAGCCTTATAAGGAGGAGATAGTAGGGTCCATCATAATAGCCTCAAAATTGGAGAGAGAGAGAGAGAGAGAGAGAGAGAGAGAGAGATGGTTTTTGAGGGGGGCACTAGTAAGAGGCACCATCATATCAATAATCTTTGACATTCTTTTACACCATTACCTTATCATAAGAGGAGAATAGACTCATGAGGTCTATCATAAGATGATTTTTTATACCATTTTACATGTTGATTATTTTTTATATTCCTGAAGTCACATTGGCCCTCCACATAGGTGTTTGTATTGGATCTTATTTTTGTAAAAAATTGGTAGTTGTGTGTGTGTGTGTGTGTGTGTGTGTGTGTGTGTGCGTGTGCGTGTGCGTGTGCGTGTGCGTGTGCGTGTGCGTGTGCGTGTGCGTGCGTGTGTGTGTGTGTGTGTGTGTGTGTGTGTGTGTGTGTGTGTGTGTGTGTGTGTGTGTGTGTGTGTGTGTGTGTGTGTGTGTGTGTGTGTGTGTGTGTGTGTGTGTGTGTGTGTGTGTGTGTGTGTGTGTGTGTGTGTGTGTGTGTGTGTTTTGTCTTATCTCTCAATTGTCATTGTGTAATATGATATTTTAACTTACATGTTTATATTCTTAGTATTCACTCTAAATGACTATATTATGGTGATGATATACCATGTATCTCTCTAATTTTGATAAATCACTATGGATAATTCTTATATATGCGGGAAAAAATGTATGCAAATGATGTGGTGTTTTTTTAAGAACATGTATGAAATTATGAATGTGATAATAGTTATTTTATAGGTGTTGACTTAGTTTTTTTATTTACACAACATATAAATTCAATGCATAACAAGGAATGTAAACATGAATAGAATATATGTGAGAAGATAAAAATGAAAACTATAAATCAAAATATGCATGGAAATGGAAGGTGATATGATCCTTATGAGTATAGGGGAACATGCACTTATATATAGACTTATAAAATAATAACATTATCAGATTCATCTAGAGATAACTAGCCCTAAAAAATAAGTAAATGGGAAAATGTTACCCGTTTTAATCATAGGCATATAAATGATCTTCCTAAATTAATTTATATATAGAAACTTTTTTATTTATCATTACTTATATATATATATTTTAATTTTATTTGTGACCCCCTACACTTAGTTTTATGTGACCAATAAGACACGTTGGGCTCATCACCAAAGGCTATATGTAGGTGAGTAAGGGCATCTATCCCTAATGATAACCCCATGTAACTAGTAACATGTGATGGCTTGACATCGAATGTTAGTAAGGATGAGATATGGGAAGTTTTATTTTTATATTTGTATAAGCTTTTGGATGAGTATATTTAAACATTCAAGGCCTTTAACACCAAGTCTTGGGCCCATGAAACTGGAAAAAATCACTAAAGACTAATATAAGTGAGTAAATTTACCTTTTTGTGAGCATTCTAATGTTATGATCTATAGGAAACTGTAAAAGGAGACTCTACCATGGAAAAACTTATAGACTAGACTATAGACTAGCATTTTCTAAGTTGTATAAGAAGATGTAGGGAAAGTAGGTGTAATATACTCATAATAAATAAGGCAAGAATAGATGTAATTTTGATTTAAAAAATATTTTTTATGAGATGATAGAGTATTGTAAGAATGGAATGATATGAGATGTTACGTTCTGTAAGTTTCACATTATGCAAATTAATCAACTAAATAATCACCAAACTTAACATCTAATATTTAAGATATAAACAAAGTAATGGAAAAAACTATGTACTTAGGTTAAAATGATATAAAATAATTAGATATATAAATATTTTAAGTACAAAGAGTTCATAGACTCATCGAACTCATTACCTTCTAGAGTACATAATTGATAGGCTCTATTTTTAGTCTTCAATAACTAGGTATGGGCCTAATCAAATTGGTCTGAATTTCTAACCTTCTCATTTTTAAAAAAAATCTAGATGTCAAGCCTAATGACAAGGTAACCTACATTAATTGGGTGATTATGTAAATTTTTTTTATATTTCCTACCCATATTTATAATAATGATCCAACATTTGTCTAAGTTTTTTAATTCATCTAGTCATGTCTCCCTATATTCTTCATGATCAAGGAGGCTCTAGAGGGAAATGTGAAGACTAGGTATCTCTACCTCTAGGGGTAGACTAAATTAACATCCAAACATGAGTGAGTGTGGAGTTACCCTTATGTGTGTCTTATTAGTTGTTTTATAAGCCCAAAGTGTTGGATAGAGTTGTAAGTGCCAATATCATTTAGAATCTCTGATAATTTTAAATAATATTGACTTTAGGGTTTTTTTATTATCTTTAATCTAATAATTTTATTATGGGTGGTATAAGGATGTTGATTGGTGTGATATAGAAATTTTATTATATATTTCACAAACCTTGAGATTTTTTAAAGGAAACCCATTATTTGTGATAATGACTTATGGGACTCCAAATTGACAAATGATTTAGTTTAGAATAAAAATTTCTTTAACTAAATTGGTAATGGTTTTTAATAGCATAGACTCTTCCCATTTTATAAAATAATTATTAGCCTTGATAATGAATTAATGATCATTTGATGAAGTAAGAGAGATATTTCTTACTAAATATAGGCCCCAAGTGGAAAGGGACATTGAGTGACTACAATATATAATGCTCTAGTGTGGATATGTATTTCATGTGAAACATGATGACATTTCACACATTTTCAAATATAATAAATAGCATTACAATCTAAAGTGGGCTATAAATATCTCATCCTATGTATTTTAAGACCATTTACATGGCTATCAAAGTGTTTTCCACAAAAACCACTATAACAATGAAAAAAGACTCTTCCTGACTCCTCTTGGTAGACACATTTGAGTGGCATGTTAACAAATTCTTTACAATATAAAAATGTGTGTAATAAAAAATACTTAGATGTGATGATGTGAAGATACCTCTTCTATTGTGAGTTGGAACCTTGTAGATAAGTATGATTGATTTAATATTTTTGGGAATATTGGTGTATTATTCCTAATTGAGTTAAAGTGTCTAAGTAGTAAAATTATTAAATAAATATGAAATAATTAAGATATTGATTTTTTTAAATTAGATTGCAATTTTGACCTTTCTAAAAATAGTAATAAGAGGGAGAAAATAAGACTTAGCTAGAAACTAGCTAATCTAACTAAGATAGAGGTTAGAATTTATTGTGTAGGACTAGGATACTATCACAAATGGAGATTTGACCTTCATTTTATGATTGGATATGAGCTCTAAAAATGGATAAGAGTGGCACTAGTGCTGTAGTCTACCTCTGTCATTGTTGTCTTTAGGATCTGAGCTTTCTAGGTTTTGTTTGCCAGGTCTTTATGACCTTTTCTATGAATATTTTGTAGCTAGAAGTCATTATATCTCCTTATAGAGTAGATTATTTCTTCAAACCCTATATTATTCTATGCTCTAGCTAATTTTTAGAAAAGGGGGATTAGTGTATATAATATTCATTGAACGTGTATCCACACCCCTTGTGTGAGTACATTGCCTACACACCAATACTTCAAAGAGGGATAAAGCCATATAGAGATATCCTAATTTATGTGCTTTGTGAAATTTGTATGTATAAAGATACATAATGATAAACTATATGTGCTTAAGGTGGCTAAGGACTGGTGTAAGGATTTGAATAAGTTTGTAAGTGTGTTGGCTGGTTGTATGTAGAGGATAGGGAAGATTGATTGAGTAGTCTTACTTGTATTATTTCTTGCTTAGTGATAATTTACAACCCTTTCCAAATGATCTTTGAATGGGATTTTATAGGGATCTATTAGTCATGGGTTAAATTTACTTGCATTAGTCCAAAAAGGATAAGGATGGGAAATCAAAATAAATTTATATCATTGGGCTCAAAAATAGACTTAGACAATAATGTTGAAAGTAGTAGGAGTGGAATCAATGCTATAGTCCAAGTGTGGCACTATTGTCCTAAGTAAATAAGACCTAGTGGGTTGATTAGTCATAAAAAATCGGTCTGCCTCATCTGGGATCAAGTCTAGAAGGTTGTGGATGATTAGGAATCAGTGAAAAGATGCCTATGAGGATCATGAGAGCAAGTAAGATGGACCTAAGGGTTATATTTGATTATCCATGCCCAAGTTACCATTTTTTTAATTTTATATGACTACATTTACCCCCTACCCCACCTATATTCTAGTGATGCAGTAAAGTGAAATACTATAAATTAAAAATAGAAAGTGTACCTGAACTTACTTGCAAGGATAAGGATTAAGTTGTGTGATGTTGAGTGTGTATAGAGAGAGCACGCTATGAAGTGTGAATCTATAATATAATATATAAAGTAGATAAATTATTACTATATACACTATATCTAAAATAAGAAGGTATAAGGATGGGTAAGATAAAGAGGAAGAGAAAGGAATGAATACACCCCGCTAGGTACATGGACCAATATAAAACCTATTATGATGTTGAGTGATGTTGAGTAATGCTGGATGATGTTGTACCAAGATTAATATCATGAATAGAGATGAGTGCTCAATTCTTTGAGAGTGGCTCAAGAATGCAAATACTAGCCCTTTGGCTCCATCATCTCCCATTAAGTGAAAATAGGTTATCATGTGTGTGTTGATCAGTGTTTGGACTATGTAAAATCCGTCTGAGTAGGTAGCTCAAAAATATAAAGGCAACTTGTCCTTTGGCTCCATTATTGCCCCATGAAGTGAATCTATGAACTGACACTAGTATGGAATGGGTGTCATATGAGATGGATTCTAAATCCCATGAATTTAATATGATCTAATAATGTTATTTTGGATATCCAAATGTATGCTATAAACTAGGCCATTCTTGGCCACTCCAAAAGATGGAGATTAGGCTTGTATGAAATCCACTCCAAACTGGTGCACTAGGCTTGTATGAAACATGGATTTTAATCTGGAAGTCATATCAACTATCATATCTAAAACTTGAAGTAAGATCCATCATGTCGTACATGATGTCCCCTATATCTAGTTTTTTCTAGCAAAGGTGTACTAAAAACTATTGATTTTAAACTATTCTAGTTTTAAAAAATTATATTTGAACCTACTTTTATACCTACTTCTATAAAGTTTGGTTTTTTACTATTTAGATAAGAGTGAAAAAAGTGGACACTAGTGGCACTGATGTTGTAGTCCAAGTTAGGTGCTATTGTCTTGGGCCAAATATAGTAATTGTTCTAATATTTTCACTATCCACCTGGTTTGTTCTGATTATTTTGATGTATAGTTGATATTCTAGGTGTGTTAAATGCTACTTTATCAACCATTAAGAGCTTTAATCTCTATGAAAAAACCCATATTTGTTTCCCCCTCTTCTAAGGGTAGGAATGAAGACCCTACACTGACTACCCTCAAAATAAAGAGCCCTATAAGTGTGTTATAATGCAAAGATACATGATCTAACAATGATAATTGACAAGATATCTCAAGATATAAAATGATTTATATTGAGAGATTATTAGATCAACATGGGTATACCTAGATGGATATAATAATGTAATAACATGTGTAATGTATTGAACTAGATATTAAAGTCTAGTTAGTTTTTAGTTGGAGGGATAAATCATGATGTCCATCATGGTATCCAAGAAAGCAAGATAAATGCATGATGTGGATCATGGCATTGTAAACAATAATAATAAAAAAAGCAATAAGAACACAAGGTAAGAGCCAAGAAACACATAAGGGTGGCCAAGGGGCCAAGAAAATAAGGGACATGGGCACATGTCACTCAAACTAGAAATCAAACATATAATACATGTTCAAATTCCACAAACACATATAATTCAAACAATCAAGGGTTGGCATGAGGGCCACAATCATATAGAAGAGTATAGACAAGGGAAATTGGTAAATTTCTAAAGGCACATACATGAATAGAAGAAAAGGACATTGGAAAATGTCCTAAATCACATACAAGAGACAAAGCAAGAATTGAGAAATGCAAACAATCTAGCTACATTAAGCAAGAAAGTAAAATATGTAATTACTAAAAATAAAAACACATCTAACTAATCAAAGCAAGAAGGTGAAAGTATGTAAGACATTGCAATACATGACTAGGTATATGTTAAGAAATACATGAGTTCTATATATTAGTGAGTTTTGATAGAGTAATCTATGTAGGCTTGTAAATAATGTACATCAACATGATAACTAGAGTGTGTGGTGTAGGAATGACATAACTTGGATGGTGTAGTCATATAAAATATATCCCAATGGGTATGTATATCAATATATATCTCAATGTAGAAGTAGGATGCCCCCTTAATGGGTAGAGTGAAGCAAACAAAGAGTTTGATTTCACTACACACACTCAAATAAGATCAAGTGAAGCATGGTATGTAGATAAATTGACAAACAATAGCATAGAACAATAGATGTACGTATAACATGATAGTAGAAATGTAAACCATGGATAATGCATATAATCAAAAAAAAATTGGTGTTTTTGAATGATTTTAAATTTTTTAATATGTTATATTGTTTTTGGATTATTTAAAATTTGAGATATGTGCAATTAATCACAAAAAGACTATGTACAATAATTTTGAGAGAAGCTATATAGAAGTAAACTGGGAAGGGGGTGATACTAACTAATGAATCTCATTGGAGACTTTGTATCATGGTGTTTTGTATTGAATAATGAAATCATGTGTTATTTTAAAGCATGAAGGAATGGATATGAATATGATTCTAAATATTTTAATTCATTGTTGGTATCATAAAAATCATAATAACTTGTATTGTTTCATTCATCATTATCTTCTTGATTTTAAACCAATGGAATGCTAGTGTTGACTTTTGTTGTATCTGCATCTTTTCCTTTGATAGATTATGTCTATGAATTATTTTACTTAGGATTTTAAATAAATCCCAAACCTTAGTGACAAACATTATCAAGTGATATAATAGGAGCAGTGATGCCTTGAGCTTGCTTTCCCAACCCTTGACCTTGATAATCAAACTATTGTAGATATTTTTGACCAAACCCATACTACTTTGAAAGTTGAGCCTCATTTTGGAGAGGTAGATTTTTATCTTTTTCATGCTTTACCTATGCATTTGGTACTATTCCTTGGACTAATTTTGATTTTTTATCCTTTTATTATTCTAAGTTATGCTTTGGTAACCAATATTGTACTATTTCTTAATTTGACCCTTCATGAATGTGTTCCTATGTCACTATGGATAGAGTGACTGATTTGCATTTTATAGGGTCCTCATTAGAAATTATTTGTTTTATATTTTGTTTCAATGTAAAACATGAATTTGTGTTATGCCCATGCATTTTATGATATGTATAATAATATCTATATCTTCTCACTAGATGTAGAGAAGGTAGTTTGATCAGCTTATATTTAATCATTTCCCTTAGTACCTCACTTGAACTCTTATTTGAACTTTAAATTATTTTTAAATCACTAGTTATAGAGTTAATTTTTTGTGATTTCTTATTTTAATATGTAACATTTCTTGCAATCAATTGACTAAGTGAAGGTGTATATACATGGTTGACATTAGGGTGCCTTTGAAGATTTTGTATTATAATCTAATTTTTGAATGTTGTGATCTTTTCATGTAATAGCTAATTATACATTTATTAATATAAAATTAACTTTATCATACTGATGATTTGATCCCTTAGAGTCTTACAAGTGCAAACCCTATTTGCTTCTGATTAAACATGTAAGCACATATGTTGAAGAGGATTTGAAAAATCTATAGGCTGAATGTATGCATTAGGAACAATAGTATATGTTGCCTCACATTTTGGAGGGGTGATAACATGGACCTGGTTATAGGGAAATTAGATATCACCCTCTCGGGGGAGAAGAGGAGAAGGAATTTATTTCTTGTGTATAAGATATGGCATTGAAACTTGACAGGTGGTTGTTAGCTTATGTAAAAACCATGTAGCCAAGGAGCTAGGTATATCTAGGTAGAAACCATATACATGGGATGAAATTCATGTAAGTGGAGCTATAAGTTACATATCAATACGCTTATAAATAATATTACACATGAGATAAAGCACATAAGGGATATAGAGCATGAAATTGTGCATTAATGCATAAAGAACTTTTGCATGTGTTATGATATGTCTAATATGTATGGCAAGATAAACTTTAAAAAAAATTCATATGAGAGATAGAAATAAAATGGTAGAGATCATGGAATTTCTAATAAATTAATAAATAACTTTGACTTGTAATATAATATTTATAACATTTTGAAAAAAATAGAGTTGGAAATTATTTTGCATGAGAGAGAAAGAGAGTATGCAAATGAAATATTGAAATCTTGTGCATGTTTAACAATAAATTGTATAATATCATCCTTTATTATGAAAATTAAACATGAAATGGAAAGAATCAAACTTTTCATTAACATATGATAGACTTCATCATTCATGTACATAATAGGACCAACTATGGCCTCTTTATTATTTGTTAAAAATGCAAGAAATATTTGAAAATAAGTGATATTTATTTTTGGAATCTGATTTTAGATGTAAAGTGATACCTCAAGAAGAAATGAGACCTATTATATGCAACTAGGGTTTGAATGATGATTATTTTAAAAAATACTGTGAAATTTTTTAATTTAATGTGAATTTTTGAGTGACATATGCAAGTAAGAAATCATGAATTTATTAGAAAATTGGTGATTTAAAGAGATGTAGTAGATGTAACTAGGGTTTTGAAACATAAATATTTTTGAAATTGACTATTGAATTTTGAAATTTGAGGTGAATTTATAATTTTAATATGCTATTAAAAAATTAAAAACTATTGGAAAATTACTGGGAAAATATCAAGACCTAGTATGGGAAATTAAGGTTTGAAAGAAAAATATTTTAAAATTACTACAAAATTTTAAAATTTAATGCTAATTTATTATGTATGTAAAAAATTATAAAAATATAATAAAAATATTTGGAAAATTTACCCTAAAGTTTTTAGGGTTTTTATGCCCAAATGAAGCAGGTTCACCAAATGATTTAACAAGTTTTGAAAATATTAGTGTACTATTATTAATTTATTTAAAGGGTCTAAGTAGTAAAATAATTAAATAAATATGAAATAATTAATCTACTAATTTGTATAAATTATAATGCAATTTTGACCTTTCTAAAAATAGTAATAAGAGGGAGAAAATAAGACTTAGCTAGAAACTAGCTAATATAACTAAGATAACAGTTAGAATTTACTATGCAAGACTAGGAAACTATCGTAAACTAAGATCTATCCTTAGTTTTTTTATTGGATAGGAGTGTCAAAAATAGATAGGATTGGCACCAGTTCCATAGTCCACTTCTACCACTATTGTCTTGAGAATCTAAGCTTTCTGAGTTTTGTTCACCAGGTCTTGATGACCCTATCCATAAAGTTTTGATAGTTAGAATTAGTAGATCTCCTTTTAGAGCATATTATCTAATCAAACCCTATATTCCATTATTATTTGACCAATTTCAAGAAATGGGGGGTTAGTGTGTGTAAGATTCACTAAATGTGTATCCACACACATTATGTGGGCATGTTGACTACATACCAATACTCTAAAGAGGGATAAAGCTATATGTAATTCTCCCACTTAATGTGATTTATGTAATTTATGTGTATGAAGATACAAAATTCTAAAATAGATGTGCTATAGGTAGATAGGGACTAGTGTAAGGATTTGAATGAGATTGTAAGTGTGTTGGATGGCTATATGCAGAGAATAGGGAAGATTATTTGAGTTGTATTGCTTGCATTATTGCTTGCTTAGTGATAATTTCTAACCCTTTACAAATTATCTTTGAGTGTGTTTTTATGGGGATCTATTGTTCATGGGTTGAATGTACTCAAATTAGGCTAACAATAATAAGGATGTGAAATCAGAAGAAATTGACCATTGGGGCCAAACATGGACTTGGACAATAGCACCAAAAGTGAATAGGAGTGGCCCTATTATTATAGTCAAAGTGTGGTGCTACTTTACTAGGTATATGGGACCTAGGGGAATGGATTAGTCATGGAAATATGGGTCTGCCTTAGTTGGGATCAAGTCTGGAAGGCTATAGATGACTAGGAATTAGTTCAAAGATGCCTATGAGGCTCATAAGAGCAAAAAAGAGGACCTAAGGGTTGGGTGTCACTATCCATGCTCAAGTTACCAATTTGTGAATTTTATATGACTATAATGGTCAATTAGTTAGTTTATGATAACATGTTTTTATATGTAGAAGATCAATTCATCAAGAAAGTTAGTATTGGTGAGGTCTTTAACATCTAAGAAAGAATCAACTGACTAATCAACAACGATATACCCCTTAGTAAAATTGTGGTTGACATAAGTAAAATCAAACTTGTTTAAGATCATGATTAAATTCATAGACTTCCTAAAGAAATCTCACTTGGTTAGAAAAGTATGCAAGGCTTGAGACCTCATGATAACTTTTATTTATTGATTGAGTATATAATGTTTTAATTTTTTGGATGTAAAAACTATAACTACGCATTAATTTTTTTACTTTAATGTATTACATATCATAATCATTGAGGGTGAAGATAATGAAATAAATTATGTGTTCTTTTAGAATATCATCCTACTAAGCCAACATGTAGGCGAGAGACACCCTAGTTTGTCTAATATAAAGTATTAAGGGATTATACAACTTAGGCATCAAGATAATGTGAAGAGACATAAGGAATCATTTCACTTATTTAAATTCATTATGATAATAATCTATCCAGGTTAATCTATTTTTATTTTTAAATAGGTTATTGCTAGGGTGAATGGTTTAGGTAAGATAAAGAATGGACCTTAAAATGGCTCCCAACTTACCCAAAAATGTTATGATGCTTGATTAATTTGTGGGAGGAAGCATTTATAAGATTATTCAAATATTGGTAGGGTCAATATCAATCCCACATTGGGTGATGATATACCATAGGATTTTTATATTGGTGACTCCAAACACACATTTTATAGGTTAAGAGTAACACCATATTTTATTAAGTGTGTTGAGATGGTGAGTAACACCTCTAAGTGGTCTATTCAACACCTCAATTTCCCTACAAGATCATCTATGTATAACTATACTATCTTATGAATATGATCATGGAATATGTGGGTCATGTCCTTTTGGTATATTGCCCCTAGTTTTATAAGATTAAAGGGAATAAAGACATAATAAAAGGTCCCCCATAGTGTAGTAAATGAGTCCTTACTATAAAGTAGGTTAAGGTTTCATCTCCCTTATTTTTGGAAGAAGTTTATTTTAGAATATACTTTTTATTAAAGTAATATTCCCTTTTAATTTGCTTTTTGGAAGGATTTTTTAGGTTTTACAAAAATATTAGGGTGTTTTTTTATATCTCAAAACTAGAGGGATATTTTCTTATAAATTTAGGGTTATTACTATTTGGTGGTGTAAGTTTTGTTTATACTATGTAATAGAGTTTATGACCTCTCAAGGATCTCTCACAAAATTTCACACTATCTATAACCTCTTAAGGAGCTCTCATAGACTTACACATTGTCTATATCCTTCTATGGACAAGTCAAAGGACCATGACACTATTAAAGAGACCTTAATTATGGTTTTATCCTATCATAACTATAGTTAGTATCATCATGTTCTATTTTATGTCAAACCATGTTCACTTTGGTGTCATACATCATTACCTTTTAATTTGCTTTTTGTATGCCTTGAAATTTGTGACAAGCATACTTAATGTATAAGTGTTATTTTTAAAAATTTAAAAAGGGGAATTAAATTCTATTTCTTTTACATTGTTGTGGTGAAACAAGGATGTAATTTGGCAAAATAAGGGTGTAATAAATTTATTTTTGGTGAGGTGAAGTACAAAATCCATAAAAAATTTCTTCTTTTCTTCTCTATGCGGAGGTTAAGTGAAAAACCCCATAGAAGCAGTTTCTTGTGAAGTGAGTGTGATATTTGTTTCATCTCTTTTGCATTTTTTCACACTTTTATCTATTGCACTTGCTTTTATTTCAATATTTTGAAGATTCAAAATTTTATTTCAGATGGTGATAGATTAATAATTTCCAATTATTCTAATTGGAAATGATT
Organism: Torreya grandis; assembly: GCA_037957365.1. Classification (NCBI taxonomy): domain Eukaryota; kingdom Viridiplantae; phylum Streptophyta; class Pinopsida; order Cupressales; family Taxaceae; genus Torreya; species Torreya grandis. The sequence continues at coordinate 113,597 of JARHVA010005766.1, forward strand.
GATGGAGGCTTCACTAGTTTTTAATGAGTTATGAGATATTGTCAAGAATGAAAATCCCACATTACCAACAAAACATGCTAAATTATATTTATTCAATTTACATGACAATAAGGCCTTAGTTATCATTAAATTTTTTGTACTCATTATACTTACATTCATATTTAAAATTCCCCTCATAGTTACACTTCATGGAAAACATTATCAAATTTGTATGATAAGAAACCTAAGCATAAGAAGATAGATATTCATATGCAGTTGTTTACTTTGTCATTAGATGAAGATGGGGATATGGGAGAATATATGTCTAAGTTGAAAAATATCACTACTGAGTACACTAAGGTTGGGTTTGGAAAACTAGATGATGACCTCATATTCACTACTGCTTTGAAAGGACCACCTGGGTCCTATAGGAATTTTGTTGAAATGTTGCATGTCTTTGACAAGATCACATGCATCAAATTTGATAATTTAGCTAAGTTTCTCATCCAACATGACCTCTCTCTACCCAATAAATCTAATAAAATTGAATAAGCCCATGTTTTAGAGTCAAATCCTAGTTTATCTTCATTTGGACATCAAAACAATAGAGGAAATAGTTATAGAGGGGGTCAAGGTTATAGAGGAGGTAGATATAAAAATAGAGGTAGGGTTCATTCAAATAATAAAAAATCTAACCAATCACATTCACATGAAACAAGTGATCGAGTATATGGTCATAACTCATATAGGGGCAGAGGTCGAGGTAGATTAGACATTCAGTGTCATATATGTGGAAAATTTGTTCACATTGCCTCATAATGTAGGATTCCTTTTGATAAAATTTAGAGGCCATAAAAAGTGACTAAGTGTAACTCTTCTCAGTATGCCAATCATGACTATGATGAGTCTAGTAATGTTTCCTATGAATTTGTATTCACTACTTTGGGGCACATTGATTATATTGAATATGAGGCTAGAGATGAGCTCACAGATGTATGGGTTTTGGACACAGGAGAAATCAAACACATGAAATTTAGGAGAGATTTATTTTGATATTTCAAGGAAGCTTCTCTCTCTCCAGTTACATTAGTAGATAAGTCTATGCATACACCACTAGGACTTGGATCTATTCAGATTATTTTTCCTAATGGGTCTATAAAATATTTGGATGATGTTTGGTATGTTCCCACATTGAAGAAACACTTACTTTATTTGGTAACTATACAAAATAAAGGTTATCAAATTATGCTTGAAAATGGGCTCATTTACATCAATTTAGTGAAAGATGATTACAAAACAATGTATACAAGATATGAAGATGGAAACTTAGTTAGATTGTATTGTAAAGTGCTTCCTCCTACTATATAACTTATGGTAGTTGTTGACATAGGTACAGGTACTATGTCTACACAATGGTTATGGCATCTCCACTATGGACATTTGAATATCCACTCTTTATTGGATTTGTAGAGATATGGTATGGTGAATGGGTTGCCCACTTTTCTCAAAGATAGTATTCTTTGTGAGTCATGTGTTTGGGGAAACAAAATTAGGAAAAATTTCCTAAACAGTCATCTTAGAGAGCTAATAGGTGTTTGAATTTAGTTCATAGTGATGTATGTGACGTGAAAAAGTCATCCATTGTTGGGTGTAGATACTTTGTCTTTATTATTGATGACTTTTCTCAGATGACTTGGGTGTTTTTTATAAAAAACAAATCTAAAGTTTTTGCTAAGTTTGTTGATTGGTTACACTTAGTCAAAAAAGAAACACATTCACATTTGGCCACTCTTCATTTAAATAATGGAGGTGAGTATACCTCAAATGAATTTTTAGATTATTGTTGAGAACATGGCATTCATCAACAATATAGTAATGCTTATACTCCACAGCAAAATGGAGTATCTGAATAGATGAACAAAACCTTAGAGGGCACAACACGTGCCATGTTACACTATAAATATCTTGATGATAAGTTTTGGGCAGAAGCCATTGGTACTTGTTAACCCAGTGGATTACACCTGGGGGTAGGATGCCTAGCTCTTGCCCTTCCACATTCAACAATGGAAACTCCCCTCTCACCTATGGGACCGGTGAAGCTAGAGGGGAGAGTCTCTAGATAAGGGTTAGCTCCCTATGATGTATCTTTTAGGCCCTAGTTTCTCTTAATAATAAAAAATAAAATGAAAAAGGGGGGGATGAAAAGGGAGAGAGAGATGCTGAAAATAGAACGTAAGCCTAAAAATGAAAAGGTGATACACCAAAAAATGTTGACCCACTTAGCTTGAACATACAATTTTCACCAGGAAGAAATGCCCATACACTTCATCTAAAGGGGGAAGCTCTTTTACAATAGTGAGTCAGGGGTCCATAGAGATACAAGGAGGAAAGAACTAGCAAAGGTGTTTTAAGACACACTTTGACAGCCTATTCACATAGACCTATATTCTTTCTATAGACACTTTTGATAGACCTATAAAAAGGAGACTTCACAATGCACTGGACATGTTGTAATAGATATATGAAAAGCATGAAATATAATTACTTAACACAAAATAAGAAAATAGACATATACTTTAAAGTGTAAGTCTAAATAGAGGTAAAAATGCTAAGTCTTGATTCAAGGTAAAATCTAGTAGCGCTCTGCCTTACAAGACCGAGAGATTTTTGGGCAGTGTTTTGCCTTAAGGCTAAGAGAGTGGATCCCTTCTCAAATGAGAAATTTACAATATATAGAAAGAGGAAAAGAACTTGGCACTTTTTGGGAAAGACTTTTGGCATTCTTTTTGCAAAATGGCCCATGTGCGCTCTGAGCCTTAGGAAGAGTGAGAAATTTGATTGTCAGTTCCTACTTTGACTTTGGTGTCTCAAAATTAATATGAAAGTATAAGTCAGACCTATTTTCTATGAATAGACTACTACTCCCTTTAAGGCATTTATGTGGCTTTTCTGCTTATGAATACAAACTGGAGAAAATAAGCTGTGCTGCTTACTGTTTGCATCATTTGGTGTCCATGTGGCAATAACTCACCTACTCTTTGCCACTTGGACTACTTTGTCTCTTTTTACACCTTGTCTTCTTCCTGCTTTATCTCCTTCTAGCTCCTTCAACCCTTGGGGCTATCTTCTTATGGGTCACTGCATTCCCTGGGCTCGTTTCTAGTTAGCGCTCAAGAAATTTAAAGGCAAATGGATATTTCACTGTCTTAAATTTGACGTCTGTGCACCCATCATCATTTGAAAAAAAATGACTAATCTATCTTCTTAAATTTGATAGCTTCTAGGATGTCACCATCCTTGGCAAATTCCTTTAGGCCTTTTCCTTTGACTCATCCTTTGTTTTAGACCCTCTCAAAGGGGAAGTGTCCCTTCAGCTCCTGCCCTTCGGTGGCCTTTGTCTCTTCAGCCTTTTCTATGGGATTTTTCCCCATGAACAAAAAGTCCATGAGAATTGGCTGCTTTGATTTCCCCAAGTCCTTTTGAGCTCTCAGCCTTCCTCCAAATTCCTTCAAACTTTTTTCTAAAGGAATTCCTTCAAAAAAAAAGTCTAAAAGAATTCAAAGCCTTAAGACTTTCTATGCATTTTTGAAATCCTTCAGCTGCCTTCAAAGTGCTCCCTACCCTCTGCAAGGGCTTTTAAACTTAGAAATGCCCTCTATAAGGGCACTTTTCCTTCAGGAAGCTTGAACCTTTCACGCTGAACTGCTCCTTTAAACTAACCATTCAACCAATCCATTGAACCGGTTTAATGGTTCAAACATTTGTTAAAATAAGGCATCAAACCATTTGATTGAACCTACCAATGAAATTTGCATTGAGCTTTGTGTTGAACTTTGCTGATGAACTTTAATATTGAACCAAAAATGTTGAACCAACGCATTGAACCAAGCCGATGAACCGACTGAGTGAACCGAGTGATTGAACCATCTAATTGAATTGAAACATTGAACCCAAGCATTGAACTTGCTGATGAACTTTAATATTGAACCAATGCATTAAACCAAGCTGATGAACTGGCACATTGAACCAAGGTGTTGAACCAAAGCGTTGAACCAGTTTAATGGTTCAACAATTCAAAGCTGCTAACTCTTTGAAAGATCATGCTGTTGAACCACTCTTCCAACCTTGAGAAAAAGTGACTTTGAACCATTTTAGCTCTCTTTCCTTGTGAATTTATTTAGACAAGAGTTTGAAGAATCTTTGTAAAGCCTTGCACTCTTTGACTGGTTCTTCATGCGCTAAAAGACTCTCCTGCAGATTTTGTAGAAGTCTCTATAGAGTCCATAGAAATTGTAAGACTCATGCAAAATCAAAAGTACTGGCTTAGAATAGCATAAAAAAATAAGGGGGACCAATTTTTTTGGCTTGTTGGGCAAAAAATGGTCAACAAATTGGCAACTCCCAGGTGAAGCATGCCTGTTATGCTTAGAGACTAGTTGCCTTGTAGTCCATTAGGCACAGAGTCACAATACAGCTTTGAAGAAAGGTTAGACTAGCCCCAAAGATCCAAGAATAAAACATGAACTTTTTACCCTAAACACAAGGGAAAGCACACACAAGAATAAAAAGATGACTTGTGCAAATTGTACTTATGAAAATTAGGAAATGAAACTGAAAACAACTACTATATACAATTAACTAGGTACATCTGCTTCCCGCCTGGATCAAAGGAAAAACATCTTAAGTCTCCTTCCTGGAAAGGAAACTTATGGTGCCAGACAAGTGGTTGAATGAAATGGAGATTTGGTGACCCACTCCTCTTGCCTGCCACTTGGGTTGGCTTGTATCCAAGTGGATCAGATTCAAACATGCTTCCAACATATATATATATATATATATATATATATATATATATATATATATATATATATATATATATATATATATATATATATACTCTATTTGTTCTTAGAATCTTGCCTCTTATTGGTTCTTCATGCTGGTGTATCTCATCAAGAAATCAATCACTATTGGCTCATCACCATAAGCCCCATGATATGCATCATTGACTAGCTTGTTCTCTTCTGCCTCATGCTCAGATTCCATGGTATGACCATCCTCCTTGATGATTTCAAAGAAAGTATCTTCAGATTCAACAACCTCTTGAAGGGATAAATCTAAAAGCATGTAGCCCCTTTGCATACTTATTTGAGTCCCAATGCTACCTTCTCCACTCTTATCCAGCTCATAACCCCCTTGAAGAATAGTGCAGCCTGCACCAATGACTTCAAATGAATCATTCAAAACATGAATAAGAGATTGTCCATGCTCCTCCATGACATTTATGGTGATTTCCTCCTCTTCCTTACTCATGAAGTCTCCCTGGTTGGTCATAAACTAAGCATACTCCTCTTCCTTGCTTCCTTCAAGACATGTTCCTCCTCAAGAAGGGGTGAAGTGGAAGGCTGATGGATGAACTCATGTGGAAGAGGAGGCAGTCCTTGAACTAGAATCGAATGATTCTCCTCTTTCCATTTGGTTAGCACTTCATCTATATTAGGCATGGCATGATAGCTCTCTTGGAGGTGTGTGGATGGAGTGTGTTCAGACATGGAATCTTCTATTTAGTTTGAAATTTCCATCACGCGATGGCTGAGGAAACTTACTTTGGACTCCAAATCTGAAATCCACCTATATATATCTTCTTGTAAGAGCCTTTCCTAGAGGTCACAATCATCATCAAGAGTAGGAGAAGCCTCATCTTCTTAAAGGATTAGAGCAAAACCTTTCTCCTCCTCTTCCTTTCTGCCCCAAGATTCCACTGTTTGCTTCCAATTCATGATCTTGGGATTGGAATTTTCCCCTTATGAACAAGGAGTAACTTTATCCTCTTCAAGGTCCTAAGCTGGTTCATGGTGTTCCTTCTTCCATCTTGGATTTTGGAGATCATGTTGAAAGACTTGAGGAGGTTGGGGAAGATTTGGGAGGGTCTGCTCATGTACAGGAAGAGATGTCTGAAAAGAGGCGTGCTGAAAAGCTAAGCGTACAAGATTAAAGGCAGGATCAATTGATGCAACGAATGAGTTAGAATGAGCAAGTGTCATCTGATAGAAAGGATTTGGCACACAAGAGGGAGTTTTCTCTAGAATGGTAGGGGGCACACAAGGCTCATCAAAATCAGGTTGGGAAAAGGAAACAAGGGATCCTTTTAAAACCTCATGAGAAAATGGGGGCAGACCTTGGGCCAAAATCACTTGATTTTCGTCTCTCCACTTTACCAACACTTCATCAATATTGGAATCAGCTTGAGGATTGGTAGAAGGTGTATCTTTTGGCACAGTTTCCCCTACAAGGTCTGAAAACTCCATCTCTCTTTCTCTAAGAAGTCTCATCTTCGCCTCTAATTCCTCAATCCACTTAGCTAGATTATCCTCATTTTGTACCTCTTAGAGCTCGTAGGAATCATTATAAAGATGGGGAGTGCATGAAGGTTGCCATGAAATGTAAGAAGCTTCCTGAGGAAGGGTGGGAAGGACTTGAAAAGGACTAACCTCGTTTTGTACCTCACACTCTTGGAAAATGTCTTTCTCCTCCTTGTTGTTCCATGACTCAACCACTTTATTCCAACTTAAGATATTTAGACTGGGCATCTCCTTTTGGGGTGATGGGGCCATAATGTGAGAGGGTAGTGAGGGTTTGGATTCCACTTCCTTTGTTGCCAAAATGGACTGTTACATCTAAATATTTGTCAATTTGATTTGTTTATCAAGATTAGCCTTAAACACAAGATTTACTATTTTGGAAATCTCCTCAACATGATTGGGGAAAGGACTTTAACAGGCTTGACTTGGCTTATAAGTAGGGGCTGTGTATGACTAATATGATACTTGGGGTAGCAAGTATGTAGGTTGATAGACTTGGTAAGGCTACCTCTCATGAATACTTAGCTTCTCTTCCAAAGATGCAATCAAACCATTCACATCCATCATCTCACTTATAAGCATGTGCCAATTGGCTCTTTCAATAAGAGCTCATTCACTCTTAACCTGATCTAGTGCATTTCTCACTTGATGAGCAACATGATCAAGGATTTCTTAGACACATCCCTTTCTAGTGTCAATCTCTATTACATACTTTTCATATCCCTACATTTCTTGTTTGAAGGTGGAGATGGGTTGATGGCAAAGAGACTGGGTTGAGTAGGAGAAGTGACACATTGAGAAGACTAGGCATAAGGCTGATATAACTTATGATAGGGTTGAGACTGATCATATTGAATCTGATAAGGATCAACATAAGGTTGGTAAGGATCATAGACAGGCTAGCCAAGGAAAACAAGGTCCATGGCTCTGAATGATGGAATTATACATACCAAAATACTATTTATTAATTGCACCAAAACTGCTTAACCAATTGATTCAACTCAGAGTCACCATTGGTGTTGATGCAAAAGCCTCTAAAGGCTAGTTGGTTAAAGAACACACCAAAAATTCTTCAACTCTTTGGACACAAATTGTCCTAGTTGGTCCCACCAAGTGTGCCAAATTTTTTTGACATAGTGGATTGCACTCAGGGGCAGGACGCCTGGCTCCCACCCTTCCACACACAACAATGGAAACTCCCCTCTCATACGTGGGACTAGAAAAGCTAGAGGGGAGAGTCTCTAGATAAGGGCTAGCTTCCTATGATGTATCTTTTGGGCCCTAGTTTTTCCTATTGCTAAAAAATAAAATGAAAAAGGGGGGATGAAAAGGGAGAGAGAGATGCTGAAAATAGAACCTAAGCCTAAAAATGAAAAGGTGATACACCAGAAAATATTGACCTACTCAGCCCAAACATACACTTTTCACCAAGAATAAATTCCTATACACTTCATCTAAAGGGGGAAGCTCTTCTACAATAGTGATTCAGGGGTCCATAGAGATACAAGGAGGAAGGAACTAGCAAAAGTGTTCTGAGACACACTTTGACAGCCTATTCACATGCACCTATATTCTTTCTGTAGACACTTCTAGTAGACCTATAAAAAGGAGACTTCAAAATGCACTAGACATGCTGTAATTGATCTGTGAAAATCATGAAATAAAATGACTTAACACAAAATAATAAAATAGACATATACATTAAAGTGCAAGTCTAGATAGAGGTAAAAATGCTAAGTCTTGATTCAAGGTAATATTTGGTTGCGCTCTGCCTTACAAACCCGAGATATTTTTGGGTAGAGTTTTGCCTTAAGGCTAAGAGAGTGGATCCCTTCTCAAATGAGAAATTTAAAATATATAGAAAGAGGAAGACAACTTGGCACTTTTTGGGAAAGACTTTTGGTGTTTTTTTTGCAAGTTGGCCCATGTACGCTCTAAGCCTTAGGAAGAGGGAGCCATTTGATTATCAGTTCCTACTTTGACTTTGGTGTCTCAAAATTAATATGAAAGCATGAGTTACACCTCTTTTCTATGAATAGACTACTCCCTTTAAGGCATTTATGTGGCTTGTTTGCTTATGAATGCAAACTAGAGAAAATAAGTTGTGTTGCTTACTGTTTGCATTATTTGGTGACCATCTAGCAATAACTCACCTCCTCTTTGCCACTTGGACTACTTTGTCTCTTTTTTCACCTTGTCTTCTTCCTAATTTGTCTCCTTCTAGCTCCTTTAGCCCTTGAGGCTATCTTTTAGTGGGTCTCTGCATTCCTTGGGCTCTTTTTTGGTTGGCGCTCAGGCAATTTAAAGGCAAACAACTATTTCATTGTCTTAAATTTAACATCCGCACACCTATCATCATTTGAAAAATAATGAATAATCTATCTTCTTAAATTTGATGGCTTCTAGGACATCACCATCCTTGGAAAATTCCTTTGGGCCTTTTCCTTTGACTCATCCTTTATTTCAGACCCTCCCGAAGGGGAAGTGTCCCTTCGGCTCTAGAGAGATGCCCTTCATTTGGATAGTTGAGAGCCCGCTGCAAGGGCACCTACCCTTTGGTAGCCTTTGTCTCTTTAGCCTTTTCTATAGGCTTTTTTCTTGTGGAGAAAAAGTCCACAAGAATTGGCCACTTTGATTTCCTCGAGTCCTTTTGAGCTTGCGGCATTCCTCTGAATTCCTTCAGACTTTTTGTCTGAAGGAATTCCTTTAGATAAAAAGTCTAAAAGAATTCAAAGCCTTAAGACTTTCTGCACATTTTTGAAATCCTTTAGCTACCTTCAAAGTGCTCCCTACCCTCCACAAGGGCTTTTGAACTCAGAACTACCCTCCGCAAGGGCACTTGCCCTTTGGGAGGCTTGAACCTTTCGCGTTCAACCGCTCTTTTAAATTGGTTCAATGGTTCAAACATTTATTAAAACAAGGCATCAAACCATTTGATTGAACCTATTGATGAACTTTGCATTGAGATTTGCATTGAACTTTAATATTGAACCAAAAATGTTGAACCAATGCATTGAACCAAGCCAATGAACTGACTGAGTGAACCAAGTGATTGAACCATCTGATTGAACCAAAACATTGAACCCAGGAGTTGAACTTGTTGATGAACTTTAATATTGAACCAAAAAAATTTGAACCAATGCATTGAACCAAGCTGATGAACTAATGCATTGAACCAAGGCATTGAACCAAAGCGTTGAACCAAAGCGTTGAACCGGTTCAATGGTTCAATGATTCAAAGTTACTAACTCTTTCAAAGATCATGCCATTGAACCACTCTTCTAACCTTGAGAAAAAGTTACTTTGAACCATATTAGCTCTCTTTCCTTGTGAATTTCTTTAGAAAATATTCTAAAGAAGCTTTGTAAAACCTTGCACTCTTTGACTGGTTCTTCATGCACCAAAAGACTCTCCTGAAGAGTTCATAGAAGTCTCTGCAGAGTCTATAGAAATTGCAAGACTCATGCAAAATCAAAATTACTGGCTCAAAATAGCATAAAAAAGAAGGGGGATCAATTTTTTGGGCCTATTGGGAAAAAAATGGTCAATAGTACTGTAGTGTATTTGAGAAATAGGTCCCCCATAGTTACACTTTTGGGACAAACTCCATATGAGGCATGTTATAGCTTTAAATCAAAATTTAAACACTTGAAAGTGTTTGGATGTCTTTGTTTTTCTTTGGTTCCTATTAAATATACAACTAATTTGGAGCCACAAAGTCAAAAATGCATCTTTATTTTTTATTTGAAAGATAAAAAGGGGTTTCATTTGCATGCACAAGATATAGGCAAATTTATAGTGAGTCAAGATGTAATATTTGATGAGTTTGGGACTTTGAAGCATATGAGTTCATCTACTATTGCTTGGTGTTGTAAGAAGTAGGACATAGTGGCAAATTCATAGTGATTCAAGATGTAATATTTGATGAGTTTGGGACTATGAACACTATTGAGATTGATTCTCAACTTGATAGATTAGAGAGGAAAAATACAAAAAGAGATAAGGATTTGAATAATGGGGATAACTCTTCAAAGTTATGGTATGAGACTCAAATTCCTTCCCTTTCATCTCTTTCATCTACAAGTTCATAGGTTGATGACTTAGAAATTGTTGAAAATTCTCTAAGTCCCCCTTTACATGATGCACATAATGAGAATTCTAGAGTCCCTAATTTGACTAAATATCCAAAATGGGCTCAAAGTACTTTTTTTGAATTAAAATTAGATGAAGTTGGTTTAACAAGGCTTAATAATAATTGAAAATAGGTAAACTATGATATTTTTGTTACTAATTCTTCCTCTGAGCCATCCACTTTTGAGGAGGCATCTACTAAACATGTTTGGCAACAGGCAATGAAAAGTGAGTATGATGCCATACTTAGAAATAATACATGGGTTTTAGTTGATCCTCCTCCACATGTTAAACCCATCAGATGTAAATGGGTTTATAGGACTACTTATAAATCAGGTGGCTCCATTGATAAACATAAGGCATGATTTGTTGTAAAAGAATACGTGCAACAAGAAGGTATTGATTATGAGAAAAAATTTGCACCAACTACTAAATGGCACACTATTCATATGGCACTTGCCTTGGCAGCCCAAAATGGTTCCAAAGTACATCAATTGGATTTTAAAAGTGATTTTTTAAATGGTGATTTACAGGAAGAAGTATATATGAAACAAAATCAGGGTTTTGAATAGGTGGGTGCTGAACACAAAGTGTGTAAATTGATAAAAGATTTATATGGGATCAAACAAGCACCTAGGGCTTGGTATGAAAAAATGGATTCATACTTAAAATCCATTGGTTTTCATCATAGTGAATCTGATGATACTCTCTATTTTTGAGTGCAAGGTAAGAAAATGGTGATACTTGTTCTCTATGTTGATGACTTGTTTAACGTAGGTAATGATGAAAACCATAACAAGTCTATGAAGAAGGAATTAAAAGATGGGTTTGAGATGACAAATATTGGACTTCTTCACTACTATCTAGGCATAGAGGTAACTCAGAAAGAGCATAGTATTTTCATTTCACAAACTAAGTATATTTTTGAGTTATTAGATAGGTTTGGAATGAGTGTTTACAAGTTTGCCCTCACTCCCATGGAAAGTAATTTGAAATTATCTAAGGATGATAGCAGTGCCTTTTTTGATGGTACCATATATAGAAAATTGGTGGGAGTTTTGATATACTTTAATGACTACCAGGCCCAATATTTTATTTTCAGTTGAAATTTTATCTAGGTTTATGCATGTAGCAAAATGAGTACTTCGTTACCCTCAGGGAATGAAAACATATGGCCTTGAATACCACTGCAATAAGAACTTCAAACTTGGATATTATGATGTAGATTTTGGTAGATGTGTGGATGACAGAGGGTCAACCACAAGATACATTATGCATATGGGTTCAGCTACCATTGCTTGGTGTTGTAAGAAGGATATAGTGGCAAATTCATCATCAGAATCAAAGTTATTGTAGCATGGGATGCTTATAGAGAAATTGTTTACCTACGTTGTAATCTTGAAGATCTTCAAGTTTCTTAGTTTGTTCCTACACAGTTATACATTGATAATCAAAGTTCAATCAAAATGTCCAAGAATATTATGTTTCATGTCAAAACAAAACATATGGATGTCAAATACCATTATCTACAAATGTTGGTGGTAAAGAAAGATCTTGATCTAATATATTTCCCAACTGGTGATTAGATAGTTGACATCTTCACAAAACCTCTTGATAGAATCAAATTTGAAAATTTTAGAAAAATGCTTGGTATGTGTCCAAAGACCTAACTTTGAATCATAGGGGGGTTTGTTACGACTTGTTCCAAAGTCTTAACATTAGGTTATACTTTTTGGTAGGTTAAAAAATAATAATTGTTAATGGGGCATGAATCTTTTAATTAAAGACATCCCCATAAAATAAAGTTATTTAGTTTTAGTTTTAGGTAGTTTTTATGTTTTGTGTTTATTAATTAGAAATACCTATGGGTTGATTTCCCATATATAGTTAGTTATAGGATTAGTTGGTTTTATCAGTCATGGGTAAAATATATATAATCTATGTTTGCAATGTAAAAGGGTTAATGGAGTAAAGGCACCCTTATGTAATTTTTTTTTGAAAATTAATAAAATAATTATGCACTCACACCAAGTGAGGACAAGGTTCAAATTATTTGTTAAAGGAGTTATCAAGGTCCGATTTGGTAGGTGGCAAAACACCCTCACATTCAAAATAATTTTTTTCTCTCTCTCTCTCACTCACTTTTTTCATTGTATATTGGTTCATTCGACCCATTATTGGTAGATCCTGATGCCCTCACCTTGTTTACAAACAATTATATTTTTTGACACTTGAATTGACTGCTTTAGACAAATTATTGGTTGAGTCTAACATATTTTGATGGTGCATTTTAAACATTCAATGGGGGTTCACAATTTAATAGTTATGTGGGGTACATGCTATAATTTTTTGTGTCACTCTCTTCACTCTAATTAAACTTTTGATTCTATAATAACTATAACTTACACTACACTACAAATCAACTCAACACTAAAATGGATTCAAATTTACTCAACCCACTAGCTCCCTTTAACTATCACAAATGTAAAATCAAGATGATAATCATTCTAATGAGTAATGGTTTATATAGGATAACCATGGGTGATGAAATTAAACCTTGTAAAGATTCAATGAAAGTTAAGTGTTATAACCATAGTAATGAAGCTTATGAGTTATTATGTCGTTTTATAACACTTGATGTTCTATTTCACTTAGATCCTACCAAATCACCCAATAATGTATGGACCATTCTAGGAAATATATTTTAGGAGAATGTTGTGATGAGAGGTCATGAACTTGAGAATGAACTCATTAGCCTAAGTCCTAGCAACTTCAACACCTTTCAAAATTTCTTCACTAAGTTCAAGTCCTTGAGATTATTATTGAAATAATGTGGAAGAAAAAAGGAGATGACCAACATATTATTTATATACTCTCTAAAATATGGCCTAACTATTTGGTCTTTGACTCTAATTTCCATGCCACTAAAAGTGATCTAGTCACTACATTAAAAATGCCCTCTTTATATGATTTCATTACTAACTTAACTAAGGAGCAAGATAAGTTAATATAAATGGTCACATTGAAGTCCATAAAACCTCAGGCTCTAATTACTATGAATGGTAAAGAAAATACTTCAAACAAATAGAAGAAGAATAAAAAGTATCAAGAGAATAAGAAGGAATTAACTTCTATCAAAACCAACACTAATCCTCCTCTTCTAATGATAAACCTAATAAAGAGAAGGTTAAGTATGCCTATTGTGTGAAAAATGGGCATGATGAGCATAAGTGAATGAAGAAGCAAATAGATCACCTAAGTCATCTCTTAGAGAAAAACAACATAGGTATTCCTAAGTCTATAAAAAAATTCATCAACTCAAGATTATTGAAAGGCAAACATTGAGGGTACAGGGAAATAAAAGTGAAAGGCTCTTGTATTAGTTATAGATTTAAAATCTATATGGGTTATTGACTCAAGTGTTTCTCACCATTTGGGCTCTTTACTAGTTGAGTTTTATTATTTATATCCTTGTAGCATGTCTTATACTAGTGGGTCTATTGAAATGGGAGGAACATTAAATAAGGTTCTAAGTGTTCCTTATCTTTCAATCAATCTCCTATCAGTGCATCAAATCACTCATATTAGTAAAGTCATGAGGGTTGATTTTTTACCAAATTTAGTTGTTATTATAAAGTTTCATAGTAATTCTACAGTGGTAGTGGGTAGGGTAGATTACCAAGATAGGTTATACACCTTCTCATATTTTTCACCTTATTCTTCTCTGAATCCCTTGCTAATTCATTCAAATGTAGTTATCAAATCAAGGCATGATCATTTTGGCCACCTTAACTACTGCTACCTAGAATAACTTAGAAAAAATGTCATGGTCATAGGCTTACCTAAAGTCCAATTCTCTAAGGGAATTTATGAGGGTTTCTCTCTTGAAAAGCATCTTGAAGAAAAATTTGACAAAGGCATAGATTGAAAGGCTTCATAAGTATTGGAGTTAGTACATAGTGATGTATCTAGGCCTTTTTCTAGTCTATATTTTACAAGGGATAAGTACATTCTCATTTTCATTAATGATTTCTCAAGGTACACATTGGTCTACTTCTTGAGACAAAATTTTCAAGTGTTTGAATATTTTCAAGAATTTAAGGCACTTATAGAAAAAGACCATGAAATTCATCAAGGTATTTTTAATTGATAATGGAGGTGAATATGTTAGAAATAGGTTTAAGTAGTTTTCACCACTAAGAGGATTCATTTATAATGGATAATTACTTATAATCCTCAACAAAATAGACTTGTAAAAAATAAGACTATATCCTTGAAAGATATGGATAGCTTTATGATTCAATCTAAGTCCTTAACACATCAATATTGAGCTAAATCCATTAATAATGTTTGTTATATTTAGATTAGGATTCCTCATAAAGATTTTAAAGTCATAACTCCCTTTGAATCTTGGAATTGAAGTAAACCTAAATTTAAACACTTTAGTGTTTTTAGATCTCTAGTTATTGCATGCATATTAAAGGTTAAACACAAATCTATGGAACCTTAGTCAAAGCCTTCAATATTTTTAGGTTATCTAGATGGTGTCAAGGGGTATTGATTTATTCATCTAATCACACATGAGCTATTCATAGATAGGAGTGTTTTAATTCAAAATAGTCCCAAAGAATCAACACTTGACCCTTATTCTCCTTCATTGGATTCATGTATAATTGATGATTCTTCTTCTATTTTTAATCATCCAGAGCGGGTTCTTAAGTGAAGGTCTTTTTATTTTTCTTCTAGTTTTGTTAATGAGGGAAATGATATGGATTCATATACATCTACCTCTAGTCATGTTTCATAGGATGAGGAGTCATCACCTAACTCACCCACATCCATATTTATTTAGGCCAGATAGACAATTTAGAGTGCATGCACTTGGGTAAGGGATCCAGTACATGAAAAATGTACTTGGGTAATTATTAAAGTGGTCCACATGCTTTTATCACCTTAGTTTTAGATCCATAGACATTCTAATATACTTTAGGCATACCTGAGTGGGATATTTATATATAAGAAGAATATTCTTCCTTAATCAAAATCATACTTGGGATTTGACTTCATTTCCTAATGGAAGGGATATGTTTCAATGTAGGTGGATATATCAGACCAAATTTATAATATATGGTTTGATTGATAAGTACAAGTGAAATTAGTTGCTAAGGATTTTATTTTAGGTATCTAACATTGAATAATAAGAGACCTTTAAACCTATTGTAATATATTAATTTGATCTAAATCACATTAGCTATAGCCATAACACATGGTTGGGATGTGTAATAGATGGATGTGAAGAGTGCATTTAGTAGGATATCTAAATGGAGAATCCATTGGGTTTGTTCAAGATTCAACATTAGTTTATAGACTTAATAGATTAATATATGGACTCAAACAAGCCCTTTGGGCTTGGAACACTAAGATGGAATCCTTATTTCATTTAAGTTTCACTAGGTGTCATTAAAATGCCAATGTGTACTTCTTATGGCAAGATAATTCTTTACTAATACAAATCCTTTATGTTAATGATATTTTGATCACCAGGAGTTCCCCATAATATATTGTAGTGGTGAAAAAAACTCTATAGGACATATTTAACATGACAGACTTGGGTCTTCTACATTATTTCCTTGACATCAATATTTCATAGTTCGATTTAGGGATTTCACTTCCATAACCCAAGTATGATCTCAATATTTTGGCTTGGTTTCACATGAATGATTATAATCCATCTCTAGATCCCTTTATATTAGGACTCAATCTTGAGCTTGACTATTCTACACCTTTGATCAATGCTACTCAGTATCAATAGACTTTTGGTAGCCTCATTTATCTATCTCATACCAATCCCAATATTTCATATGCAATAGGAATTATTTCATGGTTCATGTAGGATCCCCATGATTTGCAATATAAATTATCAAAGTTGATACTCCACTACATTCAAGGATCTTATATATTTAGGATTCAATATAGATTTGGCATAGAGGTTGACTTGGTTTTTCAAATTCAAATTACATTGGTGATACTCAGAATTGTAAGTCCACTTTAGGTTATAGTTTCTATTTGGGTTTTGGTCCTATGAGTTGGTCTATAAATAATAAAAATGCTATTTTTATATCATCCATATAATTATATTTTAGGGTGGAGACACCTAAAATCAACCAAAACTAGTTTTTGACCATACTTCAGATTGATTCCTACCAACCATCACAAATTAAGCCTATGAATCATTAAACATCCAAAATTTGATCATGCATCATTCATCAAGACTAATAATCATGTTTAGGCATAATTTTTTGGGATAATATCCTATATTCAATAATAACCTCTCATATATTCATCCCTAATTACATTATAACATAACAACTACCAATTTGGCCTATGGACCCATTAAATGAGGCACTTGATCAAATCTTGAAAGATATAAAATGCTAATACAAATCAATTAACTAATTAAAAAAGATTAAATTATTAATTGAATTATCCATTTTTAATTAATGAATATCTAAAAAATAAAATTCCAAAAATCAAAATATTAATCCTTTTCATCATTGCCTTTATGAGTTGTCAAGCTCTTTGAAAATATCCCAACAATACCTAATTTGAGAACCAAGATTAGTAATTGAAAATAATAATTACATGATAACTTTTAACTAAATTGGAGTTAGTATATACTCATCTAGGGTTAGTTTTAACCCATTACATGTTTAAAATCAACCTTAACTCACCTTGGGTGAGATTTAATTCTCTAGGATTTAAATACAAGGCCATGCTTATTGATTTCTAAGCTATTTTGGTATAAAGTTATTATGCACAAATATCTTCAACAATATTGGATATTATCATGTTATAATTCCTAAATACTTTGCAAGTAGTGTTACCATGTCCAAATATTAAGCCAAAAAATCAAATCCAAAGTGCCAAAGAAAGGTGAAGCCAACAAAGATCCAATGATGAAGATTTCTTGATGTACAAGCCAAGTAAGCCATTTCTACCAACCATTTCAAGCTTTAAGGAAGATAAAATAAGGTTTTACTTTATGTTTTAGTTTTTTTTTCACATGCATGATTATTACCTATGATCTCCTTAATGTGTAGTATATAGGTGTTAGGATTTTAGTGTGTTTATTTGAGTTTTATTTCTTGGACCAGAACAAGACTAAACTCCCCTCTATGTATTATTTATCCACATGTTGGCAATATTGGTGGGAGAAATCATTTCATATAACCAAGGATATTGATATGATACTTTTAGTTTTGATAATTGATGCATAAAAATCTTCAAGTTTCATGTTTTTACTTTCTTTTACATCTTTTAGTTTAAAGCAAGTCACAGGTTGTAGGGATTGACATCAATTTTCAATCACAAGTTGCAAAGATCGATGCCAATTTTCTAGATCAATGTAGATTAAAAGAAACAACCATGATCCTTATGTGAAAAATATATCACTATAAGAAGAGGTATAATAGTGGTTTTTATTGATTTCTCTTGCTTTCATTCTGTGTTTGAGGATCTGCATATTGTTTATTTGACCCATTTATTGTAGGATTTGTGAGGTGTTTTGGTTTAAAGATTATGTATTAACCATTTTTATATAAAAATAGGATTTATTTTTATGTTTTTTCTAGTAAAAATTGATTATTGGCTTAATCTACATCAATTTTCTATGGATCAACATCGATCATTAAGGATTGACATTGATCTTTATAGATCGATGACAATTGATCTCTGAGATAAAAACTAGAAATTCTAAGAAATAAATTTTAAAATGTTATTTTCTCACATGATTTTGAGATTATGAGGAATACCCTCTAATAATTTTCTATACCTCAAGGTTAAAATAAGACATTTGAAATACTCTAAATTTACAAATTTTACATTTCAAATTGGTGGTCTAAAAACATTTTTTCTTAAGTCATTTTTTTCAAAGTTTGCAACAATGAATGCCAAGGGGCTTAAACTTCGTGACATTTTTCATTCTAGTGCTATAAAATTTAACTCTAACTTTAGTTATATACTCATAAAATTTTTCATTTTTTATGATTTTTTTTTGTTGAAATTTTTTGTTTAACAAGTTGAATGATGCATGTATGCTCTCCCCATCCCCTTTAGGAAACTTGGGTGATCAACAATGCTCATTATTTGAATTTATATCTTTGGTCTAAAAGAGTATAAAGAAATTATTTATGTCTCTCCCCAAAATATATATGATTTGTGTGACCCCAAAATGACCCTAAAGTCCTTCCAATTATTTTTATTTCATGCATTTTGTCTTGTAGGTGGGATTTCATCACCTCCTCACAAGTTATTTGGGGAAGCATTGACCTAAGAATTCCTCTCCAAACATAATTTTAACCCCAATACATGGTGGGGTATATATATTAAGTATGACCCACTGGGATTATTTTTTTGAGAAGTTAAAACAAGCTCCATTAGTGGTACTTGACCTCAAAACATAAGGGCAACTTGGACATCGCACTACACTAAGTAATTAGTGGATGTAGTGGTTGTGAAAAGAACAAGAAATTTTCATAAGAAGATGATTTATGAGGATCTAAATTATGTGATTTGTCCTTGATTTTTGCCACACATATGGGACCATACATAAAAGAGTGAAAATTTAAAGTTTAGACAACCTCACTTGCCATAAAAATATTATTGATGCAGGGTGAGTAGCCTAAAGTTCCATGGCATTGTAAAAAATCTTGAGAGAAGAGGGGGTCTAAAAACCCTACTTTTTATGTACCTTTACTTTCTATATTAACAATTTAAAATCCTTTCAAGAGTAATTATATAGATGGAAATTTAAATTATGATGCAACTTTGTTAGTTTTAGGATTTAGGATGTTACACTTAGGTGTTTTTGTCATTTTTTAATTTTTACTCACATGATCTTGTGTCAAAACTATTCTTTTATCATACCCCATAAAAAATGGGTATTGTTCACATATCAATCCTTTATTTTAAGAGGTATTATGCCATCCATTTGAAATCACATCATTTCCTTAATCTTTCATCAAAAAATTATGTGTGTGTCTCTTTATTGAAAGGGGTGTTGTTATGTCACCCAATTCATTTTAAATATTGTGCCTTTGAGTATTGAAAAAAACATTTTTCATAAATTTATACCATGATAACATCATTATGATGATTAAATAATTTCAAATACTTATTACCTTATGTCTAAAATTACAACCTCAAAACTATGTGTGCCTTTTGGTTATATGCCTAGTACCTTCATATTGTTCATTCTTTTATAGCTTGTTGTTTGTTTTAAGAAACTTAGCCTTCTAGGTTGAGTTTGAAATTAGCCTTGACAAATACAGATCCAAACATTGATTTATTATTTATTATTTCTTGTGTAATTTTGGCATAGACATTGATATTTAACTTTTGGGTTGTGTAACTTAGGTTAG
The DNA here is from genome assembly GCA_037957365.1 of Torreya grandis. NCBI lineage: Eukaryota > Viridiplantae > Streptophyta > Pinopsida > Cupressales > Taxaceae > Torreya > Torreya grandis. The sequence continues at coordinate 133,488 of JARHVA010005766.1, forward strand.
TTCTTTACTCCATTTACAAACATTTTTTGTGCCTAGATTTGTAAAATTAATATATCTTCCATGTGCCTAATGTTCCATGCCTTTTTATAAGTGATAAAGTTTATGTTTGAAATATGAATGCCTAGTTTGTGTTAAAGTGTTTCAAAATTTTTAGATTAAATCTCTTTCCCTTTAGAGTTTGTTTTGTTTAAAGTATAGCTTTTGTGCCTTTTCTAAAATACCTAGCAATACCTATTTATAGTTTAGATTTTGTGCTTTTTTTACAAAGGACGTGGATTTTATTTTTATTTTTTTAGACCTAGTTTAGAATTATTTGAAACAATTTTTACCTATGTTTGGCATTTCATTTTTATTTCATCAACTCAACCTTTTTTTGTAAGACATTTGACATTTGAGATTTGATGTTAAACTATTTTAGATCATTTTTTACAATAAACCCTTCTTAGACCAATTTCTGATCATTTGTATTTTTAGATATTTTTAAAGATTTTATGTAATTCTAGGCCTTTTTCACAAAATGTTCATCATTGATTTGAATATTTCTCATTACACTCATAGTGGAGCCATGTATAATCTAGGGTATGATAATGTCGTCTCATAAGATGACTTTATTCAAGACCCCTATGGTGATGATGTATTTTGTGAGAAGGATCCTTATCCTCCTTATAATACTTAATTCAGGTAATAAATCAAAGATCCATTAGCCCACTATATGGTTAACATGCCTCCATACTCAGAGCAAGACCAAGAGCAAACTGTGTAATACCTTGCTAGCATACCATTAGTTGTAGAACAAGCTCAACAACAACTATATTACATTACTATGCCATCAATGTATTATCCTTATTTATTTGATCATCACTTGATTAAAAATAAGGATGAAGTTTTAGTTAGAACCACACAGGTAGGGTCAAAGTTTCTAATAGGCTTCCCCCACAAAATATTTCCTAGTCTAGTTAGAGTGCCTTTTAACATACCTTATAATCAAACCATTGAGCATGTCTCTTTTATAAATACTTAAGTGCTTACGTTGATGTCATATCAAAACCCTAATATGCTTGTCATAGGAAAGGGCCTCATAGAGGACCACATTCTACTAATGTATATAACATATCAAACCTATTTGAATTTAATGCACATTTTTAATAACAAGGCCATGTCAAATGCTACACTCATCAAGTTATCTCATTCAACAAGGACATTAATTGAATTAACAAGATAATATATAATTTGGGTATAGACCCATTTGTGTAAAGCAATTTAGTTGGAGACATGTTTAATGTCCCAACCATTGAATAAGTGTCTACTATTTCTATGCAAAACATTATGCCAAACATGATGAATAACACATAAGTGTCATCTAATCTAGGCCAAAGTGGTTTAAATACACCAAAAACTAGCTCAAAACAAGTACCTTTAATAAATACAATGATTTGTTTGTAATAGTAGGTTCAAGGAACTCCTTCATCCTAACCATAACAAGCTAACTCTAATCCTCAACTAATTGCTTCTTCAAGAAAGTAATTAAAAGTATTAAGTAATCAAGTAATAACTAGTGATTTAAATCAATAAAATGTGATGAATATTATTCCACCTCAACAATGACAACTAGAATTCCAAAACAATAGGCACAATCCAATATACCAATGCAACAGAGGCAAAACATTCTACTACCTCAATAGGGGGAAACCAATTTTCCACCTTGCTAAGTAGTGATAAGTATACCTCAATAGCCATAGACCAACATAAATTTACAATCAAAAATTTTATCTAATCAACAACATATGTCCATTGGTGAAATAAATTTTTGAACATATAAAAAGCATCTACTTCACAACAAGTATTCACACAACTAAAAGGTATTATTGTCCAAGTACCAATTATGAAACAATTACCCTTCATTCAAAATGTTCCAAAAATCAAATGATAGGGCCTTGTTTAATAAAAAGTTCCCTTTATTTAGTTAGGTTTGACTAGTTGACAATAATTCCATACTTAGCCTCAATAGGCACAGTACTTTACCCTAAGCTATGTCCTTTCATCCCGGCCATAATTCCCTAAAAACTTAGGCCTATATACTGAATCCAAACTAGAATATCACACCATAATGCATTAAATTCCAAAATTATCATCCCAATCCAAGGATGTATATTCTTAATCAGTTTACTAGCCAAACTAACATTCTACAACAAACCATACCTACATTATACCCTAGTCAAGGTAATCCTCCTTTGATCTCCCAGTCTCCACCTTAGGCCAATGTTCCATCTAGTTTCTTGGCACAATAATTATTTCAAATGAAGTATGTAATTTCCATCATTCAAGTAGGTAAATAGACCAAGAAAGTTCAAGTTAGATGACATGTGTTCATACCCATTTAACATGGATTATCTATAGATGCCATTTCCTCTAAGGCATAAACCACTTAAATTCAATAAATATAAGGGTAAAGGAGACCATAAGGTTCATTTGATATAATTATTTGTTACATTCTAGCCAATGGATTATAATTAAATACACTTCCTACTTTTGTTTCCTCAGAGTCTAGCAGGATAAGCTTTGGAATTATTTATAAAATTACCAAAAAATTTGATATATGATTTTGATGACATTTTGGACAAAGTTGTATAACATTTCTCCTACAATCTTAAACATGAGATTTTGTTGGTAGATTTGAATCAGGCCAATAATAAAGTCCAAGCTATATACATTTATGGATAAAACTTGCTAGTCATTTCACTCATAGCTTACTAGCCAAATAATTAGCTACTATGTTCACTAAAAATTTGCAAAATGAGATATCTTATCATCTAGAGCTTTAGTGTGCACATACCTTCAAATATATCATTGATAAATGTTTTCTAATTAAAGGGCCCTTATTAACAGATGGATTATCAATATCACCTCTTTGAACAAAAATTATAACTAAAACCAAATAGGGTAAAATCATAACCAAAACCAAGTCCAAGCGTAAGCATCAACACCACCCTAGGCTAGTAATTATGAAAAATATAATCAATTTAACCATAACAATAATGTTTTTGTAAATGGATTAACTTAGTCACATCATCTCTAAATGGTGTAAACACCATCTTCTCAACCTACCCCTCAAATTCAACTTACTCTTCACCAACAACCACTTTACTAAATGTAGCCTTCCCAACAACATAAGCCATCTCAATCAATGCAACAACCATTACCTTTAAAAACCCCTCCATCAAGGAGATATGTGCCTACTCAGTGAGTCTTTAGTGACCTTGGAGAACCTATTGAAGCCATGTTTTTCAAGTTATCCATCACTAACATGATTAGTTAGCCAATATTAAAACACTACCTCAAGCATATTTCATATCTAGACTGGTACCAAGAGAATGATTTCTATGAATAACATTGTGTTCATGGACATAATATATGTTGTGTGCAAATTTAAAAAAATGCATTGAAAATATGTTAGAAAATAAGGAGATTACATTGGATAATAGAGAATCTACATCCAATCATAACCTAGGTATCTACAAAAACCCTTTTCCATAACATAATAATAACAACCAACAATAGAAAAAATAAAATCTAAAATAATAGTAGTAATAATATCAACATCCATGATAACAACAACAATAATATCAATAATGCCAACATCAAATAAATGGATGGAACCAAGTCTAGAATGATTCCAATACTCAATAGACTTAGCACGTAGTTACACATGACTACAAAAAAGTTATAGTCATATTGTGGGAGGTCATATTTATACCATCACTATCAATTCTAGACCAAGTGATAACCAAATAGGACCATTTCTAAATAATTACAGTCAACCCATCTATGCCAGTGATCTTTCCTTGACTTGGGACTATATAAAACTACACTAGTAAGTAGGGGTTACTAATTTTAAACCATATATAAATAACTCATCATTTACCTATGACCATAAAAATGTTCACCAACAATTGAGACTTATCCTATCTATCCCCTCGCAACCATAATTTTATAATAATAATGGTCTTATATCTAATCTTGATTATGAAATCATAACTTGGTGGTCAAATATACCCATTTCCATTTCACAACCTCCTACCACCAAACCCATTTAACCCACCATTCTAGCTAGGAACAATTCATATACCATTGTTAAGGAAAAAACACTTGACATTGTGGAACAACTTCAAATGACACCCACACAAATTTCTAGAATGGATTTATTGCATACATCAACTATCCATAAGAACATCCTAGCAGAGTTCCTGGGCCAATCCAAAGTTTTAAATGACATAAATCCAAAAAAATTCTAGGCTTTGGTTAGGCATCTATCCCTAGGCCAATATTTGATCTTCGACCAAAGTGATATGTCATCCTTTATCCCTCTCCATAATAATCTATTATACATTGACATTAGCATAACATGGTACAAAGTGAAACATGTCCTTATAGGCAATGGCTATGTCCTAAATATTATGTCTTTGAAGCTCATCAAGCATATCAGATATACAATAGTTGTTATATACCCTTAAATGATCACTATAAGGCCTAAAATAATGAAGAGTAGGAATCACAAGGTGTTATTAGCTTGCCAATTATCATTGATCCCTTGACCCATGATACACTATGTGTTATACCTATACCTATCATATAGTTTTCTTTTTGTTAGACCTTGGATACATGAAACTTGGTTAATTCATTTAACATTACACCAGTCTCTCAAGTTCTCTCATTCAAGCATGGAAGTCACCATCAATAGAGATTTGAAACAATACAAACATTACAAATATTTTGAGGTAGATTATGAAATATATAACTTCCATTTTGGCCTAGATCCAATGACCAAAAGGGATAAAGGCAAAGAAATACTTATTGATTTACAAAAGGACAATTATATATACCCAAATAACCTTGATTCATCTTCTCATATGCCACCTCCTAAATTGTCCAAAATTTTTACCATCTCAACCAATGGCCCAAAATAATATTTGACCTATGATATGTTTCATATTTCCAAGATTACATAGAACTCCAAGTCATATGGAAGACCAAAATCTAAGCCACCTTCCATGGAATAGAAATAAAAAGGAAAAGACAAACTCCATATTCCATCACTTATTATTTTCACACTGTCCACTAGCCAAAAAGAAGACCCACTTGTAAATGATGAAACCTAGTTATATAACATCAAATTGGCTAATTATTACAAAAATGACAAGTATCCCATTCATAATAGGATCATGGAGAATTAAGCCTATGAATGAGGAGGCCTTGAGTTAAATCAACATGGTACACTTGAGCCAATCTCTATAACTTGATATAAAGAACATATGGTCTTGGATTTAAACCACATGGGGGTGACCTCATGTATTTTATTCATTTTCTAATACTAATGAATAGTGACTACAATCTCAACAATGAATCAGAGTCTAATCATAGCCTTTATAAAAACCTTGCTAATACCAATCTGTTTGACACCTATGCCATTTATACCCTTGTCCTAGTTAACTAACAATCCACTTCCTCTATATCACCCTCAACCTATAGCTTGGGACTAACAAAAATTAATAGTTCTTATAGATTAGTTTGATAATGATGAGGCCTTCTATGATTTTTTAGGCTTAAGAGACAATGTTATATTAGGATACCACAAAAAGGTTTCTCTCTCAGACTAAAACCTATACCCTATTTTGGAGAATGGGTGAACACCCTTAGCCAAAAATAAATAAATAAAACATGGAGGTCCCAAGGTGAAAACCTCTTTGAGGCACTTTTCAACTAGGTTAAAATTAAAGAGAAAGGTTAGTCTTCTAGTGAGAACCTATTTCAAGTGCCACTAAATGGGGGTGTTCACATTTCCCCAAACATATCTCAAGAGAGCACTAATAATGAACTTTCCTATGGGTATGAGTTTAGTTCTAAAGAATAACATGTATTTGAATAAATAATTCAAGAATTTCCAATAGTGTTTTTAACTTGGCCATCCCTACCATTGGGAGATTTAGATTCATCTTGTTTAGGAGAACTTGAAGAACTAGGCCAAAGAGAGGAATTTTTAATTATGGGCCAATTCAAATAATTGCCAACCATTTTAGAAGATGATTCAACTCTCTTTGTAGAAGACACTACAAAAGTCAACATTAGGCCTCTAGACAACCCAAAATGGATCAAATTATGTGCATCCATCACTAAAGTGGAACATGAAGTTTTTAAAACCCTTTAAATGGAATTTATTGACATCTTTACTTTTGCTTACTTAGATATGTCAGGGTTGGACCTAGCCTTGGTTGTACACCACCTTGTTGTACATCCTGATGCCAAACTAGTGAGTCATAAACTCTTCAAGATGCATCCTCTAATTATTATATTAGTAAAGAAAGAGTTGGAAAAACTCTTAGAAGTGAGATACATTTGACCAATCAACTACTTAGAGTGGATCTCAAATATTATGTTAGTTAGCAAGAAGCTTGAAGGAATTAAAATCTAGATTTAATTTTAGAGATAAACCAAGGCCTTCCCCAAGGATGAATTTCCTCTGCCAAACATTGACATGATAGTTGACTACATGGTGGGGTATAAAATGATTTCACTAATGGATGGATTTTTAGGATACAACCAGATTTGGATTGCACCATAATATCAACATAAGATAGTGTTCACCCAAAAGTTTTGTTACTTGGTTATTCCATTTGGTCTCAAGAATGTGGGGTATACATACCAAATATCCATGACCATTATATTTAATGATATGATGCATGAAATTTACAAAGACTACATTGATAACATATTTGGTAAGTCAAAGACTAGGTCTAATCATCGAACAACCCTACAAAATATATTTGAGAGGCTTCATGAATACAAGGTCATGCTTATCCTTAAGAAGTGTGTATTTAGAGATACTTTAGGAAAAATTTTAGGCTTTATCATATCTTGCAGGGGCATTGAAGTTGATCCTACCAAAGTAAAAAAAAGTAATAAAATGCTACAACCTTCTTCATTTCTTAGTTGGCCAATAAATTCCATATATTTACACACTAAATAATGGTGTCATATTTCATTGGGATGATGTATGCTAGAAACCCTTTGATCACCTAAAGGATTATGTTGCCAATCCACCTATTTTGTTATTATCGATGCTAGGAAATCATTCATAATGTATTTATCTACCATAAATAAAGCCTTGGGGGCACTTCTAGCTCAACATAATGATAATGGAAAAGAACACGCTATGTACTATCTAATTCATACCCTAGTTTCCTATGAACACAACTATATGCCTATTAAGAAAGCTTATTTAGCTATGGTCTTTACAACATAGAAATTATGATATTACATGCTAAAAAATAGGACCATAGTTATTTATGAATTATATTTACTCAAGTATCTACTATCTAAAATATCTTTACAAAGATGTATGGCTATATGGATCATGATTTTGAGTGAGTTTGAGATCAAATATATCAACATCAACATAAAATCTATCAAGGGATAATTTATTATAGATCAGCTAGTTGAAGGTCCCCTTATAGATATTGAACCCCTCATTTTTCAACTCCCAGATGAATCCATCATGACCATAATTGAAACACCTCTTGAGGAGAAACAATGGAATCTATATTTTTATGGATCATTTACATCACATGGATCAGGGCTAGGCCTATTATTTATTATACCATAAGGGGATCTTATCCCTGAATCATTTTGTATCAACTTTCATTAGACTAACAACATGGTTGAATAAGAAATACTCATTATATGTATTTTTTAGGTATTACAATGGAATATTAAACATCTAAAGGTTTATGGTGATTCTCAATTAATCATTAATCAGGTGATAGACTACTTTCAGACCAAAGATGATAATCTAGTGCCATACAAGTCCATGATAGACACTCTCAAACAATAAATTATTGACATACAATTTGAACACATTCCAAAAGATAATAAGAGGACAACATATGCCATGGCCATTATGAACACTTTTATCTTCCACATAGACAAGGCAAAATAATATTAATTCTTCATTGAAAATATTCAAGTGCCAGCTCATGAACCCTCAACTATCGTAATGATCTATGATATTTTTTTCCCCAACTTTATATGGTGTTCAAACCTCTTTACCTATCTTCATGACCATATTATGCCATTTGACCTATCATATAAATAATAAAATGCCTTTACCCATCAAGCTTCATGATATACCTTACTTGGACCAACCCTTTATCATCTTCGCTTTTATGGAATTCTACTTCATTATTTAAATTTGGTAGAATAAACATTAGGATTACATGAGATTCATGTAGGGGTATGTGGATCCCACACTAGTAGGACCATCTTAGCAAAAAATCTCCTTTGTACCAATTATTATTAGCCAACTATGGATACATATGTACTTACATATGTTAAAAGGTGCAGTAAATTTCAATGGCATGCGCTAATCTAATTAATACCCCAACCACAACACTAAAGCTAATTCTTACACCATGGCCATTTTAAACATGGGGACTTGATCTCACTGAGAATATTAACCCAACCTCATTTTATGGCCATAAACACATCCTTAATGCTACTAAATATTTCACTAATTGGGTTGAAGCTATATCCTCACTTACATGACTAAAAAAAAATTCCAAGTTCATTTTTAGCCATCTCATCCTCCATCATGGTATCCCATCTGATATTATATCTAATAATGGTATATTTTTTAAAAAAAGGATTTCAAAATAATTTGTGCCAAGTATAAAATTATTCAACATTTTTAAACTACGTATTACCCACAAAGTAATGGCTAGGCAAAAGCATCTAACAAAACCATTATCAACATCGTTAAAAAGATTATCAATAATGTTGGCCATGATTGACACCCTCCAACTCTTCTATGCCCTCTGTGCATACTACACTAATTACCATACACCAATAGGATCCATTCCATATCCCTAGTTTATGGTATTGAGATTCCCATTGAGTTTGAGTTACCTTCTTTGTGTATCTCATTGAAACATGTACTAGATGATGGAGATTGCTAAGTAGATTTCTTGTAAGAGCTAGAGATATTTGATGAGAAATGCACAATCATTATCAAAAACCTTCAAGCATATTAGAAAAAAATCCATGGCCACTATAACCAGTGGGTTAAACATAGAGAGTTTGATCTTAGTGATCTTTTTCTCAAACAAAATTAAAAGAACACCAAGGATTAGAATAAGAATAAGGAAAATTTCAAATCAAATTTGATAGGCCCATATATAATTATTACAAATTATGGTTCTGAAGCATACAAGCTCACTACAATAGATGAAGATGAACTTGATGGGCTAATGAACATCATATACATCAAGCATTACTTGGTTTGAGGGACCTAAAATTTTGTCTATGAGGCTTATTTACATTATAACATACTATCATCATCCTTATTTGTACCATACCTATACAATTGTACCATGCCCTCCCTATTGACCAAAGTTGTTTTTACCCTACCTAGCCAACCCCTTTGACCTTGGTTCTATTTCATTTATTATTTGGTCACTTTTAGCAAGGGGATTCTGATCATGTTTTGATAGTTGATTCAATATTCTAGATAGAGTTAGTATCTTGGACTAGTTTGATAGTCATTTGATAGTTACATCCTTCATTTTTTGTTTTATTTCATTTTGAATGTTCTTAATTATAACTACCTTCTTTTTCTTCTATTTTCCCATTTTGTTTGTCATTGATTCTTTATAGCATAGGGGAAACATTGTCTCATTTATTTTTGTGTCGTTTGCACTAACATTGTGATTAACCATTATTATTTTTTGTTTCATGTTTTTTCATTATTTTTTTCACTTTTTGTTTATTGGTGTTTGTGTCTTTCTATTTTATTTGTTTGTTTTCATGTTGGTTTGCTTTCTTGTTGTTCCTTAACTTAGTATATATGTGTTCACTGGGTGATTCCTTGAACACTATTCTTAAGTCTATCCATATTCATACATCGACATTTTCATCATGGTTTTTATTATTGATGCATTATTTTCACTTGTTTATTGGATCATGTGTGAGTCCTTATGCATATTTTATCTTAGTTATCATGGAGTTTTATATCATGGTGCCTACCATCACGTGCTACAACAAAACTTAGCTAAGGAAATATTACAAGCAATTAGGTTGTAGTACTTCTCCTTGGCACCTAAAAATTACCATTCTACCCAAATCATTTATCACATATAGAGTAATTAATTCATGAAATAATTTTAATCTTTGATAGTTAGGATGTATATATCTATTAACAGGTTACTCAAATTCGTCTTTCTCCTTTGTACCTACTTAATCTTACTTTGTGAGCACAGATTCAAACCATAATCCCCCTATTATGATTGTCCATATTAATCCCATCATGCTACAAATGATTATAACCACCTTTGGAAAAATCATTGGGAATCATCCCATATGTAGAGCTAACTACTAATTGAACCACATATGGGAAAGTTAGTATCATTAACGTATGCCATTTTTTCCTAATTATAACAACCTATGGGTAAATTAGGAAGGACATGTTTATCATGCCTTGAAGTACCACCTTTTTATTCCTATACCATACTATGCCATCCTTCCTATTTACCTAATTCATAACCTTGACTCTCCCTAGTTGGATCTCTCCATTGTAAGTTAGAACTGTAGTGACTTTAGGTCCTAATGGGACTATGTAGGTAACACTCAATTCATGTTTAGGTTATCTTAGTCACCCTTTACCACACACTCATCATTTTTCTAGTAGTTTTAAGTTTGAATGCTCTTGCCATTTTGTGAGTAATTTTAAGTTTAAATTCTCTTTCTAGTTTGAGTTTTACCATTTCATATCTCATACCCATTAATTGGGGATACTTGGAAAAATCTAAAAAAAATTGAAAATGATCTCAAAAATCCTAAAAGTCACAAAATTGATCACTTCTTTACCTTAATGATTTTGGGAACCTTAGCTAATTCATAGAAAACCACTTGTCATTTAGTTTCCCCATACTTATTTAGCCTAAGACTTACACTCTCATCATTTTATGATTTTCATATTACACATTATGTATTCAACTTTGGTATATTAATGATCACCAGGATTCATCTCACGCTCTCACCATTTTTCAACAACCTTCCCATGTTTCTTCTATAACACAATCATATTTTTATCAATCATCATTTTCTTCTATCCCATATATTGTGAGAACTACATTTGGCTTGAAGTTTATGTTGAACCTTGCATCCATAGAACTATGTAGGCAAAATACACTTGCCTAGTAAATCTAGAGTTAGATCAGCTACCCCTTCTTTTTCTTCTATTTTCCCATTTTGTTTGTCATTGATTCTTTATAGCATAGGGGAAACATTGTGTCATTTATTTTTGTGTCATTTGCACTAACATTGTGATTAACCATTATTATTTTTTGTTTCATGTTTTTTCATTATTTTTTTCACTTTTTGTTTATTGGTGTTTGTGTCTTTCTATTTTATTTGTTTGTTTTCATGTTGGTTTGCTTTCTTGTTGTTCCTTAACTTAGTATATATGTGTTCACTGGGTGATTCCTTGAACACTATTATTAAGTCTATCCATATTCATACATCGACATTTTCATCATGGTTTTTATTATTGATGCATTATTTTTACTTGTTTATTGGATCATGTGTGAGTCCTTATGCATATTTTATCTTAGTTATCATGGAGTTTTATATCATGGTGCCTACCATCACGTGCTACAACAAAACTTAGCTAAGGAAATATTACAAGAAATTAGGTTGTAGTACTTCTCCTTGGCACCTAAAAATTACCATTCTACCCAAATCATTTATCACATATAGAGTAATTAATTCATGAAATAATTTTAATCTTTGATAGTTAGGATGTATATATCTATTAACAGGTTACCCAAATTCATCTTTCTCCTTTGTACCTACTTAATCTTACTTTGTGAGCACATATTCAAACCATAATCCCCCTATTATGATTGTCCATATTAATCCCATCATGCTACAAATGATTATAACCACCTTTGTAAAAATCATTGGGAATCATCCCATATGTAGAGCCAATGATTATAATTTTCTATGGGAAAATAATTATATTTGGATCTATCTATAGGCTAATGATTATAACTACTTTTGGGAAAATCATTATCATTATTATACCCAACATGGGCATGTTTTCATTGTGTTAATGACTATAACCTTCTTTGGGAAAATAATTATCTCTATCCACTAAACTTGGGCATGTTTATATTCTACCAATGCTTATAACCACCTATGGGTAAATCATTATTTTCCATTTTAAATGATTATAACTGACCTTGGGTAAATCATTCTATTTTTATCCTTATCCTTGAGTGAATGATTATAATCTCCTTTGGAAAAATCATTATCTTTTATCCTACTATGTCGTTGATTATAACTACCTTTGGGAAAATCATCATGTTTATATGCCTAACTAAGGAACTCACTATGGCACTAATTTTAACCACCTATGGGAAAATTATTCTTTTTTACCCCTTTTAATTTTTGGTCCCATCATTTTCCTTCTTTTGAGGGATCGATTGCTAGCCTTCTTTTTTGACCACTCCCTCGAGGGGGCATCCAGAGCTCATCCATTAACATTGAATAAGTAGGCATATAAGACCTTTTCATTCTTTAAGAAGACACTACTATGCATATAATTTACAATTCCTTCCCAAACAAGGGTAAACCATAGAAACCCAAAATTGGCCATAACTAGCTTCTGACTAGACTTCAAATTAATTCTTACTAAACATTACAAATTAACCCTAGGAATAATTGAATGTTTTAAATTTAGTTGTGCATCATTCATTAAGACTAATAATTATGTTGAGGCATCACTATTTTAGATACTATCCTGTATGCAATAATAACCTCTCATAGATTCATCCCTAATCATCTTGCAACATAACAACTATCAATTTGGCCTATGGACCCATTAAGTGGGGCACTTGATAAAATCTTGAAAGAGCTAAAATGCTAATTATAATTAATTAATAAATTAAATAATATAAAATTCTTAGTTGAATTATCCATTGATAATTAATGGATATCTAAAAATAGAAATTCCAAAAATCAAAATATCAAGCCTTTTCATCATTACCTTTATGAGTTGTCAAGCTCTTTGAAAATACCCCAACAATATCTAATTTGAGATCCATGCCTAGTAATTTCAAATCATAATTACATGACAAATTTTAATTCAATTAGAGTTAATCTCAACTCACCTAGGACTAGTTTGAACCCATTCCATGTTTAAAATCAACCTTAAATCACCTTGGGTGAGAATTAATTCTTGAGGCTATAAATATAAGGCTATGCCTATTTATTTCTAAACTATTTTGGTACAAAGTTATTATGCACAAATATATTCAATAAGCTTGGATAGTGTAGAGTTATAATGCCTAAATGTCTTACAAGTAGTTTTACCATGCACAAATCTTAAGCCAAGCAATCAAATCTAAGGCATTACGGAAAGGTGAAGCCAAAAAATATTCCATTGATGAAGATTTATTGATGAACAAGTCAAGCAAGCCATTTATACTAGCCATTTAGATCTCCAACGAAGGTAAAATAAGGTTTTCTTGTATGTTTTAATTTTGTTTTAACATGATTTATTATTACTTATGTTCTCCCTAGTGTCTAGGCTAGAGGCATTAGGATTTTAGTGTGTTTATTTGAGTTTTATTTCTTAGACTAACACAAGGATAAGTGCACAAAGTCTGGGGAGAAAAAGAGTCAAACCTATCAACATGATTTTTCTAAAATTTCAAAAATATGAACTTGTATAGATAATTTGAGATATTTAAACTTTAAATTTGAATATGGTGTAAAAATATGAAAAATAGCATTTCGAGTCTAGTTTCCAAAACTCTAATTTGTTTATAAAATGATTAAGTATACCTAGGTCAAACATTTAAAATTTAAAGAGGAACTCTATTTTTTTTAGAAAACATAGTAGATAGATGGTTGTGATGTGCACCACTTTTTTAACAGTGTTTAATATTATTTGAAACCCTTTGGGTAAAATTTATATAAAAGCTTGTATCATATCACCTATATTTTTTTGTGTTTTTTCAATGAATACTTTTTTATGAATTTTGAAATTAAATAGATCCTATAAATTGACAAATAAATGGATAATCATCCATAAGTCAGGCCCAACTACCTAAAAAAAATGAAAATATATATTTTTTGAATGTGTGTATAAATTAAGTGTGCTACATTACCATATAATTTGTTTTTCACTTGGATCAATAAAACATAAATTAGATAAACATGTATAGGCATGTATGTTTGTGGCTTGTAGTGGCCTAAAAAAGAAATAGTTAGAAATAAATATAGTTTGAAACCTTAAATTAGTCTAAAAAATATAAGAATCATATTTTTGAAAAGAGGAGAGCATGCTCATCTTGATGGTATCAAGTTTTTTGAATTTTTACATTGAAATTCTTAGTGTATTTGGAAATCGAAGTTCAAATTTGTTGTTTATTTTCATACCTTTCAAAACTTAATTGTACATTGATAGTCCAAGCTTTTGGATCAGGAATCCAAGCCATTCCCAAACTAGAAAGCTTGGTAATTGAATTTAAATTAAAATATTATTATCTCATTATCAACATGATGCATTACTTAACAATGCAACCATGTTAATAGTGCAATCGTGTTACTTAATAATGTGATCACGTTATATATTATCATCACCCTAAAACATATACAATTTACACATGAAGGAAACTATATATAAAAGCTTATATTTACTAATCTAAATGTTAATAAGGGTCACTCAGCATCTGATAGAGTTGGTCCCATAGTTACATGCCTTATGATGTGGAAAATAGTTTTTCAAAATCTAATCATGTCATTACTTAGCATTTTTATGGTCTACATATTAAACCTAGGAATTTTAAGACATAATTTTTGAAATTGATGTCCATTTTTGGTAAACATATATTCATTTTTAGGTTTTTGTGCCTTCTAGATTGATTCTTAGCATTTCTAAGAGTCTTAGGTTTGTCAAATTTAATTTTTTCAAACCACTCATTTTGAAATTTATGTAAATTGGTGTGATTGTGGTAGCATAGATCATATTAATGACTTGCACACATCAAACAACCACATTGTGTTAATTCATTTGTTCATCATCCCTCCCTCATCCTTGATCACTTTATAATCATGCCTCATTACCCTTAATCACTCTCTCATCATTATTCATTGCCCCTTATCACTCCATAATTGAATATCACTATCCCTAGTCATCTCTAATCACTCCTTAATCATCCATAATTTCTCCCTCATTGACCTTCACTATCCCTAATCATTCCTAAGCACTCACTCCTCATCCCTCATCATCCATAAGAAATTAGGGTGATTTATCATCTGATAGAGTTGGTCTCATAACTACACACCTTATGACATGAAAATAGTTTTTCAAAATCCAATCTAGTCAGTACTTAAACATTTTCAAGGTTTAGGTATTAAACCTAGGGGTTTTAGTACATAACTTTTTGCAATTGATGTCCATTTTTGGTAAACATATAGTCATTTTTTAAGTTTTTATTCCTTTTAGATTGATTCTTGGCATTTATAGGAGTCTAAAGTTTATCAAAATTCAATTTTTAAAACTACTCAGTTTGAACTTGATCAAAATTGGTGTGATTGTGGTAGTGTAGATTATATTGATGACCTGCACACATCAAATGACCACTTTGTGTTAATTCTCATTCAAGTAGTAATGACAATAAGAAGTCTTTTGAATTTTTATTTCTACTTGAATGTAATTAATTTCACCTTATGTAATAAGAAAAAGAGTTGAATCTATATTAGATTTAGAAATAAAATGCTCCTAACAATCTAAATATATGTCATATCTAATTGGATATCTACTTATTATGATACCAATATCCCTCAAGTGCAAGATTTTTAGTGTAGCATCATGAGATCAATACATTAGGAATCACTCCTCCATTATTTCATAACAAATTTTCACAATAAATAAATTATATAAAACTGATAGATGTTCAAACTTCATATGTTCATTTTGTATTCTATAACATCTTGTATTAATTGTTAGCCAAATTTTGGCTACCATTAGAGAGGTTCACAAAAAATTTGCAAATCAAAACTCCAAATTGATTTATCACCTTGAAAATCTTATTTAAAGTCATGTTTAGCATATATTAAGGTAAGTTTGACAAGCTTAAAGTAATGGTTCTTTCTAACATTATGCTTGTCTAGTCATGCTTGCTTATCCTAATTAAGTGGGTCCAAAGAGTGATAAAGTTTTTAAAGGCATTTTTATGGAATTTAACACATTTCAAGTCACTTCATGTCTTCTCATGGTCTGTACAAGTACCTAAAAAGTGTTGAGCTCCCTTTTCTAATGTTATAAGCCTTTTCAAGTGTTTTTACTCATTATTCAATGTTCAAATGAGAGTATGTCTAAGATTAATAAATAAATACTTGATTATGTTGATAAATGTTGTTATAAATTTGTAAAATTATGATATAATCCATTATTTATATTCCTCAAGGTTTTCAAGCAAGAATATGGTAGTTGTCATGACAAAAGAGGGGTTTCTCAAAGGGGGTTATAGGTTTTTAGTATTGAAAAACATTTAAAAAAACTTTAAAAAACTCCTTAAATATTATTCAAGTATAAATTCATTAATTTTAGTGAGTTTCAAGACCAAACGAAGCCAAAACCTACTTATCTCTCTTATCGACTTCCTTGACAACTCCAAAGTAGTCAATAATTTTCATTTAGTATGCAGAGGAGAGAGACTTATAAGGAATGATATTGGGGGTTGATAAGGGTAATAATTACCTTCAATTCCATGGCCATATTTATTATATTCATGTCCCCTCTTTTATGAATAATCATTAAGATCTTAGGCAGTCATAATTTCCATCTCCATCCACATAGGGTCAGTTTTGGATGGTTTGATTACATATTTGAGTTGGAATGATATAAATAGTGGATGTAATGGTTTCCCATGAGTCTTCATATTCATTAAACATTAATTTACATCACTTATTTTTATGTTTAAAGAGCAGAGAGAGAGAATCCTTAATTATGAATGAGTTACAGGCCTAGCTGATAAGTCACATGCAAGGTTTGATCATTTTTAAGGATTTTCTCACCCTAAGTGATCTTCAAGTATATTAAATAAATTACTCATTCCCCATAATAACCTTCTAAAGTTATCTCTTATTTGTTATCCATCACTTTAAGTGGTCTTTGAAACTATTCAGGGTAATATGCCTCTAATGAGGAGGGATAATCATGTAATCAAGTGCACATAGGGCAGAGAGACTATGGAAAAACCAACAATGACTCAAATGTGTTATCCCAATGGGAATTTAAATCCTAAAAATCATTAGGATAAAATAAATCAGGTATAAATAAATAGGCTCATCACAAATATACATTAGAGTGGGTTTGAACCTATTTACAAATCAAGATGGTCTCCTTAGTCTTGTCTGATAGAAATATGGCTATAATGAACAAAGGATGGGTTAATCAGGCCTATTGTATGATTCATATAATGTGAATAATACCATGAAGGTGAGGTATATTTATTATTATACTATTATTATTCAATCAATTTTAGTATAGGTAGAACATAGAAAAGGAGTCTTAGGTATGATGGTAACCTATATGGCTACCATAGGTCTAGGACAGGAAGTAGACTTATTTGTGATGTAGGATGGATTTAAAAAAGAATTCAATGATAATTTATAAGAATAATAGGCTGTTCACAAAAATTATCATCATAAAGAGACTAAGGTTGTCTAAATAATCATATTCTAATGATGCCCAACATTTAAAATCTCTAGAACATCACCTACAACCCTGAGTGTATGGAGGTAAAAACCTATAAGTTTGAGGTGTTTAAGATATTGGGGGATACTAGGTAGGAGTTATGGCATGATCAAGGAATAGATAAATCCTTAAAATGTTCCATTGGTGACTTACAAAAATCAAATGTTGCATACGACTGAAGTCCTTTGAATTTTCATTGTTACTTGAATGGATTTATTTCCACTTTATGTAATAAGAACAAGAGTTGAATATATACTAGATTTATAAATAAAATTATCCCAAAAATATAAATATATTTCATATCTACATTGATATCTACTTCTTATGAGACCAATATCCCTCAAGTGCACAAGTTTTAGTATATCATCATGAGACCAATCCATTAGGAATCACTCCTCCATTATTTCATCACAAATTTTCACACTAAATAAAATGTATAAAATTGATATATGGTCAAACTAATTACATTCATTTTATATTATATATAATATTGTATTACTTTAGTCATATTAACACAAAAGTGGTCATTTTATGTATGAAGGTCATCAATATGACCCACACTACCCCAATCGTACCACTTTAGATCAAGTTCAAAGTGAGTAGTTTTCAAAGTTTAATTTTGACAAACCTAGGACTCTTATAAATGACAAGAATCAATTTATAAAGCAAAAAAACCTAAAAAATGACTATATGTTTACCAAAAATGGACATCAATTTGAAAATTTATGTAATAAAATCCCTATGTTTAATACCTAGACCTTGAAAATATGTAAGTACTAACCAAATTTAATTTTGAGAAAATATTTTCCATGTCATAAGGCATGTAGATGTGAGACCAAATCTATTAGATGCTAAGTGACCCTAATTTATTATGGAAAATGAAGGACAATGAGGGATGAGGAGGGAGTGATTAGGAATGATGAGGGATAGTGAGGGTCAATGAGGGAGTAATTATGGATGATGGAGTGAATAGAGATGACTAAGGATAGTAAGTTTAAATGAGAGAATGATTAGGAACAATTAATAATGATGATAGAGTGATTAAGGGTGATGAGGCATGAGTATAAAGTGATCACAGATGAGGGAGGGGTGATGAACAAGAGAAATTAATATAAAGTGGTCATTTTATGTGTGTAGGTCATCAATATGACCTATACTACCCAAAACACACCACTTTGCATCAATTTCAAAGTGAGTGGTTTTAAAACTTCAATTTTGACAAACCTAAGACTCATAGAAATGCTAGGAATCAATTTAGAAGGCACAAAAACTTGAAAAATGACTATATGTTTACCAAAAATAGACATAAATTGCAAAAATTATGTCCTAAAATACCTATGTATAATACTTGAACCATAAAAATGCCTAAGTGCCAACTTGATTGGATTTATAAACACTATTTTTCACATCGTAAAGCATGCATCTATGAGACCAACTCTATTAGATGATGAGTGACCCTAATTTCTTATATTTTCTAAAATAAATTTAAATTTTAAGAAAATAAATGCAATAATATAAATGTAAACTTATACTTACATGATCACATTATGTAAAATGTCCACAGAATTGTCCCCCAACTCTATGTACTTACTTAAGACTAACCTCCCATCTACATATTCCTTCTTCACATAGGGGATATATTAATGTAGCTAATGAGGCCATTTAGATTCAATGGATTATATCCAAGTTTGGAATTCCTTTAAAATAACCCACCATCATCTATTATGATAACCATAATACTATACAGATATGGAGAATCTAGTTCAACACTAATGGACTAAGCACATTAAGATTCACATGTATTTTATCCACGATCTTATTCATGGTTAGATCATTGACTTGAGATATTTCCACTCTCTAAATTGGGTTGCAAATATATTTACTAGACCCTTCATCTAGATCAAGTTTATTCATCTATGAGTTATTCTTGTGGTGAAATCAACATCATCAACAACATCATCTAGGACCTTTTATCCTCTTCACTTATTGTATGTCTCTCTCTGTTTTTTTTTTTTTTTTTTTTTTGGGGGGGGGGGGGGCGGCAGGGGGGGGAGGCGGGGCAGGTTTCCTAAGGTTTTTCCCCTTTTCTCTACGTTATGATAGATTTCTTTGTACATGGGTATCAGATTAGGCTTAGTTATTGAGACCCATTTTTTTCAAACTACCCACCTAAGTTACACTTATGGAGGGATAATAGAGTATGTTTATTATTAGATTTTTTTACCTCACTTGGATTTTTCCTACTGTAATTGAGAAGCTTTTTTATGTGTGCAAGTTGATCACGTGACTAGGAAATAACTCCCTTGACTGGTTATTCTAGGTATGGAAGTTACTCCTCTATTATTGGCTTTGTTGACCACATTTTATGGAGGATTTACTTGTCTATTATGGGGTCTATTAACCACATTTTTTGGATGATTTAATTACTTACTCTTTTATATGTACTCATCTCATTTGAGATATTTTCACTTAATAAAATATTAGGTTTTACTGCACTTGATTTTTATCTCTTAAAATATTGCCTTTGAGTTATTTCATTTTACTTCAAAAACATTATGGTGTGCAAAATCTTCATCTTGTATGGTCTCAACCTTTACAGCTATGTTATCTATAATTGACAACATATTTTATAACTACATCCTTATCTTTTGACTTATCTTTTAATAAATTTTAAGTTATTTCAATATTTTTCTTTAATATAGCCCCTTTAGGCTTCACAAGTCTGATAATATTGACCAACTAAGGGGGTTTTATAACCTCATTTTAAGGTAGATGGTAATTGATGTGTAACCTAGGCCACTTATGCATGGTTTCTTGTATTATATCAAATGTTTTAGGATCCCTCTAGGCTAAAAGGACCTTCCCTAGGTGTAGGTACCAGATTTGTTGAAGTAAGTTTTAAGGGACAACCTTCATCCTATATTTCCAAGACCTTCCAAAGATCATGTTATAGTTGGTATATTTGTCTATGACATAGAACTCAATTTGCACCATCTTGGGACATAGAGTCACTAGGATAAAAATTGTTCCTATGGATGTATATTTTAGGCTATCATATCCTTTCAAGGTATTATGAGCCATGGAATAGTTGGTTTCCCCATAACCAATATTTTTTAGGAAATAAAAGGGAATAATATTGATGTCTTCCCCATCATTAACCATGGATCTCTTAAATTAATTGTTTTAAACCCAAACCTATGTAAATCAAAGTTAGGATGAAGACTATATAAATCAAATAAATAGCCAATGTCTCAAGATTATTGATTGGGTAGCAACATATCTAGATCAATGTGGTTGATCTAATATTATGACATAGGATTAACAATAGATAGATGCCCTAGTATTAGGGTACAAAACAAATTTGATTGATGGGTAGGGGATTGATTGAGTAGATCAAGAACTAAAATATAGGATAATGTCTTGGAAAAGTTAGAGATCACCTCATAATTCCCCATGGGATTGGGGATAGACTCAATTTCTAAAACATTTGAGGGATCGTGAGTCATATGTTGGTTGATATTCTCTAGTTCAAGTAATAGTATTCACCTCTTCTTTAAATTATTACTCTAAAAATATAATCATTATATTTTTTACTTATAATCCTAACTAAAGAGATACATCAATATTATTATTTACAAAGGTGGAAGCTTCAACATCATGGGTACATGTTGTCATGGGTTGATTATGTTAAATCAGGTGGTTTGTGGGCCACCTTACTATTGATTTTAGGTAACATGTATTTGATAGCTAGGAAAAGGGTTTTGATAGATTTGGATATTCTAATTTCAATGGGTTGTTGGGATATTTTGAAGTACTTGGGGGTTTGTGCCAACATTTTATAAGAAAATGTCAAAAATGTTTTACCTTCGATATTCTGGGAGCCTTTGGATATATTTATTATACTCCCTTAAGTTTTGCATATAATTATCTATAACTTAGTGAAAGAGGAAATAGATATTTGGATCATATTCCCTATGCCTAAATTTTTTCCCCTATTGACCATACACTTATTGATTATTTCTTTGGTAATAGGTTTGGTTCTAAAATAATGGGAATTAATTGACATGTTGATATTGATTTTGATTCTATTTTTTGTGTTACATGTTGCATGTTGGTGGTAAGTTTAAATGAACTATATTAATGGTAGGAGGGTATTTTAGATCCTAGAACCCGAATTTTTTAACAGCATTGGTGTTGTCCATGGGTTGATACTAATTGTTATTCACAAGCTTTGTATTTTTGTTCTAGTTGGTGACACCATTGGTGGTGGCTTTCCTCTTTCGATTTAGGATCTTGGGACTTTGGTTATCAGTATTATTTTGAATCACATTTTGAAATCCCACATTATTTTATTTTGGGGTGATGATACATTCATTGGTCCCTTATTTTTTAGATAATTATTAATGGCCACCTAGTCAATATGTAAGGTGATTTCAAGAGATTCTTATTAGTGTCAATATTCTAATTTATAAAAATCCTCCCATATATCCTTGTTAAGTGAGTGGAGAAATAGGACACATAGTTATCATTGATCCATTTTTGGTTCACTAATAGATGAATATAAGACCTACCACCATATCATGATGAAATGGGAAGCCTAATCATCATGATCTTATTTAATGTGTAAGAACTCTCACATGATAGTATTTAATATTTTGTTCATATCAAAGGCTTTGAAAAATGCAGACATGAGTTTGTGAAAAGAAGGTATCGACACCTTAGGTAGGTGGTAGTATTAGTCAAATTTTATTCCCTCTATGGTTTTAAGAAAACGTTTTACAACATCCCCATCCCAAATTAGAAGTTATATAATAGTTTTAGTGTAAGAATTAACATGTGCATTGAGATATCCTTCCCTTTTGAACTTTGGAAGGTATATTATGGGATTTGGGAGAACTCATCATATGTTAAGATTGATGGGTTCCTTAAGATACTAAAGGTAAGTCCCCATGTTACAAAAGTTAGTTGTTGATGTAATAGTATTGGATTGAAGAGGTGGGATGGCATAGGAGTTAGTTAGATAACCACTAGAGGGAATGAAATATGTTTGGTAAGGTGAAGTGGTATGAGATAGAAAATAGTTATCTAATTGAGTAGATTTGGAGAACATATTGAAGTAGGGAGTAAATTTTTAGTTTTAAAAGTGTTGATGGTTTATTTAGGATGGACATATGTTTTTTATGCATATCCCTTGGTGACTCAATGTGTAATATATCCTATCTATGTGGAGAATGTACATAGGAGGCACAAAACTTGAAGAGATAAAGAATGGCGGGTTTCTAGTCACCACATTATTTTTCAAAGGAGTGTAAATGTATATGCTTTTAATGTGGGTTTGGATGGGAACTTGATAATATGAAGGGGATTTTTAAGTATCCAAGTTATATAACCCATGAGTAATCATGTTGATGCAGAGGAATTCAATAGTTCTTATTGATTACATGAAAATGAGAAACTTAAACACTAACTTACCTATGCTTTTCTCACCTAGCTTTAACTATGTTTTACCTTTGCTTAGTTCTTGACTCTTTGTTCACCCAATTATTTGAATCTACCTTTATACTTTACATACATTTCACTTATACATATATATGTCATTAATACATCTATTCTTATCTCTATTCTTGCTTACTTTCTCTTTTGGTTTCAAGATGAAAACCAAACTCTCACATGCCTTGAATTAGGTCTTGCTTCAATATGATAATAAGAATAACATTGACACATTATTTTAAGAATTATCACCTCTATCAACTCCCTTTTTTCACCTATCAATTCATAAAACCCTTTAAAAAAAAACTCTTGACAACTCTTTCTTGAAACAAAGCCTTATACTATCCCTTTTTAAAGGTTTCTTGCATGGTATAGTCTTGTACCTTTCCACCTTGACAAATTATGACCAGTTCTCATTACCCTCTAAGTAATTTTAACTATATGAAGTTTCATTACTTTATGCCACACATAGACCACTTTCTTTTACCCTTTTAATCCATTTCTTAGGCCTATTAGGCCTCCTACCCTTGCTTTACCACGTAGACCCTCACAAACCACATAAAACCATACTTTTTCAACATACAAACCCTAGAATGTCTTCCACCATAATTAAGACTATATTTCACCAAATTGTATGATTTTCCATTAGGTCTTTCTACTAGAAATCCAAATTTTATTTGGAAACCCTAAAAATAGGGTTATATGCTGACTGTAATTGCTAAGAGTGATTATCTTGATCTATTAACTCTCAAATCAACTCCTATTTCACTATGATTATGGACTTACCATGATATAATGCTCTCAAACTTTTATCAAACATTTTTTCATACATGGTGACTTTGTCTATTCAAAATAAATTTATCTTTACCCTACTATGTATGCATACACAATCTATAAAGCAAAAAAGGAAACATTTGAGAGTTTATGAAACATAGTGTAGACACTAGAGAACCACACACATGGTTGTAGTTATCACAATAACTTTGGTTCTCTTGATCCTTTGTCAAATTCACCTATAAGTTTGAAAAACCTACCTAGCCAAGCCTACTTACCTAATTTGGAGTCAAGTTAGTCACTTGTTTGGATTAACTCACCTTTTCACCCATTTTAGCCTATCTTTTTCCCAGGTCCTCAATTGGCAATAGTTAGGGTGACCGGTGAAAGTCACCATAATTGGTGATGGTCAGGTTGGACAACTTGGACTTAGCATGCAACCTACATGCAAACCACAACCTTTATTTTCTAAATATGGTAGTCTAAATCTAGTTGTGAGCCCTTTACATGGATGAATTATATTTATAATCCTTCTTCAAGTATAATTTGGACAACTAATTTCACCTCTCACTTGTGCCTATAAGAGAGAGAGGCTTGGGAGGTCAAACCATCTACAATTGTTATCAAGACCTCTTTATATCTAGAATCTCTTTTTGTATTTAAATTAGGTTAATGTAAATTATTGATTTCTATCAATCATCACATAAGGAGCCTACTTGCCATCAACCCTCCATTAAGATCTTAAGTACCATTATGTTACTAAAATCAACCTAAATTTCACCAACAAGCAAATTCACATCAACCACCCACCAACTATTTTTTGGTAAGATAAGTATTTGATTTTTTATACTCCTTTACCACATTCTCATTTCAAACCTAAGCTATCTCCTAGAATCCACTTTTTAGATCCCATCAATTAGCAAACCCAAACCCTAGTTTCAATTCTAGACTCATTGATAAGAAACTAGTGATGGTTACCTAGCTGGTGATGGTTACCCTCAATCGATGATGGTTGCATGACTGATGGTTACCATTGATCAGTGATGGTTACATGATTGGTGATGGTCACTTGTGGCACCAAAAAGTAGCAAACTAATTTGACCCTCTTACACCTAGCCAAATTCACTTTTTTGTGTCCCTACCTATTCATAGGAACTTCTATATTTTTTGAGCCATATATCAATCCATTAACACTAGTACTAATCAGTTTATCACTAATTAGATCATTTCTAGTCTCTTTACTGAACAAGCTTTTTAGGTATTTGATTTTAGTAATCTTTTATTATTAATGCAAGTATCTGCTTTCTAGTTTTATCAACTTGAATATTTAAAACATGTGGACTGATAGCCCTTAAGAAAACTCTCACTTCCAGGATATATCTCTTGCTAAGCAATCCACCTTACTATCTATCTAGCTAACAAGTTTGCTTTAGTGCTTTCTTATCTACAGGTCATCCTCCCAAGCTAAAGATGAACTCTCAAAATCTTTTGATTCAACACATACATAAACAAATAGATATTCCTATCACAAGCCATATTGAGTTTATTTTCTCTCTTTCTTTAGAACTTAAGTGAAAATTTACATGAAAAATTATAGCATGCCCAATGGGACCTAGAGTCTTTACTCATGTTTTATTTGCATTTATATGTTATTCTCTCTATCTATGCTCATAATTGAAACTAAAATTTACTTTAGGCTAAAAATCAATTGCATACATTGATTGATTTTAACATTAGTTCACTTTGAATTAAAGCATAGTAATCTCATCATAGCACCATGCTTGTTGCATACACTAGCCAAACCACATAATCAATCAAACATCAAAATAATTTGAAATAAGGTCTAACTAGGATTTCATCACCTAGTGGTCACCTCTCCCATTCTAGACAATCCTACTTGGAGGTCATTACCAAGAGGAGAACTAACTCAACTCTTTGGTTGAGTATAAACTTTGGATATCAATATATATTAGCTAAGCACCTCACACCCTTATCACTATGGGATTACGAAGTGAGGGGGTAGGCCCTAATACCAAGTCATGTATTGATTCCAATATAGATTATTTTGAGCACCTAAACAACCCAAAACTAACCATAGACTACTTCTATAGTACTTGATCTATAAACCAAATTCTATCACACATTCTCATAAACTAAGGCATAAGCCAAAAGTGAGATTAAAACTAACCTCTAGGCTTGACGTACTTTCTAATGTGTGTCTTGATTGCCTTGATCATATTCTTGTTTTCATATTTTTTTAGTGGTGAGATTGATCTCAATTTCTCTCCCCTTTTTCTTGTATGGCTCTCACTTGTCATCAATGAAGAGACTTGGAAAAATAAAACCCATTACTTAAATCTACCTCCTCATCTATGGAATAGATCTCTGAGGTAAAAGATTCACATCATCCATTGGGAAGCCATACTTTTGCTCAAGTATTTGCCCATGGAGACATGGATTTTACCACCTTTTTAGACAACAATCCAATGGTCCTTTGGCACTATCTTAACATATTTTCTCACCATATCCTAATTTCAACTACACCTCAAGATCCTCCAAATGGCAGGCCATCCCACCTTATGAAGGGTATCCCTATTTCCATGGTCACCACCCAAACTCTAACCACTCAAGAATATTCATCTACTAACCACTTTGACATTATGTCTAAGAACCAACCTAGCCAACCAACTGTTACCCTTACACCTTCCACCCCTACTAATGACTTGTCAACCTTGGGGATAACCCAACCATTAACCCATCATGTCCCACTTATAGTTGGGGCACCCACAAATGGCATTTATAACCTCCCCTATATCAAACTTAGCCCATTGGTTAATACCTCTTCACCAAGCTTAGGAGTATTTATCCCTTATACATCACCACCCATTAGCACGAAGGTCACTACCTCCCCTCTTGCCACCAACCCAAGATACATCCCTAGTTATTGGTTGCACCCAATCCAAAATACATCCCTAACCCACAAAGGTGTGTACCCACTACCCAACCACCATCATCCACCTACCCTACCCAACCTCTCACATCCACATTCTAATATGTGGTAGCCTCTCAACCACTAATTAATTACCAATATATTGCCCAACCTCAACCACAATATCAGCCTTAGAATCCTTTTGGAGCACCACCTCAAATTGGCCTAATGAAAATGCTCATGGAAAAAATGACCAACCTTGAGTCATCCATTTTAGGAGCTCATAACATCCTATCATATGATCATATTTGTAATGAACCCATTCATCCTTTTATCCCCATCAGACCTTAACTTCCTTAGTGGGAACTTCCTAAATTTACAAAATTTAAAAGCAAGGAGGACCCCCCAGTAGCACCTTAGGGATTTTAGGCATGCATGATACATGATTTCTTATGATGATTCTCTTATCCTCCAAACCTTCCCTATGTCTTTATTTGTTTTAGCACTTGACTGGTAACAGTGCCCTTACCAAGCATTCCATCTTTTATTTCACAAAACTAGCACAAGTCTTCTTAGATCGCTTTTCCATTAACATTTCTAAGAAGGTCTCTATCACAAACCTCTATTCTATCAAAAAATTTGATGATGAGGCCATTACTAATTTTTTTTCTCATTGCAGTAGTTTGATTAACTAGTTTTCATTTTCCTTGCCTCAACCTAGAATTATAGAACTTTTTACTCAAGCTTACACCAAACATATATCTTTTACACTACATGTCTAGAGCTTCAGAACCTTTAATGAGTCTTTTACCATGGTATGTAAGCTAGAAAACTAGGTCATAGATGAGGGTAAATTGAAGTTATGAAACATGAACTCTACCTTCAATACCAATGAAACCTCTTCCCCCAAACTAGGAAACAAAGCCAATACTATAATGAATACTAGAGGAACCATGAATACTATCATCTTTAAAACTACCCTTCCACCCAATGTTAACCAACAAAATTCTCCAATTACCTCTAATCCAAATGCAAGGAACACAACTAAAACAATTAAAAATAATTCACTCCACTTGGAGAATCTTACACCTCAATTTTCAAGAAGCTACTAAAAGCTAGCCTTATACAACTTCCACCTATCAAACCTCCCCAACAATTTGATTATTCTCATCTAGTACTTGCTTGGTATAATGAGAATGATCTCTATGCTTTTTATCAAGTAATTGGACATGATGTTAGCCAATGTAATACTTTCAATAATATTTTTTAGAGTCTTATCAACAAATGGGAAATAATGTTGGATAATACTAATGCCCCTCAAAAGCAAGCTCTTAGCATCTTCAATAAACCCTTTCCATACCATTCCCTTATCAAAGATGAGGACACATAGGTCAAGTGCTCTCATAATGCCCACATGGTCAACATGGTTCATGATACACCTACCCATGAGGAATTGATCAACTAATCTCCCCATTCCCCCCCCCCCCCCCACTTCACTTATTGAGGTCATGGAGTCACCTTACCCTCCTTTAGATATCCAAACCAAATAAGTTCTTTTCTCCCTAGTTACCCTCATATAAGTTTTGGAATCATCACATACTACCTCAATTAGTATATCTAGGCTAATCAAGATTCTTAATTTTCCACCTCTACCAACTACCCAACAAATATCTACTCCTATGGATATTGTCCCTAAAAGAGGAGAATTCCTACCCATGCCTCCTATAGATGAGACATTTATCTCAACCTTGCTTCCCTCACCTCAAGAGATCGACCAACCTACCAAGCATCCTACCCAACCTATAAGTCTATCTATTACATCCACTACCTATGGATTGGGACCAATGCACAAACCTTTTTCCACATTAGTACAACAATTGGAATTTACATTAAAACTAAACATGGATCAAGCCACTTTGGGCAATAGTTAGGGCTTCCATCCATCAACAAACCTAAAACATCTAGCACACCTCTAACCATCTAATCCATCATTTCTCCACCACCTCTTAAACCAATCCAGACCTCCAACAACACTCAGTCTCTTTATCAACCAAAAAATCCACCACCTCACCAATAAAACCTTTCAAAACTCTTGGTTCCTTCCCTACTTGGAGTTTGGTTCAACCATCCTTGAGAGTAGACTTAACTTCACCCAAGCCTATACCTTGGTCTTGACCCACACTAGCCAAGAGGATGAAAGAATTGAAAGGACACATGACTAGGCCTTACTTAACTCTAAGTTGTCCTCTATTTTAGGGCCTCACCCTTCCACTTTTCTTAAAAAGCAAACCCCCTTCAACATATGTTGCCTACTACCATTGATTACACCAACACATTTATTAGTTGATCCTTCCTGGATCTTAACTATTCAGACCACCCAATTCGGCCACCTTACCTAGGCCAAGACAATCTACCCAAAACACCTTACCCAAGTCATCTCTCACCCAACCTATTACCACCGACACACCCATATTACCAACTAAAACCACAAGCCCAAAACCTTCCTTACCTCTACTAGAATATTATAAAACCATTCTTCAAATGTTAGTATATACCTCCAACCTCACATTACCTCCCATAAAGCTGTTTGATCCTTTTGGTTTGAAGCCAACCTAGTATAATGATCATCGAATCTACTCCTATCATAGCACACCTAGGTATGACAAAAAGAATTGCAAATCTCTCTAAGCCATTATCGACTAACTCTATGATGAGGATGATTTTTTGGTATATGACCTTCTATCCATGCCTCCATCATTACACATAATAAATAAATACCAACACATTCCTAACCCCCCACTCTAACTCCAAAGTGTCAGAGTATCTACCTAACCCCCCATCACACCTTCCCCCTCTATCTATACCATTAATTTTGTCACACAATCACAACAAAAAGATAAAGGGAAGGAAAAATTGTCCATTCTATGGACATCCCAAAAACTCACCCTATTCCCAACTAGACCCAAACCTCCATGCTTACAACTAAGCCCAAAGTTACTATCTTAGGCACATCAAAGGTTAACCCACATAAATCCATTAGGATGGTCATCTTTAAAAAATTCTACCAGACCCCTACTAAAATGAGTCTTTATGAGATCATTTTCACATCACCTCACCATCATCAGGACATGATCAAGGCTATGAAGGCCATTGAAGTCAAATCAAGGGATTCTTAACCCATAGAGGCCTTTTTTGGGGATCTCTAACTCTCCACCCTTATTACCTTCAATGAATTATAGATACCTTTTATCTACCTTGAAGACCTAGATCCCCCTATTTTTATTACATCCCACACCAACCAAACCCACATCAAATGGGTTATGATTGATGGGGGAGCCAGTATCAACATCATCTCTTCTCATGCCTATGAGAAACTAAACGTACTTGATAATGTCATGCCCAACACTTCAATTTTCCTTAGATATTTTAATAACAATATGACCACTACCTTAGGAAATATCCTTCTTCATATTCATTTAAGACTTTGCATGCTCCATAAACTCTTTTAAGTGGTCGAAGGTGAAT
Source organism: Torreya grandis (assembly GCA_037957365.1). Lineage (NCBI taxonomy): Eukaryota > Viridiplantae > Streptophyta > Pinopsida > Cupressales > Taxaceae > Torreya > Torreya grandis. Next base: position 164,021 of record JARHVA010005766.1, read on the forward strand.
TCTAGTACAATTTTTTACTAAGGAGACCTTGGATCTGGGCCATGGGTTGTATACCTTCCACCCTCCACCATTACATCAAGTTTGAATATGAAGGTCAAGTTGTTGCCATACAAGCTAACCCTATCCCTTTTACAACATGTAATATGACCTACCAACCTAATGACATTGTTTTTCCTCCATCCAAAGCACTACAAACAACCACTATCAAACCCTCAACCATAGAAGATGAAGACATTACTTCTTCCCCTTCTATTGAGGCCTCTACTAGCTCATCTATCCCCATGGACTAGATACCCATCACTAACCCTTTAGAACTTACATGCCAATGCCTTACCCTTGGAGAATACTATCTCCTCACCCTTGATGCCACCCTCACCCCCCCCAAGAATATGGGAAACTAAACCGCCAACTAGGTTATGACCTAAACATTGGAGCCATTACCACCTTGGGGAATTCAAGCTATCAAATCCACTTTATCTATGGGTGAATTGACAAGCCACTTAACACTACCATCACTCCCTCTCCACCTCAACCATTTCTTAGTTAGACAAGCTAGACTTTGCCAAACTATACCTTCATAGGTGTGCCTAGAAGGGATTCAATTTATGATTATATGAGCATGGCCCACACACATTGACCTTAAATGAGATTCAAAATACCCATGAGAATCATGGCCTCAGCTTTATTTTATCCCATAATAAGAAAACCAAACAAACTACCCCTATCGTTATTGAAAAAGAAACCCCTTCCTCACCAAATACCCCCTCCACCTATGGGTGAGGATGAGGACATCATCCCACCCAAATTTATTTTTGTCATCATGATTACCCTCCCCCTAACTTATCAAAAAGGAAGGGGCATCAATATCCATCCCTTTGACCCATCCTAAACTCATAGGGAAGACTCTCCCACCATTAACACTATTTATTATCAAGATGATGATGTTATTCTCACCTACCTTGGTGTAATGGATTCCTCCATCCAAAAATCTTTACCTCTATAAACCTCAACCATGTTGAATTAATCTATCATAGACATTGACCTAGGCACTCTAGAAAACCCCCATATCATCAAACTCAGCCAAACTCTCACCTCTAAGGAACTACAAGACTTCTCTACCTTCCTCCAAGACCGTAGTATTGCATTCACCTGGTCATATGCTAACATGCCTAGTATTGACCCAACCATCACCACCCACAACATAGTAAACAATTGTGATACCAAACATGTCAAACAAAAACTTCATTGAATACACCCTTACATAGCCATCATTATCAAAGAAGAGCTGTAATGACTCCTTTACATCAATTTTATTCAACTCATTGATTATCCCCAATGGGTTTTGAACATCATGCCTATCACTAAAAACATAAGGGGACTATGTATTAGAGTGGAATTTCATAATCTCAACCTCACTTACCCAAAGGATGACTTTCCTCTACCTATAATTGACCAACTTATTAATCTTATAGTAGGGCATGAGATGTTGGAACTCATGGATAGATTCTCAAGTTATAATCATATTTTGATTGCTCCTGAAGATCAGCACAAAACTACCTTTATCACCCCATGGGGGACTTTATATTATATATTCATACCCTTCAAGCTTAAGAATACTAGAGTAACCCACCAACATGCCATGACCTATATTTTCCATGACCTTATCCATAAAATCATTGAATATTATGTGGATGACCTTCCTGGGAAGTCTAAGCTTCATTGAGACCATTTAGCTATTCTCAACATTATCTTTGAATGACTTATCCATTATCACATCTATCTCAATCCCAAGAAATGTATTTTTAGGGTCTTGTCAGGTAAACTTCTTGGCTTCATCATTTACCTTTGAGGAATTAAATTTTATCTAGACAAAATCAAATCCATCTTTGAGATGCTACCTCTAACTAACCTTAAACAACTCCACAGCTTGTAGGGGAAACTTCAATCTATTCATCACTTTATCTCCCAGCTTTTTGATTAGTGTTATCCCTTCCACCACCTCTTGAAAAAGGATGTCTCTTTCAAGTGGAATGTCTATTTTCAAAAGCCATTTGATGCACTCAAAGATTACCTATTATTCCACTTATCCTAACACCTCCTAAGGATGACCAACCTTTATACCTCTATATCTTTGCCATAGACCACTCCTTAGGGACAATGCTTGCCCATCAAGATGAAAAACACAAAGATAAATTCATCTATTACATTATCTACACACTTTTTGAATAAGAGACTCGATACACACATGTCAATAAACTATGTTTATCCCTAGTCTTCATGGCTACCAAAAATTTTCACTACCTTTTTAACCACAAAACTTTTGTCATAACTAATACCATCCTCCTTAAATACATGCACTCCAAACCATACAAAAACTAGTGTATGGATATGTGTCTTATGCTTTTAGCTGAGTATGACCTTGAGGTCCTAAAAAAAAATCAATCAAGGGGTAATTAATTACCAACTAACTAGTCGAGGCACCCCTAACAAATAATCAACCTTCCCATCTAGAATTTATAGATGAGTCAATAACAAGTCTATCTCAAGTAAATTTCACTAATTAGGTAATCATGTTTTTTAATGGTTTCAAATGTCAGCTTGGTTGGGGAGCTAGTGTCATCTTTATCCCCCTTATCAATGATCCACTTCCTTTATCTTTTAAATTTGACTTTGAATACACCAACAATGTGGCAAAGTATGAATCCCTATTAATACATCTCTAGACTGCCTTAGCCTTAGGAGTCAGATCAATCAATATATTTGGAGACTCCCAGCTTGTGGTCAACCAAGTCAATGACATTTACTAATGTAAGAATGAAATGATGAAACTATATAGACAACTCATTATAGAAATATTAGCCTCATTCGAACACTACCATAGCCAAACCACACCTCATTCTACCAACAAGTTTATTGATACCATGGCTTCTTTTTCCTCTTAGATTTTGTTAGTACCCTCAAAATCTAAACTATCATTCATTATCCATCACCTCAACAAAACCTTTCTACACAAAATTAGACACTCTAACCATCTTTAGTGTGGAGGAAATTCTACTTAATCTTTGGTATCAGCAAACCTTCAACTCCCTTCACCTTGGCATAGTTATTTTTAGCCTCTTTATGATTTCCCATTGGGTGTTTATTCAAAGCACCTCTCATTATACCATTATGGGATGAATTATTTACAAACAATGGTCTCCTATTTTTTTTCCTTCATGGTCTAAAAGACTCTCACATTATCTAAGAGACACATGAGGTTATCTATTGGGGTCACTATAGTGGCCTCATTGTGGTCAAGCTTATCCTTCACCTAGGATATTACTGGTCTATGCTTAACCAAGATTGTTGTGATTATGTGAAAAAGTGTGTCAAATTTCAACAACATGTTAATTTACATCACACACATAGAAATAGTCATCATGTTTCTATAGACTTTTGGCCCTTCTAACAATAGAATCTATAATTTATTGGTAAAATCAACCCCACTCTTCAAAATGACATCATTCTATCATTACCACAACTGAATATTTTACCAAATGTGTCGAGATTATCCATTTTATATCAATGAAAGATGAAAATATTATTTAATTCATAACCTATCATATCATCTATCATTTTGGTGTTTCTCATAATATCATCACCAATAATGCCAAATATTTCAAAAACAAAGAAGTTCATGGCCTTTATGATGTATTTGGTATTAATCTTAGCTTTTCATTACCTTATCACCCAAAAATAAATGGATAAGTTAAAGCCTCTAAAAAAACCCTTAACAACATGCTTACCAAAATGATTAATGCCTTAGTTCATGATTGGCACTTGCACATCCCTTTCATCCTATGGGAATATCATACTAGCATCCAAACCCCTACTGGTGCTACACTCTTTTCTCTCATCTTTGGAGCTGAGGTTGTCTTACCTCTTGAAATCCAAATTCCTTCTCTTTTCATATCTTCATGTGACCTCATTTTATAAGATGATTATCATCAAGAATGTTTATCCCAACTCAAGCTAATTGATGAGCATCATTTATCCATTTTGTCTCATCTTCATGTCTATCAAAAGTGAATTAACCGATCCTATAAAAAACACCTGAAAGTTTGAGAATTCAACATTAGAGATATTTTCCTTAAGGAAAACCAACATGTCACTATTATGGATAAAAGTAAAAATGGAAAATTTGCTTTTAATTATATTGGATGCTAAAACATTACCCATAAGTATGGATCAAAACCTTATCACTTGTCCTCTCTCAAAGGCAAACTAGAACCTGAGCCTGACAACACTTTGCATCTGCATCTCTTTTATTGTTATATAGGGATCAAAATCATCATTTCTCTAACATAAGTTTGCCCCTTGTAACCACATTCATTTCCCTCTTTTTAGGGGCAACTGACTAAAACTAAATCATGTGATTATCTATCATAATTATATCCTAATATTGAACTATGAATACCATGGCTTTATCCATGGCATGATTCTCATAGTACTTCCCATCTGTTTGAGATCATTTCTTATGGTCATTGTCATCTATACCTCTCTTTCACCTATCAAACCTTCATGTTAGCTTAGTTTTTCCTTCATAAAGGTAATCCATTGAGCATATATGAGAAAGTATATGTCAAGAAAAATGAAATAAAAAATGAAATATCAAATATAAAAAATAAATCATGGGTCACTCTTAACATGTATAAAATGCTCCCTTAAAGGACAGCTATTATAAAACAACTAAAATTGTCAAACATAAGGTAGACTGCTCCCTTGAAGGATAGCTATCAAAAATATTTGAACTAATCATATAAAATTAGACCACTCCTTTGAAGGATGGATGAGTAAAGCATTAGTCAAAGATATCAATCTCTTGGAAGCTTCCCACATCGATAAGCTTCCTTGACCCCTCAGCAAAAATCAAAGCAAGAGTAGTAGAATTTTAAAATCCACAATCGGCTTTCATAGTAGTAGTAATCTTGGAAATTTGAAACCGGCTCTCCTTAGTAGACTTCCTACATTGATCAGTCTACACTTTATATATAGATATAGACTTGTTTATGCTGCCTCTTTGGACACCTATAGAAAAGGCATATTAGTCTTGCTAATGGTTCTAGTTTCACCCATTCTCCCTCCACATATCATATGTATGGGACTATGATCTTACTTTACATAATTTTATCAAGATCCCTATCTATCAACCTAAGCATGCTAATGCAAAGCATATAATAGGCTTATTTTCACTAAGACAATCCAATTTTGGGTTTTGTGTTGGTTTTTAATAATAAAATGGCATCATGTTTTTTTATTATCTTTTATTAGTTTATGTAAGCCTATCACTATGAACATGAATAATACACATCACATCAAAAGCATGTACATCATGATCTCTATCAACAAGCGATGACATCTATCTATCAATAAGATAAACATATCATAGCATACCATCAATCATGTCATAAAACATAAACATGTCATTATACAATCATAAGCATCAACCAAATTAGTGAGAAAAATATCATAGCATATACCATTCACCATCTAATCCATATAACCATAAACATGATCCATAACATGTCTCCGTCCATAACATATCCTATCATAACAATAAGCAAAATTAAAAACATAATAATTCTACTTTCTAAACATCACATGCCTAAACTACTAATACAAATAGCCATAACCATGAGCATCCATGACCATAAATCAAAAACATGAACAACACATAAAACATTGAATCTCATATATCATATACATCGAATAGTAAAAAATAATACATGTACCAATGTATCAAACTCTCTCTCAAAAAAATATACATCTTGCTACATCGACATGTAGACTAGTATCAAAATAATACACCAAAATCACATATCCAAGCATAATCATGGGCCCCCATTAGCTGCAACAAGCATGTACCACTACCATTGGCCCCATTTGGTCCTACACCTATTCTTATACTTGGCTAAGGTCCCCTTGAAACACCTACCTATCTAACTATGGCTACCCATTGGCCTATAGTAGCTGCTATCACCCCACTAGTCAAACCAACTATATACTATACATATCTCATGGCCTAGGTCAACTAATCTAGCACCATGGCCTCATAATATCTAAGCTCTCATATAGTGTCTATGTAGTGTGCTCTAGGAACTAAATTAGGTGCTCCTATAGCTACCCTTATCCCTAAAAGAGATACCCTCATGTCATCCTACTCACTTATAACTATGGTAAGGGAAGGTTATGCTTGATCTCTCTAAGATCTCAAATACTACACCTACCCCTACAAGCTGGTCACCTATCCCTATAATGCAACCACCTATCCATGTAAACCAATAACCTAAGCTTGTACTATGGCAAGTGATACTACTACCTATCCATCTCCTTGTACCTGAGCTAGTACTTGGGCCAAATCTACATCCATGGGCAACTAACCCCTATCACCCCATCTAAAGTCTACCATAGCATACCTACCCTGGTATTAGGCTATGTAACCATCATCAATAAGATCCCTCATTGGCAACTCCTCAAAATTGGGCACAACCTCTTATGGTTGGGGTGTGGGTAATATAAACTCCACCTACTCTCTCTTATACCAAGGTAAATTAGGTGGGATCCCTTGAACAAGCCTAAACTATCTCTATACATGATCAAATGAGAGAAGTTCCTCCTTACCCTCTCTGTGACTGTATATCCACCACTAGCTCTATAGACCTAAGGTGTGATATCTAAGCCCTACCCACTATGACCACTTGATGTAGGGCTTCAATATCACATCCCCAACTACCAGGCCATCTAATGCCCCTCAAAACCACTCAATGTCTCTATCTCACTTCCACTTTAGTAACCCTTGGCCCACTATGTGCAAATATCACTATAATTCACTAGATCAAAATCACAAAAGTCAAAATGAGTGAAAATAATGATCAATTTTTATTTTACCCTACCATCTTTTCACCTAATATTTCCTAAAATCACAAGAGTAAGAGGATTCCCCCCCTCAAACTGAGAGCATTCCCCTAACTGTTGATGGTCAAGGTCCCCACCTCACTTTTTAAAAACCTACCAATAACCAATTTAGTTGCTTAACCATATCTTTCCCACATGGAAAGCACTATATTTGGCCTAAATTTATGTTGTATATTGCATCCATGTAACTATGTAGGTAGTATCCATCTGCCTTATGTACATGGAGTCAACTTGGGTATGACCACCAACTCTACCACCTCATTACCTCATTATTGGTCTATTTTAGCCTATTTGGCATGCAAGTTTGTGACACTTTTTTTTACCTAATCCCTTGACCATAATGAAAACATTTCCATGTTGACCTTTTATATTTTTCATGACCTCATGGACATTAACTTGATTATGTCTCAATGGGAACACTTCCTACCTCAGATTTTCATGACACTTGACCTATTTGTGTTTTCCCTAAGAGCACTTCCTACCTTGGATACCCACTAGAAACGTGGAACCTACTTGGGTAACTTGCATTTATGAGTGTTTCCATCCACCATGCCTTTAGGTAGTCATGTAGTTCACTTGTCACTTATTCTCCTTAGTATCAACCCTTACTTTTTACCAACATTAGAAATTTTAGTATTCTACATGATCTCAACTATCATACCATTTTATCACATTTTATGCACAAGTTTGCATCTCACATGCGCAACCCTTATTTCTTTCACCTACTTCATGACCTACCATCTACCTATTATCAAACCTATACCCACCTACATTTCACCTCACCATCTCTCAATTTAAGGGGGGAACTCCTCCTCTTACTCTTGAGCCAAGTAGATCTAGAGCCAGTATCTATTTTTGTTTTGTTTCTCATTCACACAAGCTATATAACAAAAAATGGTAAAATGTAAACACTAAAAAACCACACATATGGTCCTAGTCATCATAATACCTTTGGTTCTCTTGATCCTCTATCAAATACACTTATAAGTTTGAAAAACCTACCTAGCCTAGACTACTTACCTAATCTAGAGTCAAGTTAGTCACTTGTCTAGATTAACTCACATTTTCACCCATTTTAACCTATATTTTTCTTTGGTACTAGATTGATGATGGTTAGGGTGACTGGTGATGGTCACCCTAATTAGTGACAGTCAAGTTGGATAGCTTGCACTCAACATACAACCTGCATGCAAAACCACTACCTTAATTTTCTAAACATGTTAGTCTAAATCTAGTTGCAAACCCTTTTCATGGATGAATTATATTTTTAATCCTTCTTCAAGTCCATTTTAGACAACCACTTCCACCTCTTGTTTTTGCTTATAAGAGAGAGAGGTCTAGGAGGTCAAACCATCTGTAAATATTATCAAGAGATCTTTGTATTTAGAATCTCTTTTTCTAGGTCAATCATGTCAATCCATATTATCAATTTATATCATCCATCACATAGGGATATTACTTATTGTTAACCCTCCATTAAGCTCCCAAGTATCGTTACACCACCAAAATCAACCCAGATTCCACCAATAAGCAAATCCACATCAACCACCCACCAACTATTTTTTGATAAGATAGGTATTCATTTTCTTATATTTCTTTATCATGTTCTCATTTCTATCCTAAGCTATCTCCTAGAATCCACTTTATATATCTTATCAATTAGCAAATGCAAACCTAGTTTCACTTCCATATACACTGATAGGCAACCGGTGATAGTTACTTGACCAGTGATGGTTACCCTCAACTAGTGATAGTTATATGACTGGTGATGGTTACCATTGATTGGTGATATTTTCATGATTGGTGATGGTTACTATTAAATGGTGATGGTTTCATGACTGGTGATAGTCACCTATGGCACCAAAAACTAATAATCTAATTTAACCTTGTTACACCCCAACAAATTCACTTTTTTGTGTCCGTACCTATTGACAAGCCCTTTTCTAATTTTCTAAGCCATACCTCAACCTATTAGCACTAGTCCTAATCATTTTATCACTAATTAGATAATTTATAGTCTCTTTTTTAACAAGATTTTATTATATTTGAATTTAGTAATCTTCTATTATTGATGCAAGTATCTTCTTTCTAGTTTTATCAGCTTGATTGTTTACAACAAGTCGATTGACAACCCTTAAGGAAGCTCTCACTTCTACGATCTAGCTCTCATTAGAAAATACACCTTATTGTCTGTCTAACAAACAAGTTTACTTTATTGATTTTTTATCTATAGTTCATCCTCTCAAACCAAAGAGGAACTCTCACAAGCTTATGATTCAATGTGTGCACAAACAAACATATATTCCTACCATAATCCATATTGGGTTTCTTTTCTTTCTTTCTTTAGAACTTAAGTGAAAATTTACATCAAACATAAAGAGACTCATAGGTTATTATAAAAGTTTATTAAGACTTAACACAACTTTTCAACTATTTGTCACTCCCTACAACTCCTCAGCTAACCATTTCTAAAGGTTTTTGTGTCTATTTGTGCAAGTTTTTTAGGACTGTATAACTACAAATGCAAGTCTTTGTTAATTTCAAGTTTAAATCAAGTTTTCAAAATTTTGTATTAATTTAAACACATTTAATTGATCTCACTAATCCTTCCTTAAAACAAATAACCTTTTTTAGATGCCTCTATTTAATGTTGATCATATAAATTTAGACACAATTAGTTATGATCTCACAATCTATACAAAGTATGCATATCTTATTGATGCATCACATTACAAAAGGAATTGGGTACACACTGGAAACTCATAATAGATAAATATAAATTAAAATTAATTAATACACATAAATAAATCTCACACATATTCTTCCTTGCACACATAATGCTTACATGGTCTCATGAAGTTTAGATTAGAAAATACATGGTTTTGTAATTTCACTTACCCAACCAAGAACTCGCCATGCATATTCTTAGTAAAACACTCATTTAACTTCATTGAAATATAATTTTATGACACGTTACTAACCAATGCTATCATATCTAAAATATTTTCAATCAATAATGAAACTCCATTTTCAAGACTACATAGTGCTAATAGTCAAGGTTTACAAGTTTTTCATTCCAAAAACATAAAATACATTTCTTGGGGTTTTGTTACATCCATAATTTGAATTAAAAAATCATTCATTCTATCCTCTATTTAATGACTCATTATAAAATATTATATATAATAAAATATACTTTAATAAACTCCCATAACTAACTCTCCCCTTTTTTAGGTACATTGGAGAACTATATAACTACTCCTTATATGTTACAAATCTACCTTACATTCAAGCCTATTCATCATCATGTCTTATTATATGATTCATGTGATTTTTATTAACCCCTTAGTTAAACCTAACCACCTAAAAACAATTAAAGACCTTTAACATGCCCTTTTTGACCTCAAACATATCATTATACAATCTTTACAAATTTGAATTTTCAAATGAGGAAAACAGGTGAGAAAAACTCTAATTCAAATTTTGACAAGTTATAACACCTTAAAAATGAATCTTAGAGATATAACATGATCTACAAAACCTAAAATAAATTCCACAACATGACATTTGACCAATATTTACAATTGGTAAGTGATGCTCCTGCATCATATTATCGAGGAGCAAGAAAATTTCAATGAAAGTGATAAAATATTTTAGCATTGATGATTCTTTATAGCATATTCCTTTAAATATCATGACCACCTATATCCCAAGGCCTATTGGAAACATATAGGCCTTTATGATGTTTTATCATGATGGCTCCTCCTTCCTTCTTCTTTCTCTCATTTCTCTTTTTACTTTTCTTCTTGCTTTGCATCTTCCCAATATTTGGAAATTGTTGTTCATTCTCTTTCCTCAAATGACCTACACGTGAAACAAACATGTAAAATTAAACCACTTATTACTTACTCCCTTAGAGTTCTCCTTTTTCATTGCTTTCTAACTCTTATAATCTCAAGATTATATCCAATGTCAACTCAACTATCATGATGATATTCTAGTATCCTATGAGACTTATATCATCATATTCTCCCATTATTTTCTACCATAGTTTATCTTCATCTATTGTATACTCATCCTTATCACATTTGTATTCAATTTGTGTCAAACAAGACACCTCAACCTGCTACCATGCAAAATATTCAAGCACTTCAACCTGTGCTTCCTCTTCTTTCTCTACTTTTGTACCTTCACCTATGTCAAACACCTTTGGTAATGATATACATTACTTTCCTTCCACATTAATTATCCTTAATATACTTGCATATAATTCATCTTCCTTAATGTTCAAATTAGAATACAAGGTTTTGCAAGTTCACTTACCCAACCAAGAACTCTCCATGCATATTCTTAGTAAAACACTCATTTTACTTAATTGAAATATCACTTTCTGACATGTTACTAATAAATTCCATCATATAAAAAATATTTTAAATCAATAATGAAACTCCATTTTCAAGACTATAGAATGCTAATAGTCAAGGTCTGTAAGTTTTTCATTCCAAAAAAATTAGAATACATTTCTTGGGGCTTTGTTACATCCAAAATTTGAATCAAAAACCCCTTCATTCTCTCCTCTATTGAATGACTCATTAAAAAATATTATATATAATAAAAAATACATCAATAAAATCTCATAACTAACTCTCCCCCTTCTTTAGGTATGTTTGAGAACTATATAATAACTCCTTGTACATTGTAAAGCTACCCTACCTTCAAGCCTATTCATCATAATGGCTTATTATATGAGTCATGTGAGTTTTATTAACTAATTTGTTGAACCTAACCACCTAAAAAGAAGTGAAGACCTCTAACATGCCATGTTTGACCTCAAACATATCATTATTCAATCTTTACAAATTTGAATTTTTAAATGAGGAAAAAATGTGGGAAACTCTCTAATTTAAAATTTGACGAGTTATAACACCTCAAAATGACTCCCTAAAGATATAAAATGATCTACACAACCTAAAATAAACTCCAAAACATGACATTTGACCAATATTTATAATTGGTAAGTGATGCTCTTACATCATACTACTAAGGAGGAAGAAACTTTCCATGAAAGTGAGAAAATATTTTGGCATCAATGATTCTTTATAGCATCTTCCTTCCAAGTTCATGACCACGTGGATCCCAAGGCCTCTTGTAAACATATAGGCCTTTATGATTCTTGTTCATGATTGTTCCTCCTTTCTTCTTCTTTCTTTCATTTCTCCTTTTACTTTTCCTCTTCATTTACATCTTCCCAATCTTTGGCAACTATTGTTCATTCTCTCTCCTCAAATGACCTACACATGAAACAAGCATGTCAACTAAAAATACTTCTTACTAACTCCCTTGGATTTCTCCTTATTCATTGCTTTCCAACTCTTCTTCCTATTGAGTTAAGATTATCTTCAAATGCCAACTCAACTACCATGATGTTATTCTTGTCTCTTATAAGACTTATATCATTATATTCTCCCATTATTTGTTTCCATAGCACCTCTTCTTCTATTGTATACTCATCCTTATCACCTTTGTCATCAATTTGTGTCAAATAAGAAACATCAACCTATTACCATGAAAACTCTTCAAGCACTTCAACTTGTGCTTCCTCTTCTTTCTCTACTACTACACCTTGACCTATTTCAAACACCTTTGGTACTGATGTACCTTCTTTTCCTTCCATATTCGTTAGCTTTAATGTACTTGCATACAATTCATCTTCCTTAATTTTCAAATCAAAATATAGGGTTTTACAAGTTCACTTACCCAACCAGGAGCTCTCCATGTATATTCTTAGTAAAAAACTCATTAAACTTCATTGAAATATTATTTTATGACATGTTACTAATTCCATCATATCCAAAATATTTTCAATCAATAGTGAAACTCCATTTTCAAGACTACAGAATGCAAATAGTCAAGGTATGCAATTTTTTCATTCCAAAAACATAGAATACATCTCTTGGGGCTTTGTTACATCCATAATTTGAATCAAAAACCCACTCATTCTCTTATTTATTTAATGACTCATTAAAAAATATTCTATATAATAAAAAATACTTTAATAAACTCCCATAACTGACTCTCCCCTTCTTTAGGTACATTGGAGAACTATAAAACAACTCCTTGTACATTGCAAATTTGCCTTACCTTTAAGCCTATTCATCATGATGGCTTGTTATATGAGTTATGTGATTTTTATTAACCCCCTAGTTAAACCTAACAACCTTAAAATAAGTGAAGACATCTAACATGCCATTTTTGACCTCAAACATATCATTATTTAATCATTACAAATTTGAATTTTTAAATGAGGAAAAAAGGTAGGAAGCTTTATAATTCAAAATTTGATAAGTTATAACACCTAAAAATGACGCTTGGAGATTAAAAATGATCTACACAACCTATAAAAAACTCCACAACATGACATTTGACCAATATTTACAATTGGTAGGTGATGTTCCTACATCATACTACCAAGGAGCAAGAAACATTCCATGAAAGTGATAAAATATTTTGGCATTGATGATTCTTTACAACATCTTCCTTCCAAGCTCATGCCCACATGGATCCCAACACCTCTTGGAAAGAATAGGCCTTTATGATTATTGCTCATGATGGCTCCTCTTTTCTTCTTCTTTCTCTCATTTCTCCTTTTGCTTTTCCTCTTGCTTTGCATCTTCCCAATCTCTGGCAACTACTATTTATTATCTTTCCTTAAATTACCTACACATAAAATAAACATTTCAACTAAAATAACTTCTTACTTTTTTCCCTTGGAATTCTCCTTGTTCATTTCTTGCTAACGCTTCTTCCTTTTGGCTTAAGATTCTCTCCAATGCTAAATCATCAACCATGATGTTATTCTTGTAGAGATTTGTATCATCATATTATCCAATTATTTTCTACCATATCTTCTCTTTTTCTATTTTATACTCCTCCTTATCACCTTTATCTTCAATTTTTGTCAAATAAGACACCTCAAACTGCTATCATGCAAACTCTTCAAGCACTTCAACTTGTGCTTCCCCATCTTTCTCTAATGATGTAACTTCACCTATTTTAAACACCTTTGGTACTATTATACCTTCCTTTCCTTCCATATTAATTATCCTTAATGTACTTTCATACAATTAATCTTCCTCAATGTTCAAATCATAATATAGGGTTTTGTAAGTTCACTTACCCAACTAAGAACTTTCCATGCATATTCTTAGTAAAACACTCTTTACACTTCATTGAAATACCATTTTATGACATGTTACTAACTAATGCCATCATATCCAAAATCTTCAATCAATAATGAAATTCCATTTTCAATACTATAAAATGCTAATAGTTAAGGTCTATAAGTTTTTTATAACACAAAATACATTTCTTGGGGTTTTATTACATCCATAATTTGAATAAAAAACCCCTTGATTATATCCTCTATTGAATGAATCATTATAAAATCTTCTATAAAATAAAAAATACTTAAATAAACTACCATAACTAACTCTCCCCTTCTTTAGGTACATTGGAGAACTATATAATTTCTCCTTATATGTTGCAAAGTTACCCTACCTTCAAGACTATTCATCATGATGGCTTATTATATGAGTTATCTAAGTTTTATTAACCTCTTAGTTAAACCTAACCACCTAAAAACAATTGAATACATCTAACATGCCCTTTTTTACCTTGAACATATCATTATTCAATCTTTACAAATTTGAATTTTTAAATGAGGAAAAAGGTAGAAAACTCTCTAGTTTAAATTTTGACAAGTTATAACACCTCAAAATGATTCATATAGATCTAAAATGATCTAAAAAACCTACAAAAAAATCCACAACATGACATCTAACCAATATTTACAATTGGTAGGTGATCTTCATGCATCACATATCCTCAAGGGGTTGGTTAGAGGTATAGCTTGGTAGGGTCATATTATCTTATTCTAGTTGGATCATGTAAGTTTTTTATTATGGTTATTGATAAGTTATTAATTAGATAATAATGGATGAATAGTGAACAAGGGTATAAGGGTTAGGTTTTATTCCTTGATTTATATATTATTGCTTATTCTCTAAATTATGAATGTAACCCACTAGGGAATTGATGAGTCTGTTTGGGTTAGTAGTAGCACTAGGACTAATAAGATCCTACTTGGAATGGGTAGAGGTGTAAGGTTGGTTAGTATGTAAAGTTTAATTTGGATATAGAGTCTTAAGGGTAGTGGTTATAATTTTCACCAAAGTGTTGGAGTCATCTTGGCTCTTATTAGGGGGACACATGGATGCTTGCATGTGATTAAACTCATCTTTTGAGTGGTATACATTTCCTAGCTAATGATCATATTTAATGAAACTTTATATGTCAAGAATTTTTAGGATAATTGATGGCCTAGTGGTCATATAAGGAGTCACTATGTCTATTAATAGTATCATAAATGTCCCATATTTCATGAATGGAAACCCCATTCTTATTTTGAGTGTTAGAATGAGAATAATCATATAATTGGTATTTTAATTCATTTTTTAAGGTAGGGTTGTTATAATTCACTAAGGCTCACTAGAATTGAGTTGACTTCTCATATAGCCTCCAATCCAAGAGATGAACCTATATCCTATCTAGACATATTATGGGGTATATAGATACCCATAAAATAAATAGAAAGAAGAGGAGAAGTGGAGAAGAGAGAAAGATGAAAAATAATAAAGGTAAAAAATAAAGGATAGAATTCCTTCATGTTAGGTTCACCAATTTATGCCCACACAAATAACATGCTAAACTATCCACTTGACTCCCTAAGGTTAGGTTGAGGCATTCAATGTAATGGATGGGCTATATATTGGGCTAGTTGTTAGGTGGAATGGGAATTAGAATGGGTGTTGGAAAGGGGTTATTATGATGGAACCAAAATATCTTTGTAATGTCATGGTGTTCACTGAAATAATCAAGTTATATGGAAACATAGGTCCAAGGTCTTTTAGACATTGATATTACAAGAAGATGAAGCTATTGGTTGATGTTGGGACTAGGGAAATGAGGGAGGTTAGGATGAATGACCCAAAGGATGAGATAAAATTTGTCATCTTGGCTATTCTCAACTAATATCATCAAAAAATTTGAATTATATAGGAAAATGATCTGTGGATCAAGAATTTTTTAATATTCCTATAGGAATTGAGATAATCAATGATGAGGTAAGAGATTAGGGTGGAATGGAAAACCTCTCTCCTAATGGAAAAATTTGTTTTGAGGGAGGAAAATGATCTATGGATCAATAATTTTTTAATATTCCTATAGGTAATTGAGATAATCAATGATGAGGTAAGAGATTAGGGTGGAATGGAAAACCTCTCTCCTAAGATTCTTATTGATATCAAACTATATATTAATTATGGGATCATGTGCCCTAACCCTAGGGAAGAGACCTCCTCTAATAATATTAGGAGTTTCAAGAAGTGTCATCTAAAAGAGGGTAGGAAAGTTGTAAGAATACAAAATTATATGAATGGATTTTGTCAAGACTTGTGTTTTTAGAAGCAATTTTTTTGGATTGTATGATTGGATAAGTCTTTTGATAATGCTTTTTTTGTTTTTTATTTTTTTATGAATATTCGACTGAAATGGAAACTATTTAATTGAAAAAATTAAATAATTAAATGTAGAGAGAAATATGTAAATTGAAATTAAATTAATTATTCTTATTTATGTACTTTCTAGTTAATTTTTAATGCATGCAAATTAGGAGATATATATATATATATATATATATATATATATATGAAGTTGTATTTATGATTTTTGATTGATATGTGAATGGATATAGTATTTAAACTATGTTTTCTTAACATTCAAGTTTTTATAAAAAATATCTAAACTCCTAACAACAAATACTATGAGATTCCTAAAGTTTTCTTCACTCAAATAAGCCAAGACCAAGTTTTGACCCTCTTAGGTCTTGCATACTAGCTATGAAAAATATATTTTAAATGGAAATTAATGATTTATATTATTTATAAATTTATCTAACAAATGAAAATCAGAAGCACAGTGGAACCAATTGTTCACCTAGGTTTGTCTATGGTTTTGCTACTCTAGTTGCTTGTTTGAGGATGAAAACTTCTTTAAAAACTAAAAACTAATTATTTAAATGGATAAAAATGTGTGATACATTCTTTAATATTCACCTAGGGTTTATATGTAATATTTTGTTGTGATAGAATCTATTAAATGAACGTAAATAAACTAAAAAACTAACTACTATTTTTATATAAGGATGGGAAAGAGAATAACTATTTTTCCTATGAAAATATGGTTTTTTAAAAATAAATATTTAAGATAATAAAATAATGAATTATAATTTAATCTAATCTACAAAATAAATTAGATAATTATAAACTAATAACCTCCAACCTAATCATGATGTAGACCAAATGAAATCATGATGATTTGTTCAACTATGGTCTGTAATTCACTAAATCCTTTACCCAAAAAATGATTGTTATAACTCTCTAATAATGAGGATGAATAAATGAATATCAAAAATGGGAGAAGAAGAGGAGAGACACAACTAACTATGACTGGTTGAAAACTCTATTTACAAACTCTTGGTTGAAATAATAATGGCTCTCCTTATTTATAATTGTGTAACCAAACATGAAAGTAATAAAATAAAAGATCCAAATTAATTTTAATAGGATGTGGATTTAAAGGATTCAAAAGTATTAATCTCTAATGAAAATTTTGGATCCAAAATCAAGCCAAAATTGGCTTACTTGTAGAAGAGAAATGGAGGTTACATGAGGGAGTTTAACTGAGTTGAACAAGGAGTTAAACTTATAAGGGACTCAAAATGTTTGGAAATATAAGAGGGAGTGAGATGGGCCTGAATAGAGGAAAAATTAAAGTATAAAAATCAATAAATATGATAATAAACATGTAAAATGTGTCAAGGAATAAGTCACAAAAACTAAATTAGAAGGCAAAATAATGGTGATGTAACCACCCTTATTTTTAGGGGTAATTATGTAACCACCACTCTTAGGGAAAATAACATCCTTTAAAATTACAAAACCACCCTATATTTAAAATATAACTAAACTTATGTAATGGGTTAATCAGGGTGGTTTACACAACCTCCATAATGAACCCATCACTCATGGGGTGGTTATGTAACTCTATAGATCAATTTCATTACCTAAAGGGGAAGTTTCATAGCCATTAAAATATTTTTGAAAATAATTAGGGGAGATAAAAGGGATAAAAAATGTGTATTTGGGTGACCTATAGGATGGAAAGAGAATAAAGAGGGGAAAGGGTGTTAGAGAGTTCCCATTTGAGAATTATTAAGAGGTCACTACATCATCATTAGACCTGTCATGTCAAGAATATTGAAATATACCAAAAATAGGGTGAATTTAGTTACACTATAATATATTAAAAAAATTCATAGGACCTTACTCAATCATCCAAGTATCATAGGCTCTATTTGAATGAATTTATTAGAGTAATAGTCCATTGAGAGAAAAATAGTAGTTTTAGGTCATACTAACCCATGCATATAGATTGCTCCCATGCAAATATTATTGGTGTTACAATGGATCTACTAATAATGATTTAAGAAAAAACATAGTTGCGATTAAAGACACATTACCTATATATTAGATAAGACACCCAATGAGAAAATAAAATTTTTACTAAGAGGTAGAGGTGTTCTAAGAGTAATGGTATGGTTGCAATGATTTATGATTATTTGGGGGTGAAAGTCTTAGAGAAACACATTTGGTGGACATTACTAGAAGAGACAAAGATATGGGATACTCAAATATGGTTTACCAAAAATATAATCTAAGTTAATCTTGGTTGGAGTGATTTTGGTAGAGTTTTATTGAGATTGGTCCTAGGTTTTGACATGGGCTATTATTATTTTGTGACCATACCTAGTTAAAGGGTTAGGATGGGACTAGACATCCCATTATTTAATATTCCAATTAAATTTAAGCTTCCACATAAAATATTGACTCAACACTATTAAATTAGAAAATAAAATTATAAAAATATAAATTAAAAATTATATTTAAAATTTAAGCTTAGGCTTGTGTTTTGACCTTTAAGTATCCTTGGAGGTTGTGAGGGCTAAGAAGTCAAATTAAGCTAAATGGATTAAAAATATCCATTAATGCATGAGAGGGAACACATGTTTAACTAATAAATTTGATAAATGATATTATTTCCTCTAAAATAAATTTGATTTGAAGGCCATGATGGCTATTAATGGTCACTAGGGAAACTTTTCCATCTTATCATTTTTACTTTTTTGATCTTATGAAGTAGTATAGAGTAATATGTGATGTTTTTGGAATCAAAATAAATTGAAACATGATTTATACTTGTTATAAAATGAATCCATTATTTCTCACAAAAATTTTAGTTTGGACACTCAATTAATATAAGCAATCAAGAGACTTGTAAGACAAGCCAATAGGACTATGAGATAGTACCTCCTCCAAATACTCAAGTTTCAATTATAATTTAAATTAAATCATACTTGGTTGAGTTTTAAATATTTTATAATAATTCATAATGCTCCTTGAGGATTTATATATTTGGCTCAATACGAAGGTTGGGATAACCTAGATCAGATGGTTGAGTTTGGATTCTCCACCCACTATGAGATTTCATGGAATATCTTAGACAACTTTTCAAGTCACATGATATATGCAGTGGCAAGGATGAAAAATATAATAATCCTTTTTATCTCTATAGAGTGATATAAAAAAGAAATCATAACATAGAGCTTATTTATACTTGGATGGTATAGAAATGATACTCAAGGTGGATTCATATCTAGTAAAGGGTATTCTATAGTCAATTTCAAGGGTACAAAGTTTTGAATCCTATGTATAATATATGAGGTATGTTTATAACTAGATCTAGGATATAAAAATGAAACCACATGTAAAAAGTTGATGAACAAAGGTCACCTATATCTAAGATATAAAATTACACTAAAATAAATAAAATATAAATGGCATAATGGTAGACTATAATTATAGCCCATGTAACCTAAATTGGTAATGGAAAACCTAATAACCCTATACTATATAAACTTATTATGTATAAGGATAACTTAAGCAAGGATAATAGCATACATGCTACTATAACAATAAGAAAAACAAATGTATAGAATAATTAAATAAATGAAATATAATAAGGATAGAGATACATTTCATTTTACTTATCAATGCATCAATATCCCTTGGTTTTAGTGAACTTTTCAAGAGATGTTGTAAGATGAATACCTCAAATGTTAAGAAGAATATCTATATGTCCTTAATTTTGAACTCAAAATATTTGGTAACCTCTTTAATACAAATAATTTATTAGGATTAAAATTCCTTAAGAAATAATTGACCTCTAATAATAATAATTTATCCTCTATCTCTTCATTTAGTTAAGGGAAGAAATACAAGTGTAAATAGAGTAGATGTGTGGTGTGTGCCTTGGGAATCATCATTATGACCCCTATATATGGATCTAAACTATAAATCACCTAAAATTCTAAGTTAATGGTATCAAATAGGTTGATATCATCAAACGGGTGTTGGATGATGCATAATTATATCATCTAGGAAGATATAGTAGGAAATACAAAGATATAGCTATAACTATGTCAACTAAGCTATTATAGTACATGAATAAATAGGTGAGAAGAAAACTATATTATCCATGTTAATAAAATAGGAATAAATTGTGTATAACATAACCAAACATAAGGATATAAATAAGGAAGACATAAAGAGAATTAGATAAGTCTAGATTAATAGTACTAAAGGTATACCAAATTAATATGCAAATTTCTCTCATAAAGTACCATGATCTGACCCCACCCATTTCCTCGAGCATTCCTTAGGATGTGTACTCAAGGAGATGGATAAATTGAATAATTATATAATATAAATACTTATTAAAGTGATAAATATGATAAATATTGGGTGTATACATATATGTCCCACCTAAAGATCACCACATGTCCTAATAGTGTAACTTGAGATGGTGTTGTGGGAAAGATGCATAATAACATGAAAACATAAATAGAAAGATAGATTGATATAATTATTGGTAAATTAATAAATAAAACTATCATATACATACCTTGATATAAATTTCAACATACATGATGCATGAAAATAACATAGTCTCAATCTTGGTAGGTGTAACAAATGCATTTGAAAAACCTAAATATTCAAGGCTTAAAATGGATAAAAACAATTCACACATATTTATGTTAGTCAATAAATATAATAAAATTAAAAAAACATTAATAAAATAAATTAAAACCTAGAAATATCAACAAATAGACATTGATATGGCTATATTAGAACAAAAATACCTAAGGAAGCTAGAAAATAATAAGGAAAATTTGTGAACTAAAATGGGATACTACAAGAACAAAGAACCTAAGGAAAAATATAAAAATGTAACATGGAAATAAAAATTGGGACTTGAAGGCTTGGAAAAGGTGAAACATGAAATATTAAAATGGATAAATGGGACCAAATGTCTTAAAAAATAAAAAAGATAACTCAATGTCTCAAACACAACCAAGGGAAATTTTATAAGTATAATGCAATGACCAAGGGAGCATCTCAAATATGTAGGTTCTATTAAAAAATGAGAAACAATAATGTGATCATTGTTTGATCATCGATTTTGAACCAAACCTTTCAAAATTGGTACTCAATAGAATTAAGTTAATTGGTGGATTGGTTCATTGTGGTGTGGCTCCAATTACTTATCCTCAAAAGGTGGATATAACCTAAGGTGGAAAAAAGAGATGTGATGTAATATATAATATTTTGGATCTATTAAACCAATGGATACACCATATATAAGTATATAAAGTGAATATAATTCATAATAAACTTCAAATATATTATATATAAATAGTAAAATTGGCCACAATGATCATATCAACCAAGTTATTGACACTAGTCAAATGACAAAACAAAATCAAAGCTTAGACAAATATTCAACAAATGAATGTGAATAAAGATATCCATAAATTTTAGGCTCTAAATATTTACGTACACTAAGTTTAAATAACAATCATGAATCAAAATTTATAATAACAAATACATCTCAAAAAATATAAGAAAAAGAAAGGAGATATCACAAAATAAATTTCTAGGAAGTGTATAAAATGTGATTTAATAAAGTAAACTAACTCCCTAAAATAATTTTGATAAAGATATGAGGATGGAAATTGATCTATGGTTGACACACATTCATTTAAAAAATTATGGAGAATCCATGTATTATTTATGTATTTAAACTCATCATTGGGATAAGTAAAAAAATAAGTTTAGAAAATATTGGATTATATTAGCCTCTCTAAACATGCCTTATCCATTGGGAAAACATAAATGAAATACAAAGTCACTAAACTATGTAATAAATTCTAGCTTATGATAATTTTGCATGTCTTTACACAAAAGCCACAATAGTAGGGAGAAAATATGGTAATATAATTAATATTTAACTCTGAAATTAGCTTTAGACATGATGAGAATCATTCACACAATATATTTGAGTGACATTAGAAATGAGTGAGATCCATATTAAAAATTAGTTGAAGGATTTTATAATCTTATACCAATAAGCTTACAAAACATATAAAAATTTAATGACCAACAAACAACCTATTGAAAATTCACCATTATCAAGGGATTATTTATGATTCTAGAGTTTATGAACCACTATGGAAGGAATAAGTTACATAGTTATGAAGTATTTATAGAAAATGAATGATTTACTCAATGCAGAGCTCAATTTATGGCAAGTTATAAGCCAAAAATATTCAAATGAAGAAAAAATCATTTATTTATAATTCCCCCCTTTTATTAAAGAACATTATAGATAAATTTTCATCAAGGTTAGATGTTTGAATAATTATTTGAATATAAATGCATCACACTCTCAACCAATCATGAATCTTCATTATTTAGGCACAAATTACTCAATAAACTTCATGGGTTATTGAGTGACAAATGGTTTTGGATATCAAATTCATTGGAGGAAAGGCTACTCGTGATCACATGTAATTTGAGAAAATATTTTTTTGTTGAGAAAAATTCATAGTGCAAATTTATCCTTCAAAGAAACATAAAATTCATTTTATGAAATTAAAAAAGCACATGTAGTAGCTTGAAATTAAGAGGATGGGGAAAAATAATAAAGTGAAGTGACACTTTGTGTAATATCTCTATTATGCCCATATAAACCAATCATTATTTTTGGATGTGAGTGAAAGTACAAAAAAAATTTCATAGTGGGATGATTTATGGCTCTTCTTGGCCTATGCAAATTCTTATGCACTCAATTCCCACTTTGACTTACCTTATCACTAGTGTGACACCTCATTATGAAAACTATGCAAACTACATGTGAGACCCTTACATTTTTTTATTATACATGTCTTAATATGGAATTATCCCTATATTATTTAGATATGAGACACTTGATGTTATGATGGTTATATGATTAATACATTATTACTAAGATAGTGGGTTATGCACTTGATATTGTTTAATTTTGATTACTTTAGTGTGACTCAAATACTGGTGATAGATGATTTTAGTTGTTCATTAAAATGCACATTATATTTCATTAATAGTAGAGATAGTGCTTCTCTATCATGTGATTAGTTATATCAATGTTTATATTATTGGCATGAGTGAATTACTATTAAGATGATATGCCTTGGATATGGTCATATGCATTTTATATGGATTGAGATTACTTATGTTGTTTACATTTTAAAACTTTAGCTATTTAGCATAGTGAATTTTATGTGTGAATTGATGTGAAAATGATAGGGGAGGATAATGAGGGAACTGATACTATGTTCATCATGAGTACATCATTGTTAGAGTAGTGTTATGATTACTTCACTTCATGAAATACAAACCCAATTCTAATGTCATTTGTGGACCTAGTCATAAGTTATGGGCCTCTTTTCCCTCCTATTCACCCATTTGACATTATTCTTTCCATCTTTACCCAAACCTTAGATATTTTTTGAAACATCTATAAGTTATTAAAGTCAAAAGGAGAGCCAAATTTTTACCACCACTTGAAAATATTGAATGGAATTGATAAGTCAAATTTGGAGGGTGACATAAAGTTATTTTATGATATTTTATGTTAATTTGAGTATTTTGACTAATAGGGATGTTTTAGAGTATTTCTATGAGTCAACAAAGAATTTTGGGATATCCCATGTGCCAATTTATGGCATGGGATACTAGATCATTGCAAATGGATGAACTTACCTTGCTTTCCCACAGGGGCTAGTAAGAAAATTTATTGATTTTATGGACTTATAAAATAAGAGATAATAAATAGAAAGTGACATATGTCACCTTATTATTGGATAATGGATATGATTGATTTAAACATATCATGAAGTAATTCCCTCTTTGGACCACCTTTTCTCCATTTTTAATTATAGAAGAGGGAGGAAAGATAAAAGGGATAAGGAAAATTTAAGGGGAGAAGGAAGAGACCTTTCCTTGTGAAGAAATGAACCAACTTGAACATTGTAAAGATGAGTTATTTTATGTAGAATCAAATAAATAACCCAAGGTAGGCTTCCATGTATTTAATATTATTTTATGTATGTATTAATTTGAAAGATAATACCCCCACACCACTTTTTTTTATTATTTAAATAGGTGAATAGACACTTGGATATCTTATATTCACCTTTGATTTCCATGGTTGTGCTTATGGACACTATGTAAATTTTAAGATGTGTTTTGAAGATGCACCATCCATCCTATTTTATTAGTTATCTTTTTTAAAAAAAATTATTGATTCATTTTGATGTAATTAGGCTATCCAAATTTTCTTAGATTAATTATCTTATTTTTACTCCTTTTTCATAGTGTTAATGGTTAGTGGAGTGAGGTTCCCATGAACTTTTACATGATTCATATTTATTTAGTGGTAGTGTTTAGTAGAGCCAGGTTCCCATTCCCTCCTAAGAGGTTTTTTTTGGCATAGTGGTAGTGGCTAGTGGAAATAGGTTCCCATGCCCTCTTTCATAGTTATTTGGCATGGTTGACTAAGATAAGGTCCACTTATAGATAAGATAAATGGTTGGACAAGAGGGATGTATCCCCACATTATCCTTCTCCCTTGGTGAGCTTTATCATGTTTAAATATCCTTGTGGCTACTTTTGTTATTATTTATTCAAATATTGTGTTTTGACATTTGTGTATTCTTTTTAATGGGTTATGGAAGCCTCTTTTAGATGATGTGCTAGTTATTCTTCTATATGAGTATCCTAGTTGAGCATTCTAGCCAGGAAAAAAACCTCATCTTGTTAATATTAACCTACCTCATACCTTTGATATTATATATTCTCTAATATGGGAGTCCTAGGATTGAGAGTACCCTAGGGTAGTTGCATAATGATTAAAAATGGATTGTAGGGGAACCCCTCCTTAAGTTGTCCTTGTGGGTATATTTTGGAGCTTGTAGATTCTTTAAATTTGGAAAAAAATTTAATATGAATGTAATATTTTAGCTCAAGCATTTTTAATCCTTGTAACACTTTTAAATATTAATAAACATACTTTCAATTATTATTTTATGTGTAAAGTGGAATAAAACATGAAATATGTGGAATTGATATTGAAATTCATTATTCAGGCACAAATATTCATGGCTTAGACAAAAAATACTCAAGTAGCTTCATGGGTTATCAAGTGACAAGTGGTTTTATATCTCAAGTTATTTGGGGTAAATTCCACTTGTGATCACATACAATTTGAGATTTTTTTTTTTTATAAATAACAATCCATTCACAGTGCAAATGTTTCCTTAAAAGAAACACAAAAGTCATTTTAATAAATAAAAATAATCATGTGCAGTAACATAAAATTAAGAGGGTGGGGAAAATTAATATGTGCAATGATACTTTGTGTAATATATTTATTATACCCTTATAAACCAATAATTTTTTTCATGAGAGTGCAAGGATCACTAAAAAATTCATACTAGGATGATTTATGGGACTTGGTGGCCTTTGTGAATTATTATGCATTCAATTACCAATTTGATTCAACTCATCACTAGTGTGAAACCACATTATGAAAACTATTCACACTACATGTGAGACCCCTATTTTCATAGTTCTTGATTTTAGACATTTTATTATTGTACACATCTCGATATGACATACTCCTTATATTATTAAGACATGAGAAACATAATGATTTGTTTATTGTATGATTACTAAAATACTATGAAGATATTGGGTAATACACTTGATAATGTTTAATTCTGATTATTTAAGTATGATTTAAATATTGGTGATAGATGGTTTTAGTTGTTCATTAAAATTCACATTATGTTTCCTTACTAGTAGATCTAGTGCTTATTTAGCACGAGATTAATTAAATCAATGTTTAGATTATTGACATGAGTAAATTACCATTAAGATGATATTCATTGGATATTTTCATATGCATTTCATATGGATTTAGATTAATTTTGTTAATTACATTCTAAAGCTTTGGCTATATAACATAATGTATTTTATGTGTGAATTGATGTATTATTATTAAAATTGTAAAGTAGAAGGAAAATGTACTGGACTATGTATAAAAATAAATTTTTTAATTGTGAAAATTAAAAGTGTATTTGTATTCTTAGTCTATTATAATACATGTTATTGTATTCATAATAGATCATTAGTTCATTATTCACTTGTAAAGTTTGTAAAACTTGTATTTAGCTTAAGGCCTTAAGGAGGATATTTCATTTTTATAGTTTTTACGAATGTTAAAATTTTCCTAAAGTTCAAAATATATATATATATATATATATATATTTGTAAATAACTCTGCTAGGAATCTAAAGCAATTTTTGGATTCGTGGAAAACAAGATATGAATTTTTGAATTCAAAACTCCTAATTATGCCTAGATCTTATTTTTAATATACTCCTACTTCATAAAATATTTAGGCATAAAAAAATGAGGTGAAATTGGGACTCAAAATGTTTTTTATAAAATTGATAATTTTATGACCCAACATTACTCGTTTCATAACTTTTAGGTCCATAGTTTTCACATTATGAATTTTTGAATAATAGATATATTTAGGATAATTAAAAGGTTACATAGGCCCTTTAGAAGGGTAATGTACCATTTATGTAGGGTATTCCATTTATCTAGTTGGCAGTCACCTATGTGACCAAATGAGAAAGGTTAGAATCCCTAAGGGCTGAAGGACTACGTGATAATGTTTAATGCAGTTATTGTTCTTAATAGTACATGTGAGCATTCTCATGTTTATGTTTTTTTTTGGTTACAACACCTATGTTTTTAAACCAAATTGTCATGGCTTTCAACATATGTTTACTTCCACCCAACATTGAATACAAAGTCTGAAACAAATATTAAAATTAATTTTTTATTTAATATAGTTTTCAAAAGAACTATGTTATACTTAAATATTTTATTTAAATAATTTAAATTCAAACCTTGACTTTATAAACTTTGAGACCTATACGATTAAATTCAAAACCAAATTTTTTCATACAAATATGGACCTTTTTTAGCAAACATTTACAAAGACCCATAGGAATGGAAACCCAAAATGGACCCCCTCAATATTTTGTGCTCTTACACAAAGAAAAGGTTTTAAGACTCGAAGTGGTATGGTTTTTGAGTATGATGCTTTTGTCTTAGGAATGTCAGTTTATATGTTTTTAATGTTTGTAAGATTATAGAAGCCTTAGGATGGGTGGATCCAAAAGGGAACTCCACTTGGTTTTTTATCCCCTTTTGTATGAAAAAATAATAAAATATTAAAATAGAAAATTTAAGCTACTTTATTCCCTGACCTAGCTGACAACCATTAATGGTTATAATGGAGTTAGAAACTACCAAAAATGTTTTAAAAATTGTAAGAGATTGAAACCAACTAGAATATTTTTAAATACGGTTACCTAGAGAATTATGTGAAACATACATGTATTGAATAAAAATTTAAAACTAAATAAAATGGGAAAAATACTAAAAGCTTGGAGGCTCTATTAATTACAACCATCCAAAGATGAGGAAGGAGAGGAGGGATGACTATGGATAAGTCATTCTCCATCGCCTCCTCCCTCATTTATATAATATGAGTTTGTATCTTAATTATTAGTTTGAATCTTCTATTGACCTCCATAAGGAGTTCTAAGGATTCCTTGCCTTTGACTGATTTTGGTATAAAAGTTTGAATCAATCCAGAGTGAACCATCCTCAGGGGGATTAATTGAAATATTTTAGACCCAAATGTAGGTTGATTGGGGTTATATGATTTTTAGGTCGATTAATTTCCATGAATATGACTTAATTAAAAATTGGATTTTAATTATGACTTAAGTGAGAACTGAGCCTGGTGGCTTGATTAAATCATCCAAAGACATTTTTTATCATGTAAAATAATTATATAGAACCATTCAAGCTAGTGGTTACTTAAATTACCTCACCTTGGTTGAGCATCATTTTGGGGCCTTTAGGATATGGGGATGTTAGGCCAACTTAGAAATTTATAGGCCTATTTGATAGCTTGTAGGTCTCCCAAATAAAATTGGGCCAACATGGTTGCATAGTGACCATGTGACCACTTCGGCATTGACATCCATGTCATTTATGCATGCAATTTTTTTTGGATTATTTGTGAATATCATGCCATGAAGATGGCTTGTCAATGGGAAATGTAGTTATTTAGCATGTGTGTTTTACATTATAAAAAAATGGCCTAATTTTGTATGGTTTTAGCCATGTCACTTTTTAGGCATTGAACTACAAAATATTCATCTTGACATGTGGAAACTTTATTTATCAATATATAGAAACAACATCAAATTTTTTAGATCATTTATGTCCATTTTTTCCATGAGAATACACTAAGATATTAATTCGAGTGTGAAAAGGTATTTGAATATGTAACAATCACCCAAAAACTTAAGGTTATTTTATAGATCTCATCAAGACATTTATTATGAAATAAATGAGGCTTAAAATGAAGCTATATAACTTGAGTTATGGCCATAAAACTAACCCTCTATAACTATACCTTTGAAATGTTGTTTGTAGAATGCCTGGACACATAATTATTAAAATTCCTTTCATATTTACCTTCATTTGTGAGCTTACTAGTTTTTAATATTTATTGTGGTGATTTCTTTAAATATTCATGGTGTAATATTTTATAATCTATGGATCCTTCTCTAATTTCACATTATTATGTCCACTTGAAGAGGGCCACATGGTAACCTTTGATTAATATTAAGGTTATAAGGTAACTCAGGCCTTCGAATGCACATACCATAGTTAGTTGATCCATGGATTTATTAAATATAATGTATGTTATTTATTGTCTTTCACCCCATTTTACATAGTTTCAAGCCACATATGATCACCTTGTCGCATGAATTCATGTTTATCCTTGGCATTGATATGTTATACTCCCACTACACCTTAGAATTATTATAAATCTATGTTTTCCTATGATCCTTCTTATATTTTCCATATTGTGATAAATGGAATTTTTTCATTGGTAACATAGTTATAAGAGTTAATAGACTGCCCTTTTATGTTTGGGGTGGCCAAAAGTCTCCTTGGATACATTGTTTTATTAACCTCACTTTGAATAGTATCCAAGTTTTCTAACTGCAAAGATTTATATAACATATAAAAGTGAACTTAGAGTTAGGTATAGGAATGTGGCCATAAATAAAATTTATTAAAATGAACCTAAAATTTATGATTATTATAATGCCCTTTACTTGTCTCTATTAAAATAAATTAAAATCACATCTATACATGTTAGAGTGGCCACAAGAAGGCTTTATAATTTGTAATGGCTAGTATATGGCCTTTTCAATCAAGGCTAGACCTAGGTGGATTAAAACATGAATGTGACCAATAATGAATTACATGACCTCATGGAGACTATGGATTGTGTAAATAAAATTGGACAAAAATGAAAATTTGGGCTCAGGTAAAAAATAAACTTTGATATAAGGTCATTATAAAGCCTATATTTGAGACCATATAGGTTTTTAGGGTTTGATCAAATCACATGATAACCCATTTTTATTGAGTCACATGTGTGGAAGAGGCAGAAGGATAGGGTTTTACTATCAAAGACCAATCACATGTAATCTAGTCACAAATTCATACAAAATCAAGGAGCACTAATACAAGTATATTTCCAATAAGAATTTGATTTAGCTATAGTGTAGGTATAAAATAATTAAAATAAAAGCATTAGAATCAATGCTAGTGGACTAAATATGATGCTAGTTTCTAGGCTAAAAAAAGAGGAAAAGCCAAGAGTGAATAAAACACATGGATGGAATGAAATACTAAGAAGAAATTGGGTGAATGTGATGATCCAAAATTATGAGGAAAACAAGATATTCTCTCTCCTAACCCTTAGTCTCATAGTTTATTGATTATATTTATTTCATATGCTTAAAAGAATTTATTTCCAATACTACATTATATTGCCTAGATCTGAATATTGCATTGGTGAATTAAAAGTTTTATTTTTATAGGGTATTTATGTAGAATCCCATTTTAGATAAACATTATTTCACAATGATAAAAAATTCCCTATCATTTCCAAATTTTATTGTAATCATATGAAGCAATCCAATGAATCCAAGAGCCTAGTTTATCCTAATCAAGTAAAACATTATTACATATTTAAGGCATATCTATATGCATATATGTTTAAAAAGGAGAACAAGTTCACTAAGAATTTTGAGTGGGAGAATTATTTAAGATTGATTTACCTCTTCATGGTATTAGATATGCAGGTAATGATCAATCATCATGGGGGTGATTGGGGTCAACTTATCCCATTACACTCCCTCATTTTTCTTTACAAGTTTTCAACTATTACAAGATGTAGTATTGTTTCAACTTGGATAAGTCATTATATGTCATCCACACACATCTGAGTGCCAAATATCAACACACACATGTGTTTTAAGTACATGGGTGAATGTTCCCTAACTTTTCTAATTTTTATTAGAGGATAGAATAAACTAGTAGAATATAATAGTGGTATTTGATCATGTCCCTTTTAGTTAATTTTGAGCATTATATGTGATACTTCTAGTTTTTGTTGCATGTGCATAATTACATCTAATCTAATATTTCATCCATGTCTTAGTCATACATAGTGAACTTATATGTATAAAATAGATAACTTTTCTTATGTTTTTCATAGTTAATTTCTTTCATTCATTCGTGTTTCATCAATTTCAATACTTTAATTTTGTCCTACTAGTTACCAGTCATTTTACAGCATTTTATATCTTTTTATTAATCTTATTTTAAGTATATTTAGTCACCAATTTCTTTCCAAATTATGATATAATAAGTACATGTTATAGTTTATAATTTACTATTTTATTCTTGAATGACTCTTTGATGTAATGGGTGGTGGATTACTATCCATTTAGGAAATTAAACCAATCTCCTTTGAGTTGTATATGTAGAATGAACCTGAGTAGGTTGTATAATTGATTGTGTAGAATGAGTCTAAATATGTGTAAGAATTATATATATATATATATATATATATATATATATATATATATTGAATATATGTAGTAACTAAGTCCATATAATGATTCTTATTAGGTGTAACAACCAACTATGATGGTGTTAGTGGAAATTCCTCTAGATAATTAGGGTACTCATATGGAATATGTGGAAATTTTACCACCCTATTTTAATTTATATAATTGATACATCATTGAACTAAATATATTAATACAAGGATCTTGTATATCTAAAGGTTCACTTGTTAATGAAAATATTATTTATGCACCTTTAGTAAATTTAATTTAGGTAGTTATATTTTATATAAAGTTATCTAGTGAAAGAAAATGTCCACATATGACTTAAATGATTACTTATTATTTAAACCTAAAATCTACATTAGGGGTAATATGTTGGAATTTTTTTGCCATTGATGTCAAAAGGGTGCATCATGTAAATCCATAATGGTCATTGATGTTAAATATGTATCATGTCAAGATTGTACTCTCAAGGTTGATGTTAAGATTGATATCAAAGGTGACTAAGGATATATGGTAGTATGTGATATGTGAAGGAACATAAGAGTGTTGCATTGATGATAATTATCATGAGTGTTGTGGGAATAAAAGGTACATGTCATGGAAGATGTTTGAACATAATTAATGTTTTCATAGGAAGCTATGTGACAAGATGAATTTGAAGGCAAGAGAGAATTTGAAGATAACTAATGTCTTATGGTTGCATTAAGGCATAGGTCAAGGTGTCAAATATATTCATGTTTATGTGTTGTAAATGATGTCTCCATGTTATACAAGAGTGTTCATTAGGTGTCAAGTATGCTAGTAGTTCAATGACAAAGTGTGCCTTACTGATCATGAATGGACCTTACAATTTTTGCTTGGTTAGGAAAGATGATGGATGTTGATGATGTGTTGACCATATTTGATAGGTTATATGAGGTGTAATAAGTGCTTGGTGTTCTTGTGGAAGTGAAAATAATTCATTTGATTAGTCTTGTGAAGGTCTAGGTTATCCTAGTCATATTGGCAAAGATTCCTAAGTAAGCATATTGATGACATAAACATTCACACATGTGAAAGAAAGTGGTGACATGGATTTATTCAATTTTGTGCCTAGAGTATGTGTTTCCAATTTCATGCCTTGACATGATGTCTATAAAAAGTTATGGTGGTTCAAATTTTCTCTCCTAGGCATATTTCGTCATTTCCATAGTCAAATTTGCATTTTTAGTGACTGTTGGAATTCAAATATTTGAATTTTACAAAGGAAATCTAGTCTGTAGTGTTTTATTCATAGCTTTTGATGATGGATGAATTTGATGATGCAGTAAAAATGAAAGTGGTAAATAAATTCAAAAAAATACAAGAAAATTAATTAGGAGGTTTTAATAGTTTTACATTTGCATTTATTATGGTTTAAAGTTTACTGAGGGTTTGACTTCCTTCTACAAGTGACCCGAGAAGGGTGTTTATTTTCTTCTTGATGGTGTTTGGATGTTTCATGATGATTTATATATTTAAAATGTTATATATTCCTTAAGGATCATTTGTATGGATTTTTGAGGTTTGACCAATCCATATTCAGTATGAACCATTTCTTAAAATTTGAGTTTTTGTTCATTCATGGTGTTTTCATGTATAAGGTAAATGATTGAAAGGTTTTACATATGTAGATGTTTGTAGTGATGAATTTAATCACTTTATGGTGTCTTATGGGTCATGTGTCATGGAACTATGTTTTTAATTGGTCTTGTGTTCCTATTTTTTCTTAGTGAAGTGTTAAAGGGATGAATAAGTCTCCATGGACCTAAAAGGGCTACTTAGGCCTAATTGAAAGGTGTTATTGCTTGAGGGTGATCTATCAATGCTATGGTCAACATATTTGGGTGGTGTTGACATTTTTCCAAGTAGGATAGAATCCTTAAAGGTTAAAGAATGTCTTGTGGCTAACCAAGAATATGGTGATCATGAATACTCTATAAAGAGCAAAAATAAAGATGAAGGTTTCTAGAGATCATGAGCAAAGAAAAAAGTAGTGTGGGTAAGATTGGTGGATGAATTGAAGAATAAAATAGTGAGAGGGATATACGTGTCACATAGTGGTCATATTTATAATGTTGTAATAGTGTTTATAGGTTTTATGTTTAAGGATGAGTGAAGAGGTGTAGGGTGATCTAAAAGGTTATTTTAGATGCATTGTTTATGTGTGAAGGCTTGAAAAAATATAAAGGGTTGAAGAAAGTTGTTATTAATTATTTATCCATCAGATTAGAAGGTAATCAAAGTTATATAGATGTTGATATTAGAGGTGTTATGTGGGTGCTCAATGTCTAGAGCAAGTGGGTGCTTGTTTATTCTTAGGGGTTAGTGTTCCTTGTGAAGTGGGTGCTTCACTAAAGTCTCTTTTTTGTAATATATTATAGGAATATAGTCTAATTTTTTATAGAATTAAGAGTGGGTTTTATCCCCCATGAGAGTTTCCACATAATTCATGTGTTATGCATTTTTATCTTGCATTATTTTCTTGGTTCATTGCAATGGATGGTTATATGTTTCATGAATGCTTATGTTTAATGGTTAAGATTTTGAATAATTATATTTGAAATTGATTTCCTTGCATCACTAATTAACCCCCAGTTCTCAGTGATTGTGCCTATAATAATTGATATTATATCCACACCTTATTTACAATTTTAAGCACTTGAAGGCGATCAAAGGTATAATGGGTAGTAATCAAATACAAGGTTGTTTATCTACTAAGTAAGAACCACTATTTAATGGATCCAAATATGATTTTTGGAGTGCAAGGATAAAGACCTACATCATGTCTCTAGGTTTTGACATTTAACAATATGTTATGGATGGTTATTCCTTAGCCCCTACTCCTCTAACTAGTGAAACCTATTATAAGTTGTGTGCGAATAATTCAAAAGCTATGAATGATATCATTTATGGGCTATAAGAGACTATGTTCACCAAGGTTATCCATTTCAAATTTACAAATGAAATCTAGGATAAATTATAGATAATCTATGAAGGGGATTCAAAGCTTAAGTTGGATAAATTACAAACTTACTAAAGTTAATTTGAGGGCCTCAAAATAAATGAAAAAGATACTATGGCATCTTATCTTCTAAGGGTTGATGAGGTGGTGAACATGATCAAAATTCTTAGAGAGGGGATTACCAAAGATACTATAATACAGAAAGTATTAATGTTTCTCACCCTCAAGTTTAATTCAAACAAAACTACTATATAAAAAATTCATGATCTCACCAAGATTAATATCGATGAATTTCATGAAATCCTTACTAACTATGAGATGAGATTAAATGAGGACAAACCACCAAAGAAGGAAGCAACCTTCAAGGTGATCAAGGAGACAAAATTCAAGAAGATCAAGTTAATTCTTGAATATTTTGATCTTAGTGAAGATCAACTTAAAGCCATGATTGCAATAAATATGAATGTAGGATTAGATAAATATGAATGGAAGTTTCCTTTTAAATGTTTTTCGTTTGGTACAGTTGGTCATTTTGTAACTAAGTACCTAGATAGAGGCAAGTCTAAATATAAGGAAGCTCATAAGGAATCTCATGAGGATGAGCACAAGAAATATGAGGGTCTTAACAAGTACAAAACATTATTCATTAAGGTAAATGGATAGAAGGAGTCATACAAAGGTAGTAAGAGTCTTTACCATGAATAAGATAATAAATCATTTGCTAGAGAAGGAAATACATTAGATAGTGATGATTCATCTCATGATGAGAACAATGAGACATTGTTAATGGATCTTGAGGATGATGATGATGATGATGATGATGATGATGAATGTTCTTTAGGTAGATATTTATTTGGTGGAGATAGGTCAAAGGAAGAAGATGATCAATTCACTTTTAAAGACAAATATCTGAACACCTTGGAAGAGTTGAAGCTTTTACGAGGCAAGAATAGAAATCAAGTAACCTTGATCAAGACCTATGAGGAGTAAATTGGCTTATTTAAAGAAATAATGAGAAATGAAGTCAAATAGTATGATGAAATTAATCAACATATTGAAACTTGCGTTCATACCATTGTTAAAGAGGTAAAGAGTAAGGATGAAGAATGTGTCAAGTATAAATCAGAGATGGATTCTTTATAGGTTAAACTATATCAAGCTATGAGCAAGATTAAAACACATCAAAAGTTTGATACAAGTAGTAACAAGCTTACCAAGATGCTTGACAATCATAGAGTGCTTAAATATAGGACTGGTCTTGGTTTCAATCAAGATAAAGTGAAGGCAAATACTATGACAGGCACATGTTTGTTGAATAATACTATGAATAATGAAAGACCTTCAAGTGATAGGTTTGGAATTGGGTTCATTGATAATCAAGGATCAAATAAAATATTCATATTTTAGGCCAATAAGATGGTAAATCATATTAGAGAACCTAATGTTATAAGGTTCACAAATTCCTTTAATGGTCACTTAATTATTATCATTAGTTTGGTCATAGGATCATTGACTACAAAAGAAAAGTTCCTAATAGGATATTTGCATGGAATTATGAGAAAGATAATGATAATCATGAAGAATATCATCACTAAAGATAGTCAATAAATCCACAAGGAAAGAATAACATCTTATGCTATAAGTTTCAAAGGATTGGTCATATTACAAGGTCTTGTAATGCCTTCATCAAAAAATCAAATGATCAGGTACATGAATGGGATAATGAAAATTCAAGGACTCATTAGGTAGTCCATACACAAGGTATGTATAATCATATAAACTTAATTTGTTTCAAGTGTCAAGATAGAGGTCACATAGCAAGTTTCTACAGGAATGGTCAAAATTTTACTTCAAAAATTGGCAATCTTACCATGAAGAAAAGGAGCCATAATGAATGGAAACCCAAGGAGGTGAATGAAAAATAGGTTCAAAATGGATTTTTTGTCATGATAGAACAATGTACAAGTTCAAGTGTTAAATAACAAGCCTTATCTACCCAAGTGGATAAGAATATCAAGCAAGATTCTGAGTCAAAAGAAAAGAATGAAGTTAAGGACCCATTCAAAGTCAATTTGATGATGAGGTAGGACTACAAGTAAAATGAGAGTATGGAGATTTGAGAGTCTCCTAATTTTTGGGACTTTTAGTCTTTTTATGACAAGTGGGTGTCTTTACCTATGCTTCTTACAAGACATCTTTCATATATAGAAGCAAGTATGTGTGTTCTAGGTGATGTATAAGGTGTTATAATCAGAATAGAGGTATGCAAAGTTATTAATTGCTCTTGAAGACCAATGCCATTATGGTATAAATTTGATGATACTTATTACATAGCCTTGTGTAAAATAATATAACATCATTGGTTAAGGGGTAGAAACAAGTTTATGAGCTTGCTTTAGAAGTTTGTGATGAAAAGCTTCAAGAGACATGTTTAGGGACATTGGTCCTAAATCTAGTTTTTAGTCAATCTTTAAAACTTGGTCTAGTTGGTAAAAGCATGAAGAATGAAGGTAAGATTAGTTTGGAGTGTGGAGAGGAATTCTACAAGTGTAGTCAATGGGTTAATATGTGTTAATTTGATCAAAAGAACCATTCATGATGATTTGTTTAATTTGACAAATTTATTCAATGTTCACTGCCTAGTGAGAGCTCATCAAGTAAAATAGGTGTATTTGAGGTATATGAGGCTAACCAAGGGTTGAGGATAGTTGGATTTTATGTGTATATTTGAAAAAGGTGATATGGATATTTTATAAGGATCCCATGATCCTTTTATGATGTTTTGGCTTAGTAACTACTATGTGAACATGGTCTACATACATAATCATAAGCTTTCCAAGTGTCAAATCAAGATTTGTGAGTGTTCAAGGTGAATTTGTGGCATAAAAGGGTGTGATAATATTATAAAGGTGTGATATATGTTGTTTTAGGATTTAAAGGCCTTTTAAGGGAAATTTTAAGATTTTTGATGGCTCTCACGTATGATAGTCTTTGCTTAATGGCTAGAAGGACAAAAAATATTTCATGGTTATATCAATTCCCAAAGGAGTCATACCTCAATAATTGTTATAATAGTGTTATTTTATGACCTCTAGGTGTGGGAAAAGTTTTAGGAGCTGGCATTGACTGGAATATGCTAAGTGGACCATGTTTCTTATTGATGCCATAGTGATTTAGCTCATGTGGGCTAGTAACCTTCCCAAAGGATTTGAAGTTTAAAGCTTCTTAATAAATTGAAATGGCCAAATGGGTGCTAAAAATTTACTTTAAAATCATTTACAAGTGTATATCTTGTGTTATGGTTGTGCATTTGTGCAAATAGAGGCATAATTGGTAAGTCAGTTTATGAAGGAGATATGGTACATAAGAAGAGTTGAATAATGATTATTGTAATGAATGAGGGGGAATATTAGATTGTTATAAATATGGATTTTAAAGGCATGAAGGTGCATACATAGGAATTTATGGGCTCTACAAGGTTCAAGTAGGGCTACAAGGCCTCTAGACAAGGTTAGGTGATTAAAATGGAATTTTTGGTCTTTTTCTCCAAAAGACAAAGGTATGGTTATCCTTGAATATGTTTTTCATTTATATTTATGCATCATGTGTGTTTGAGAAAGATCTTGAATGCCCATTATTCATTCTATGGGTGGCTTGTGAGAGAGAATTTGAAGACAACTATGAAATTTCATCATGGTTGGAGATGGTTTGAAGGTGCTTAATTGGTGCCTAAGATTAGGTGACTTAGGGGGAGTCCCTATCAATGATATTAAGGTTTTTTAAAACAATTTTTGGTACTTTTATGATTTCTTATTCATACAGCAACATATGGTCAAATAAGAGTGTTGTCAATGAATAATTTTGAGGTAGTCATGGTAATAAATAGTATTCACAATGATAGGGGGAGTTTATATCATATCTCAAAGGAGGTACCATATTTATGTTGGCTTTGAAAAATTTATAGGTCCTCAAGATCAGCAAGTAAGCCCACTTTGTCATTGTTTCAAAGGGGTAGAAAGTGTTTCAAGAGGGAAAAAGAGTATGTACACAACTTTGTATTGTTGTTTACAAATGTTGACACCAATGGCAAAGGGGGATATTATTGAGGTGTTATCAATTATGCCTCCAGGTTATCCAAGAGTGTTCATGAGGTGTCAAGTATGCTAGTAGGTCAATGACAATGTGCCTTAATGATCAGGCATGGACCTTGTAGTGTTTTCTTGGTTAGGTAAGATGATGGATGTTGATGATGTTTTATCCATGTTTTAGGAGTCATATGGGGTGTAATAAGAGATTGGTGTTCTTTTAGAAGTGATAATAATTCATCTGAGTAGTCTTGTGAAGGTCTAGGTTAACCTAGTCATCTTAGCAGAGTTTCTTGAATAAGCATATTGATGATGTCAAAATTTATACATGTGAAGGTGTCAAAAGAAAGTGGTCACATGGATCCATTTAGTTTTGTTCCTAGAGTATGTGGTTAAAATTTAATTCCTTTACATGACGTATATAAAAATTTATGGATTTTCAAAATTACTCTCCCATGCATATTTCATCATTTCCATAGTTAAATTTGCATTTTTAGTGACCATTAGAATTAAAATATTTGAATTTTACAAAGAAAAACTAGTTTGTAGTGTTTTATTTATAAATTTTAATGATGGATTAAAAATCAAAGTGGTAAAGGAATTAAAGGTAAATATATTAAAATCAATTAAGATGTTTGATCGATCGTTCAATTGCATTTATTGTAGTTTAAATTTGACTGAGGGTTTGACTTCCTTCTACAAGTGACCTAAGAAGGGTGTTTGTGTTTTTCTTGATGGTGTTTTCAAGTTTCATGATGACTTATCTATTGGAAAGTGTTGTAAACTCCTTAAGGACCATTTATATGAATTTTGGAGTTTTGACCAATCCATATTTAGTATGAACCATTGCTTGAAAGTTGAGTTTTTATTCATTCATGGTGTTTTTATGTATAAGGCAAATGATTAAAATGTTTTACATATGTAGATGTGTGTAGTGATGAATGTAATCACTTTAGGGTGTCTTAGGAGTCATGTGGCATGGACCTATGTATTTTAAAGTTGTCTTGTGTTTCTATTTTTTCTTGGTGAAGTGATAAAGGGATGAATAGGTCTTCATGGACCTAAAAGGGCTACTTAGGCCTAATTGAAAGGTTTTGTTGCTTAAGGGTGATCTATCAGTGATATGGTTAGTTTATGTGGGTGGTTTTGATCTTTTCTCAAGTAGGATAGAATTATTAAGGGTTAAGTAATTTCTTGTGGCCAATGAAGAATATGGTGATCATGAATACTATATAAAGAGAAAAAATAAAGATGAAGGTTTATAGAGAGCATGAGTGAATAAAAGAGTAGTGTGAGTAAGCTTAGTGGATAAACTGAATAATAGAGTAGTGTGAGAGATATATGTGTGAACCTAGTGGTCATATTTATGATGTTGTAACAATGTTTTTTAGGGTTGATGAATGACAATGAGTGAAGAGGTGTAGAGTGATCCAAAAGGTTATTTTGGATGCATTATTTGTGTGTGAAGGGTTGAAGAGAGTTTTTATTCATTGTTTATACACATATTAGAAAGAAATAAAATTTATGTATATATTGATATCAAAGATGTTGTGTGGGTTTTCAACATCTATAAAAAGTGGGTTCTTGTTCACGCTTAGGGGTTGGTACTCCTTTTGAAGTGGGTGATTCACTAAAGTCTCTAGGTTGTAATATATTATAAG
The DNA here is from genome assembly GCA_037957365.1 of Torreya grandis. Taxonomy (NCBI): domain Eukaryota; kingdom Viridiplantae; phylum Streptophyta; class Pinopsida; order Cupressales; family Taxaceae; genus Torreya; species Torreya grandis. Next base: position 204,353 of record JARHVA010005766.1, read on the forward strand.
ACCTTAGTCCACATTTTTTTAGACTTGAGAGTGTGTTTTATCCCTCATTATGGTTTCCCATATAATTCATGTGCTACGTGCTTTGATATTGCATTATTTTATTAGTTCATTGCAATGAATGTTTTATATGATTCATGAATGCTTATGTTAAATGGTTAAGAGTTTGAATAATTGGAATTGAATTTTATTTATTTTCATCACTAATTCACCCCCTAGTGATTTTACCTCTAATATTTTAGGTGAATGGAAGAAATATGTTTACTCATATGAAGGTTGGTCATGTGGTTTTAGGTCTATATGAGGCTGTGGAAGATTATTGTCATCACAAAGAGAATGGTGTACTGATATGAATGTGGTGTAATGTATTATATATACTTGGATGATGTTTTTTTGAGTTCATGACATGGAAGGAATAGGTTAAGGCATCAAATGCATTAGAATCTTGAGTCTAGTCAAGGCATGGTAGAGGTATGAGTTGGTGGCATAATGAGGTGAGTGAAATAATTTATGTGAGAGGTTGTGAATAATTTTATATAATGTATTTGAGTAATTGAAACACTCATGATAGTTTCATGGTGATCCTATAGGGGTAAGACCTTTAGTCTAGGTTTGCATCTAAAGCTCTATTAAATCTTTCATGGCCTAATGAGGCATGAAGATAAGATTTAAAGGTTAATATGTGATGAAGATAATTGATATATGTAATTAAAGTTTTTAAAATAGTAATCATGAAGTATGAAGTCAAGGTTTATAATAAAATACATGAAAAGTGGTTTTTAGGTCTCTCGAGTGTACAAAATGAAGGTATACAAACCCAAGAAGGACTTTTAGGTGTTTTTTGGCATGTATAACCTCTAAATGGTAACCTAAGATATTAAATAGAGATGGGTAAGGTTCATATATAATATCTCCAAGCATTGGTTTTTTATTTAATGGGAAATCCTTTATGAATAATTGCTAACATTAAAGCCTATGTTAAACCTCCCAAAAAGCCTAATAAGGACATGATATGGAAGATATTGATCAAAATATTTATAATGGTATAAATTCATATAAAAAAATATTTAATAATGTATTAAAATCTCCCAGGTACCTCTATGTGGTGGTGGTTAGTCAGATGAGAGAGAAAATGTGCAAATATAAGATTATTTGTGAAGAATTTGCTATAACAATCAAAATTTTCATTAGTCAAGAAAATAAAATGAATGGAAATAGAAAATATATACTAATAATTAATTCCCATTAATTTTTATGGATATTTTCCACCCTTATAATTTTTTAATTTGGTCATCCAAGTTAACCAGTCACTCATAGGCCTAATGGTGTGAATAGTGAAAAACCCAAGCAATATTGAGAAGATGAATTAGAATGTGTTTTCATGATATAATGATGAAAAAAATTGCATGTATATGTTTTTTAGTAATTTTAAGATATGAAATTTATTTTAATAATTTTTTTAGGTCATGTTGTGGTGAAAACATTGCTCACTAGTTGACATATCTGGTTCAGAGAAGATAATGAGATATAAGGTCATGAGATTGGTCTATAAGACCAATATTTTCCATTTTACCATATGATATTCTATCTAATAATTTTATAATTATATAATAGGATCATATAAATTCATATTAATTAATTTAAAATTTATATACAAGTGTTGGAGGTCTAAGTCACCATGGTTGTGTTTTAAGGTAATCTAGCAGTTCTAAGTAAGTTACAAAGGTTTTCTTGAAGTCTTATATTATAAGTATAAGTGTATAAAAAATTTAGTGATGACACTAAGTTAATTTATACTATATAAATATACTTATTTTATCATATTTGAGTGTATTAAGTATGTTTGAGCTTCATTCTTGTAAGATAATGTTTTGAGGCACATAGGACTAATAGGGTAATTGTCTTGAAGAAGGTTTCAAGGTATGAATGAAGGATGTAGATATAAAAAACAATGGATGAGGTCATAATATTTAATTTAATAATTGTTTTAATGGTTTTTAAGTTTTTTATAAATCCATATAGGCCCAAAAGAATCAAATTTTGGCATTAATAAATAGACCGAATGCAATTAAGTCTCCATAAGACCTAAAAGAGAAATGAGTCCTAATTGAGTCATAAAAAACCAAAAGGGACTCAAATTTTATTTTATTTATGTATAAAATATTTATTAATACCTATTATATGGATGACCTAAGAGGTTAAGGGTGTATGGTTGACTAAGTAGTATATGAACAAGGAAGGGTATATATAAGGTAGTTTTAGGCCTATTTAAGGAAGATAAGAGGAAGTGAATGAAATATAATTTTTAAGAATATAAATAGGTATTTTATACCATAAAATGGGGGTATATAAACTATCATGAATATATAATATTATTTTTATGTATGAAAATCAAGGTCATATGACCTAATCAGTCTTTAAGAGACCTAGTTGAGCAAAGAAGACTAGAAGGTAGTTTGAGAGGGTTAAGAGTGTGAAGAGATAAATAAGGTGATGATAATATAATATGTGAAAAACATGGTTTTATATATCTTATCAAATAAATAAAGTGGCTAATTTTTTGCTAAATCATCCAGGGGGTCAGTGCCTCTTTACAAGTAGGTGCTTGATAAAGCCTAGTCAAGTAGGTGTTTGGCTAGTTGGGGTTGGTGCTCCATGTGGAGTTGGTGCTTCACTAATTTTTTTTTAATCTTATAGGAATATATTAAATTTTTATATATCATTGGTTTTTACTCCCCTTGAGGGTTTCCCACATATTTTATGTGTTCTTGTGTTTCATGCTTATGTGGATAGTTACTTATGCTTGCTAAATCTATATGTTTATTTGAATGGTTCATAATTGATTAAGTGTAGATAAATGAAAGGTTTTTATTATGAATTCACCCCATATTTTTCATTATTCTTCCAATAATTGGTATCATATTTTGTCTTTTGAATAAGTCCTTAGAGTTTTAAATATATCCATAAATCACAAGCATGTCTAGTCAACAAGTACAAGGAGGTTTCTCAACCAATAAGGATCATCTCTTCAATGGGAATAACTATGAATTTTTAAACATAAAAATGAATACATATCTCATTTATTAAGTCTATGAAATATGTAAATCTATTATTGATGGATTCATTCCACCTTCTACACCACCAATTGACATGACAAGGAAGAAGACAAGTGGGAACAACTCTAAGGTAGTGAATGCCATCTTGTGTGGTCTTTCAAAAACATAATTTATTAATATCACGAATTTTGATAAAACCAAATGGAATTGGAAAAATTTTTAGACCATCTATGGATGAGACATCAAAGTTAAGTTGAAAATTTTTATAGTCACCATTGATGTTTGAAAGTCTATGAATGAAAGAGGATGAAAGCATTTTATCTTATTTATAGAGATTAGATGAAGTGTTCAATATCATCAAAGGACTAGAAGATAAATTAGAAGAATCAATAGTATTACAAAATTTACTAATATAAATGACTTATAAGTTTGATTCGAAAGATTTTGTAGTAGAGGAGATCAAATATCTTAACACATTATATATGGATGAGCTTCATGGAATCTTGACTGCCAATGAAATGAGAAAAAGTGATGGAAGACCTTCCAATAAGGAAGATGCATTCAAAGTTGAAAAGAAGTTACAAGGTAAGAAGGCCAAGGATGATACATATACACTGAAGATGACAAGAAAGAATCTATGTTTGTAAGAAAACTAGGGAGAGGTTTAGGTAATTATAAGGGTAAATTACCATTCAAATGCTTTAACTGTGGTAATATTGGTCACTTTTCATCTATGTTTCCTAAAAAGGATAAGACTAAACATGATGAATAACATTATGAACATCATGGTGATGATAAGAAGGTATTCAATCTTCAAAAAATCAATAAATATGTTAGGAAGTATGAAGGAAATAAAGGTTCATTCAATAAAAAGAGAAGTTTCTATAACAAAGAAGAAAATAGCTCATTTGTTATAATTGACACAAGTACATCTGATAGTGATGATGACCATAATGAGCATGACAATAATGAAACCTTATTCATGTATATAGAATAAACAATGAGGGTTTATCAAAAGGGAAAGGCCTTATAGATGATAAAGAATTAGATGAAGAAGAGGCTAAATTAAACCTTAAGGTACAATTAGTGATTTCTCTAGAGGAGTTGAAGTTCCAAAAAAGGAAGAATAAAAAACCAATATCATTGGTTAAGAGATATGAGGATCAAATCAATCTCTATGAATAGAGACTAAGAATCAACATCAATGAACATGAGACAATCATTAAAAAACTAGAAACATAGATTGAAATTGTTACTAAAAATATTAAGATGAAGGAAGAACTGGATCAGGCATCAGTCAAATTGAAGAAACATAAATTGAGTCTTTAAAGGCAGAACTGGATCAGGCATCAGTCAAATTGAAGAAACATCAGAGATTTGAGAAGTGTATTAATTTTTTTGATGATATTTTGAGTATTCAAAGGTCTCTACATGATAAGACAAGTATTGGGTTAAAATAAGACAAAAAAGATAATAATAAGAGTGAGACCTCTGTAGAAAATGTCAAATTTGAGACTCATAGTGATCATCAATAAGTCAAGAATACCAACATGAAAGTCAAAATAAATATACCAATTAGGTAGATCAATGTAGTTATGTATTTAAATTATTTTAATGGTTAATGTTTTAATTTTCATAACTTTTTTCATAGATCAAGTGATTTTAGAATTGTCTCAAGGAATGAGTTATCATGGGACCATGGAAAAATGAGTGATCAATCAAGAGGTGTGTATAGAAATGTTATTTGATAATTTTTTCACAATATGGAACACATTTAAAATTATGTCCTAATGGATTTACAAGGCCCTCAAGACTTAAAAAGGTATATGGAGCTCTTAGAGTGCATGAGAAGAGTCAACATTGGTATGGAAGCTAAAGAAAGTAAAAACTAGTCATATTGAGCCCAATGGTCAAGATGAATTATTTTCTAAGATATAGTAAGGATCAATTATGAAAAAATGTCAAGAAGACTTATTATCTTCATGTATTGACAAAGCAGTCAAAGAGAATAATAACGATGATAATATGGATGAGTGAAATGGTTTAATCAAGACTAAGTGGATTCTAATGAGGTATTATCAGTCTCATGATTACAATATAGCTAAGGAAAGTGATTTGCAGTTATAGTTACCCCTAAGTTCATGGAGTTTTAAGAGCCATAGGAAAATGGGTGAATCCATTAGGATTCGTGGAGACACTTTTCTATTAGTAGAATCATGAAGTTATAGTCAAAGGACTCATCTTGAGAGGATTCTAGGTTGTCTATGTTGCAAGGTATGAGTTGTTTTCTTTATAGCTTGATTTGTGTTAAAAAGTGGTATTTGTATGTTGATACTTGAAGGAGGTTAAGAAAGGTCTCTGAGTCTTGATTAATAATATGATGAACATAAGATGTGAGGATAAAAAGGGAGATAATTAGATGTTTCATTAGCTTCAAGAGTAGATAAGTAAATGGTCTATGTCAAAAAGGTATACATAAAACATGAAGACAGGTTTAAGAATGTGAAAGACTTATAGCATGTTTATATTATGCTTCATAGACTCTATGATCTTGTTACTGAAAGGGGTAGAGAGATTAGAAAGAGAAAAAGTTTAGAATGGGAAAAGTATCCTATTTAGAAATGTTTCTAAGAATGGTTTCCATCTTATGACTCAAGAGGAGATTATGGAGTTAGGTAGATATTTGTAGCTATGTGTTTGTGAAGTAAGAAGTATGGTTTCTTGAGGTATAGCTCAAATGTTCCTAAATTTGTCTACAATAACTGGTATGAGCTTAAGGTGAGTTTTGGCAGCATTTCTCTATGTTGTTTATTGAAATTTAGGTCCAAGGATCATATGGAGTTTATAGAAAACCCTTTGACATTCATGTTAACAGAGGGAGAATGATAATATGGAAAAAGTACCATTTTTAAGTGACTTAATTTTTGTAATATATTTTCCATAAATTTATTTTCCATTAATAACAAAGGGTGAGTTTGTTGGCATGTTGTTATTGATTTCAAAAGGGTGCATCATGCAAAGGCATAATGATCATTAATGTCAAATATGTATCATGTCAAGATTGTACTATCAAGGTTGATGTCAAAGGTGACTAATGATATATGTTACAATGCTAGATGTAAAGGCACATAAGAGTGTTACATTTATGATAATTTTCATAAGTGGTGTGAACATAAAGGTACAAGTCATAAAATATGTTTGAAGAAAATTGATTTCTTCATAGGAAGCCATGTGACAAAATAAATTTGAAGGAAATATGAATTTAAAGGCAAGAGATAATTTGAAGGTAAGAGATAATTATAAGGAAAGAGATAATTTGAAGGAAACTAGTGTTTTATAGTTTCATGAAGGCATAGGTTAAGGTGTCAAAGGTGTTCAGGTGCATGGAAGAAATATGTCTAGTAATATGAAGCTTGGTCATGTGGTTTTAGGTATGTTTGAGGTTTTGGAATAATGATTTAATTAAAAAAGAATGATGCAGTGATATGAGTGTGGTGTGTGTAATGTCTTATATCTACTAGGCTAATGTTTTATTGAGGTCATGACATGGAAGGAATAGGTTAAGACATCAAGTACAATAGAAGATTGAGTCTAATCATGGCATGGTAGATGTATGATCTAGTGGAATGATGAGGTAAGTGAAATAAATCATGTTATATTTTTTTAAGTCTATTTGATCATGTATTTGAGACATCGAAACACTCATGAGAGTTTTAGGGTGAGCCTACAGGGGTAGGACCTTCAATCTAGGTCTACATCTAAACTTTTATTAAACCCTACTTGACATAATGAGGCATGAAGATTAGATTTCAAGGTGAATGTGTGAATAAGAGCATGTATATATGTAATTCAAGTTTTTTCAAGAGTAATCATGAAGTATGAGGTTAAGGTTTGTAAGAAAAGGCATGAAAATGGTTTTTAGGTCTCTCGAGTACATAAAATGAAGGTATGCAAACTTGAAAAGGAATTTTAGGTGTTTTTTGTAACATGTAACCTCTTCATGGTAACCTTACCTATTAAGGAGAGATGGGTAAGGTTCATATCTAAGATATCTAAGCATTGGTTTTGGATTTAAGGGGAAATCCTTTAGTAACAATCATTAACACTAAAACTTGTGTTAAACTTCCCTAAACCCTAATAAAGACACAATATGGAATATATTGTTAAAAACATGCCATAATGGTCTAAAATTCCTATTAAATCTATTTAATAATGTATTAAACACTCGCAGTTACCTCCAAGTGCTGGTGATTTGTCAGATGAGTGATAAAATGTGAAGATATAGTCTTATTTGTGAAGAATTTATTGTAGTAATCAAAAATTTCATTGGTCAAGAAAATAAAATGGATGTAATAAGAATATATAGACTAATAATTAATTACCATTAAGTTTTATTCATATTTTATACCCTTCTAATGTGCTAAACTGGTCATCTAAGTTAGTTAGTCGCTAAGAAGCCTAATGGTGTGAACAGTGAAAACCTAAGTAGCAATAAGAAGATGAATTTGAATGTATTTTTATGATATAATGATGAAACCAAGTGAATTAATATTTTTTTAATTAATTTTAATATATTTTAATTCTTTAAATAATCTTTTTAGGTCATGTGTGTGGTGAAAAAGTTGCTCACAAGTTGACCTATCTACTTTAGATAAGATAGTTAGATATAAGGTATGAGATCAGTCTGTAATAGAAATATTTTCCATTTTACCATATGATATTTATATTTTATAATTATATATTAATACCATTTACATGAATAATAAATCATTTTAAATGTCTATATAGGTGTTGGACGTCTAAGTCACCATGACTATGTTTTGAGGTAATTTGGTAGTTCTAAGTAAGTTGCAGAGGTGTTCTTGAAGTCTTATCTTCTAATTGGAAGTGTCTAATTAATTTTATGATGACCATAAATTAATTTAAACTATTTATATAGAGTTATTTTATCATATTTTAGTGTCTTAATTATTCTTGAGCTTCATTCTTGCAAGACATTTTTTTGAGGCACATAAGCCTAATAGGGCAATTTGTCCTAAATATGGTTTCAAGTTATGAACAAAGGATGTAGAAATAAATAATCATGTATTATGTTATATGAGTTAATTTAATAATTTTTATAATGGTTTTTAAGTTTTGGATAAATCTATTTGGGTCTAAGAGAATCAAGTTTTGGTGTTAAGAGATAAACCTAATGCAATTAGGTCTCCATGAGACCTAAAAGAGTAATGAGGCCTAATTGAATCATAACAGACCAAAAGGTAATCAAATTTAGTTTTATTCATGTTCAAAATATGTCCTACTACCTATTATATTTTTTACTTGATAGGTTAAGGGTGTGTATCTAATTAAGTGGTATATGAATAAGGAAAGGTATATATACAAGGCAATTTTAGGCCTATTTGAGGAAGCTAAGAGGAAGTGAATGAAATAAAATATTGAAGAATATAAAGTGGTATTTTATACCATCATATGGGTGTATTTAAAATTTCATGAATATCTAATAGGATTAATATTTATTAAAATCAAGGTCATATGATCTAGTCAGTCTTAAAGAGACCTAATTGAGTGAAGGAGCTTAGAGGGTAGTTTGAGAGGGTTAAAAAGTGTGAATAGATAAATAAGGTGATCATAATATATTATTTTAGAAACAAGGTGTTATTAATGTGATAAAATCAATTAGATGACCTAATTGGTGCTAATTCATCTAGGGGGTTGGTGCCTCCTTGCAAGTAGGTTCTTGTTAAAGCCTAGTCAAGTGGGTGTTTGACTAGTTGGGGTTATTGATCCATGTGGAGTTGGTGATTAAATAAATTTTGTTTTTGTCTTATATAAATATATTTCATATACATATATCATTGGTTTTTCTTCCCCTTGAGGTTTTCTCACATATATGATGTGTTCTTTTGTTTCATGCTTATGTGGATAATTATTTATGATTGTTAGATCTATATGTTTGTTTGAATGGTTCATGATTAATTAAGTGTAATTGAATGAAAGGTATTGAATGATGATTAACCCCATATTAATAATTTTTCTTCCAACATGATATAAGTTTAAATTAGTAGATATAGCCTAGGTTAAAATGATTGTAAACTATCTCTAGAGCAAGCCAATTAATTTTAAAACTCAATTAAACACATTGAATTTATTAAGCTAAGATATGCTAAATATAGAAAGTAAAACTATTATAAATTTTGAAATGATAATGATAAAATTATAATTATTTTGTTTTGATGATAATATAGATCTAGATTTAGAATAGGTAGAAATTATGGTGGATCTAGATTTTAGAAATTATATAAATCATACCTCTTGAGCCACAAACACTTACATCAACCTAGGATAATTGTGTTAATGTTTATATTTGAATTAGATGTAAGTATCTAGTAATAAATACCTAGTAAAAATTTATCTAGCAACCTAGATGCTTCTAGGTTCTATGTCACATTCACTCTAGTGTATTCAGATTTAGGTGATGGATTGTTGCTCTTTGTCAAATAGCAAAATCTTATTTCTTCATCTTTGTATTGTCTATGTAAAAATGGGTTAGTGGGATCATGGTGTTGAGTTATCCTAAAGAGACCTCTATCAATTATCACTATCTAAATATCCAATACTTTGAATAGGGCCTCATATTTATGTAGTTTTCCCTTACATGTTGGCTTGTGTGTGTATCATGAAATTTGTGATAAGTAAAAACATAGAGTGACCTAGTTTGTAAATTGGAACATGTGGCTCATGCAATGATCCTTTAGTAATTCAAACCTATAAATATGTTTTCCATATAACTAATATGTAAATAAGATAAAATAATGAATCTTTTATCACTTGAGAGTTTGATTGAGTGATTTTTAGTTTGTGCTACATCTTTTCTAGGTCTTTTCTAGGTGAAGAATGGATGGCGATTGATCTTTTATTTATAAAAATCATTTTATATAATATCTCACATTAAAGAACTTAAGTTAACCATAGGAATACATTTCATTTTTCAATTGGATGAATTTATGATAATGGACACTTATGTTAGGTTAGAACACTTGCATCGATGGAGGCGTTTGATTAGGATGCAAGTTTATAGGAAGTAGAAAAGTAGGTATAGGTATAAAACTTGTAGACATGGAAAATAAGCAAGTTTAAAACATTTTGGGAAAGATGTAAGTCCTAGGTCATTATAATGACATTGTTTAGACTAAGAAATAATAACAATCACATGAATATAGCTTATATGAGCCATTTGGTAGTGTGAAAGGTCTAGAATTAAGAGCAACATCCAAGGTCTATATTTTCCAAATGTACAAGACTGAGGTGATATATAATTTGTAAATAGTGTCTACGCTTACCTCATATGTGACACCATCATTAAATTCCACCTTTAATGTGGCTAATAAAAAAATAGAATCAAATGTGTGACTTTTCTATAAATTATCTTCTCCTCTTTTATATTTTTACACATTGATATAGATATACAAACACACAAATGTTTAATATTGAGTGAACAATGTGTAATATATTTTTAGGTTTCCTCTTATTGCCTCTCTCTCTTACATGAGATATAATTTAGTTATTACATAATCATGACTAGACCATATCTTAATAACATATCTACTATTAGTTAACTTTATATAATAAGATTTATTTTTAGGCATGTTGAAAAGGGAATTTTATTTTTACAATATCCTAAAATAAAATAGATATTATAATTTTTTAATAAGGAAGAAAATATATAGGGAACAACTATAAACACTTCATAGGTTTCTAACATGAAATATGGAATTTTTTTAGGGTCCTTCAAGCTACATAAAATGTTAGGTGTCCCTATAATGTATAGTATGTATGGTGAAGTTTATTTGGGATTTTGATAGTTTTCATTGTTTCCCCAATTTTTTACATTTCATATGGATCATATGTATCTAAACATTTAGATTACTCTTCTCTATCTGTCACCTTCAGATCTAACTAGGTTTTGTTATATACTCCATTTAGGCCCTACTAATGTCACTTGTTGTAATTGTGTCTTAGCTGATGCAATGTGTTCCATATTTCCACATCAGCCTACATAACATTATACTTTTGATACCATATTTAAATAAGTGATCTAATATATAATTTTTCTAAATGTTTGTGTCGTTCCTTCTATACCACCACATCACCTTGTAGAGAGAAATATGATACAACATACCACCATAATGTTCCCTTATACATCATACTACATACCTTTTATTTTGTTAAAATCATCCTTTATACTATATATATAGACAATTACTCCAACCCCTATTCATATGTACCATCCACCCATGTGTCTGTCACTCCACTTGCCTAATTACCATCCAAATTGTATGTAATAGATTAAGATAGATCTACAACTTATCCTATTTGTTAAATATAATAATGAAGAAGGTAATCAACTAACATCCATTATAATACCTTTTATATTGGGATCATGACCAAATTGGATACACTAAACCTAACTAAGGAATCACTTATTTCAAAACACTAAAGGAGAGGGATCCAAATACTTTAAGAAAATAATGATATGCAATAACAATATCTAGGTCTAAATACATGAAATAAAATTAATGTAATGCTATCAAAGAATAAGACACAAAGGGAGATAGTTTAAAACAAATAAAATAATCAAGGGATCATGGTAGGAAAATGGGAGCCTAGATCACCTAAAGTGGAAGATGTAAAACAAATAAGCCCCTAGAGCTATACTAAGTTTAAGTATACAGGTAATATAAAAAAGTATTTATACATTTAAAATCTATTATTTTGTGTAATATCTATCTATCAAATTAAATAAAAAAATTTAGAGATACTTACCTTTTGAGCAAGCATGTTGAGTCTCAATCTCCCCCTTGGGCAATGGTGATTTGAAAGAGATTTTTCTGGATTTATAAGGATCACACTATATAAATAATATCTAGGATAAAATAATCATATTTTTCATCCAATACTTTCCAAAAGACAAGTATCTTCCCTCCAAGGTAAATCTTAAGCAATGAATCCTTTAAATGTAGATGTAATATAATTGTGAGTTGTAATAATGAAAAAATGAATGTTCTTCTCTCTTGGTTTTAATTTAATGTCATATTTATAATATTGTATAATTCCTAACCTTATTATAATTTTAGACGATAAGCTTATCTTTCATAACCCTATTTTGGAAAAAGTTATTGTTATACCTTGAAATAGGTTAGCCAAGATGACTTAGCTATGAAACATGTGGAAAAACTTTTGTAATAGGGTTGAATAGGATGAATTAGTATTAAAAATAGGTATTTATATAGTTAGAGGTTATTTTGAAAGGAAAATTTGATAGTAAGTTGGATAAATGGGGTTTAATTACTTGGGGAGTTGGAAAAGTGGGATTTATTTTCTTTGGGAATTGGATAAGTGGGATTTTTTTATTTGGGGATTGGATAAGTAGGATTTGTAATGGGTTTGGGTATGATAGAGTTAACCAATAATATTTTGAAGCACTAATGGTTTTCCCACCACTTTCCTAGTGTGTCCACTTAGAGAGATTAAAACTTGATAGGTTCCTTTAAGAGATAAAGTTGTAATAAGTGATCAAGTTTAAAAATGTTGTGTGTATACATATGCCATACTAAAATATCATCTCTTGTCACATATGTGTAATATGGGATGGTGATTAATAAAGAACATAATAATGCACAATGTTAAACTAAAAAATTGTAGTATAAAGTGGAAAATAAATTAAGGTAAAATTTTAAATGTTTGCCTTCACTTAGTATTTTATTGTTGAATAATAATTGCATTAGATGAAAATTAAAATGATATTTAGTGTGCCTCATAATTCACCATAACTTGTTCCTAATAAGAGCCTTTTTTATCTTCTTCATATGGATGGTGTTTTAGATATTATCCCTATCTCTCTTAAAGATTTGATTTAGGTTCTTGTATAATTTCCTTCTAAGTAATTTAATCTTGATTATGATTTATCTTAGGCAAGAAAATTGAAGGAAATTTCAATGGAGGATATATCTCAACCAGTAATTGGAAATATAGAGAAGCTAGAATCAGCAAATAATGGAAAGTGGATGGTAGTGAACAATCAAAACAAAGGCAAACGAAATAACTCTTTATATATGACCCTAAGATATCAAATCTAAGTGGATCTTAGTATTGTTTCTTAGTTTTTTGGTGATGTTTATTTTGGTTGGTCTAAGGCTTGTGTGGCCTTGCCTGGTATTTCATGTAATTGATCAATCTATTTTATCTAGTTGTTATACCATTTCAACTTGTTTCTTATATAGGTTTTGTGGCCCTATTTCAACCCCGCTTTACCAATAATAATAATGATGTCTAGGGTGTGGACTAAAATATGGACCTAAAATGAGATAAAATTTAAAAAACTATAGAAATATGTGGGAAACATTGAAAATCTATCTACATTATCAATATTTCATAACTTTTATAAATTTATCAAAATAGCTCATAGAAACAAAGTTATGAACAAAATATGAAATATCTTAGTAAATAATGGAAACTTTTAAAATTTTATAAAATTATGATTTATAGATAATCACAAGGTAAATATGATATTGTTGGGTGTAGTATAATAGCCATGTCATATAAATAACCATATTTTGGGAATATTAGCTAGCATAAGCATGAATGTAAGGAAACATCATCCCAAAATAGGTGGAATATACATGGTTGAAAAATATATAGTGAAATGTAATTAAAGAGCTAAAATTGAATATGTAAAAAGATGAGATTTGTAAATCAAGAACCATGATTATAAAATATATAGAGGAAATCCATAATAAAAAATATATAAATATACATCACAATTGATAAAATTAAACATGAATATCATAAATTAACAAAGTAAAATTATGAGGCATAATATGCCATCGCAAAAGAATGTGATGATAAATACTAATAGATTTCATGACATACATGGTCAATAACATTAAATAAATCTTTTTATAACTGGAATATAGCCTTAATCATAGTCTTATCTATCTTTTTTGAAAAGTGTGTGATTAATTCCTAATGTAATATCTATATGGAGAATGTAGGTATGGTATAAGAATAAGGTTAAGCATGTTTTATTTCTTGTAAGGGGTAATATATGTAAGGAACTAGTGTAGTAATGTGATTGAGAGAATATTATCTCTAAGATGATGAAGGGGTTGGGAAGGATTATCCTTGGCCTATGAATGACCTTGGGTATGATGTCTAGAAGGTTATAATGTAACACACTAATCCCAAACACAATAAACCTCTCCATGTTTAGGGATGTAATCTACAAGTAACTTAGGAGGAGGCAAACTATTTTTAGTAGATCGTGTCTTCTTTAGATGAATCAAATTAATGTACTAAAAAATATATTGATAGTATGTATAGGTATATTTGTTCATGCCATAAAAATAATAAGTGTGTTGAGGATTAGTATATTTTGGAGTCTACTATATGTAATATAGTTAGACATTGAGGCCTACTATAATGATAATAACCTCTAATATGAATAACAATCCTCAGCCTAATGACTAAAACCCTTATGAAATTCACAATATGGATCATCTTCCATTCATTTAGGTAGGGTTTTAAGCTTAGGAAAATGTAATATTGCATCACCACTAGTAGGAATAGTCATAATAAGATCAAGGGTAGTGTCAAGAGCTATGGTAAAAGATATGAATGTGGGTCAGTGTAATGTGGCAGATATCTCAAGTGGGATCAAGATCAAAGGATTATAAAAATTGGTAAATTGATATGGTCCCTTTATGGAATGATGAAGAATAATACTCCAAAGAGGCTCAATAGTGACTATATGAGAAGTAGTTTATGTGTGATCCATATCAAACTTGTGAATATCAAGAGAAGAAGAGATAATGTTAAGTGAAGTACAAGGATAAAAAAATGTACTATTTAATTGTAAATAATGTAGTAAATAAGAATGATATCAAAGTACTTATGAATATTTGGATTGATAAAAACCAAATAAAAATAAGCATGAGTAATGGACTATTTAGTATTTTTTATGATAGTGAAAATATCATCAATTAGTTTTTTATGAGATTGAGGTCATAAAGAATGGGGTAGTTGAGTAATTATGTGTGATGGGAGATCAGAAGTTTTGATTTTCAAATTTATCTCATTGGGTTTTCCATCATTAGTATATAATAGGTTTTGTTTTATGTTTCATGCAAGTTTGGGGTGGCCATTACAACCTCTATTAGAGTTAATGACATAATTAAATCATCAATATTTAGGAAAAATATCTCTAGTTAAACGTTCAAGTGTATGTATTTTAAAAACACCACATTATTGTAATTGTTTAAAATTCTTCCTTAAATCTTATAAATATCACTATTATAAGGGAACTTGACACATTGGCATGATAACAAGGCTATAGCTTGATGGAAATACAATTGCCATTGATGTTAAAAGGGACATTATGAGCATGTCATTGATGTTTAGGACTGAGTATTTTTATTTAAGGATGTATAAGTGATAATATAGAAGGTCAAGGATGATTGGAATGCTTATGTGCATGAGTGGAATTTATCTAGTTCTTTATATTGATGATCTATACATTTTGGATCTATGACAAGAAAATATGAGAAGGCAGTTTGTTGATGTCACCATTGCCATATGTAAATGAGTCTAGGGGAGTTGTTCATATTATTATGATCACATTAGTCCCTAGTAGTTATGTACTAGATTTGAAGCCATGATATGAAACACAGTTGAAGATATGGGAATGCAAATTTGGCTACTTGGACATAATTCAATAAGTTCTAACATAGCCAAATTTAAAAAATGTAAGCATGTTGATGAGGTCAAAATTCACACACAAAGATTTCATGACAAAATGATCATATGGGTTTGTTCATTTTTGTGTGTAGTTTCTATGCACTAAATCTTAGTTCACGTGATATAGTGTAATGAAATATATAGACGAGCAAAGTTGGGCTCCCAATCATTTGAAAGTGTTTTCCCATAGTAAAATTTATAAATTGTAAGAAAAGGTTGAGAAGGCATTTTTACAATGTCATACCCTACACGTATGAAGGCTTCAAGAACAAATGAATACATGGATTAAATCCCCTAAGTAATAGGATCTTATACACTAAATTGTAGGTCATGCAAATATATGTGACAAGAGTTATAAAATAATAATGTTGGCCTTCCATGTAAGTTTTAGGATAGATAGATCTATGGTAGAATAATTTGAGTGATCAAATTAATGGAATTATATCTCACACATGCAAAATCTTGAATAAGAAATGAGCATATGGGTTTGTTCATTATCATTCCTAGTTTATATGGTCTAAATTTTAGAATAGGTAGATGAGCGAAGTAAAAGATATGAAGATGCAAACTTAGCCTTACAAAAATAACTGAGATGGTCCCCATACTTAGTCAAATCTACACAAGGTAAATTTTCATCTAGTTACAATTTAACGCTTAATCATATGTTGAATATCCAATTAAGTTTAGTAAATTCAATTTGTTAAAGGGACCTCTAGGTAAATACACTAGTGACAAGTGTCACAATTATGGAGTTTGAAAATTAAATCTACAGTGAAATTAAAATTCAATAAGTTAATGATTAATGTGAGGATGCCAAGTGTCTTAATAGTAGGAATTGATAGCAATGTGTAGAAGACATGTATTAATTCCACGTTTCACATTCATGAGATATCATAAGAGATAAAGGTCAATATTTTCAAAATATATTATGGTGAGTAGGTTATCATGCAAAGGATATTTAATGAAAAGAGTGGAATCAATGGGATAAAGTGTTTGAGTTTATTGACATAGTGGTGAGTTAAAGACTAAGCAAATTTTGAGAAGATCGATGGAGTGTAAGAATTTGAAAGACTTAAGAAGAAATAATATGGGATAAAAATATTAACATCTAATGTCAAGATAGAAGTAAAGATCATGATAATTTGAAGATCTAATGGGACATGGGAGATTAGATAAATTTATTTGATGAAGCACATAAAAATGTTAGAGATTGATCAAATAGACACATATTAAAGTTGAGTAGATTGAATGAATACCATTATATCATGGTACCAAACTTAATATCAATGGCCAAAATTTAAAGATATGATCATGTCAATAGTAAAATGTAAGAATATGTAGGTGTACCATAAATTATTATTGTAATCAATAAAATCTATGTAATAATGAATGTGCATCAAAATTAGAGTATAGAAAATGATATAAATAGTAATGAGACCATTAGTCATGGTGGTGGTGTATGAGTTCAAGATGAAAGAAACTTACAATTCAAGAGATAATGAACTAAGTCTAGAATAGAGTGTGATGTGTTAGAAAACTAGTTTGAACACAAATAAGATACATAACCCTAGATCAATTGCTTATATATATGACATCTCACACACAAGAAAATGCTACTGGTGTATTTTAAATTATGTTAAATAGAAAAATATAGAGACACAAGAGATAGATGGGTAGAGAAGAGAAAGAAAGAGAAGAGAGATGAAGTGCAGAGCATGAATAGATACAAACCAAACCTATAATAAAGAACAAAGAATTAGATTTATTTATGAATCTACATTGTAATATGGAGTTGTAGCTCCATAGTAGATCTGATTGATTGGTTCCATTAGACAAGCTAAGTTGATGCTCATTTAGGGAGTGGGTGCTTTTTTAGAGTTGGTACTCTTAAATTAGGGGACTGGTGTCTCCTTAGGGTTAGTGCCCTTAAATGTGGAACTAATGAAGTTTTTATTGTGAGGTTGGATTAGAATAGTATATTCTAGTAGCTATTCTCACCATAGTTTTTCCCATATTGGGTTTTCCATGTGTACATATGGTGTCATGTGATTTTATGTATATGTGATCTCTGCATATATTTTTTAATCTACATATGATTTTTAATCTACATTAAAAATATTTAAAAGGACTAAGTTAATCAATATACTAATTCACATGCCATTTGAGAATATAATTTTTTTCCAACAATTGGTATCAAAGTGCAGGTTCCTTAGAATAAGCTTAATCAGCTTAAGTAGATCTTTGATGGTGAACACAAATGGCTAGTTAAGAAGGCTCTTCATCAAACAAATCACCTCTCTTTAATGGATTAAACTATGTATTTTGGAGCATAAAAATGGAATAATATTTATCTTCATTAGGTTTTAATGTATGGATGTATGTTGTGAATGAATATACAACTCCTGCTATAACTCCTAATGATTAGGCTACCAAGAATGCATATGAGAGCAATGCCAAGGCTAAGAATGCTATTCTACATGTATGTTTTAATTAAGAGATTGTCAAAGTGATGCATTTTCAAAATACACAAGATATCTAGAATAAAATAAATAGTATCTATGAAAGAGATGAGAAGGTAAAGCAAGCCAAGCTACAAAATTACAAAGGCAAGTTTGAAAGCCTCAAAATGAATGAGGAAGAGAAAATTATAGACTATCTCCTTAGAGTGGATGAAATAGTCAATGCACTCAAAGGCCTTAGAGAATATGTAAAAGAACCAGTCATTGTCAAAAATGTCCTAAGATCTCTACCATCAAGGTATGACTCTAAAATATCTACAATAGAGTAAGTAAGAGATATAGATAAACTCACTATTGATGAGTTACATGGAACCTTCACTACCCATGATATGAGAATGGGAAAATTAGACAATTTCAAAAGAGAAGTTACATTCAAAGTAGCCAAGTAAGTAAAAGTAGAAGCATCCTCATATAGATCTAAGGAGACTGATTATGAAGAAGCCAGCTTTGTCAAAAGATTGATAAGATAGTCTATAAAGTACAAAGGTAAGCTACCCTTTAAATGCTTTAATTATGGTAAATTAGGACATTTTACTACTAAATGCCCTTATAACAAGAAGGATAACATTGATGAAGAAGAGAGTAGTAGAAATGTGAAACATTAATATTCCAAGAAGAAAAAATTATTTAAAAATAAGAAAGGCCTATACACAAAATAAAATAGTGATTCAATGGATAATAGTGATAGTTTTGATGATGATCATGATTGTGCTTTTATGGATAAGGAAAATGAAGTCCTATTCATGAAAATAGGATCAAATTTTATGGATCAAGAAGAAGTTGAAGAATCAAATTAAGAAGAAGAAAGAGAAGTGAATCTAGAGTGTGAACTCATTTGTGCTTTAGAAGAAATTGACAATTTGAGAAAAGAGAGTTCAAAATAGAATAAGATTGGATAAAAGGAAATTGAGAAAATGTCCAAAATTATTGAGAAATATGATCAAATGATAGTGAGCCTAAAGACACAAGTTAAAGAGGCTAATAGAATAGAAGAT
Organism: Torreya grandis; assembly: GCA_037957365.1. NCBI lineage: Eukaryota > Viridiplantae > Streptophyta > Pinopsida > Cupressales > Taxaceae > Torreya > Torreya grandis. Next base: position 223,715 of record JARHVA010005766.1, read on the forward strand.
GTAGTCAAATTTGAACTATAATCTAAATATGATAAGTGCATGAAGTTAGAAGTAGAGATAGTTGCTTTGAGAAAAGAGCTTGAGAAACCTAAAAGACAAATAGACAAAATTTTGAAGTTGATGAGGATCAGATATTCTAGATGAATTGATAAACTCTCAAAATCCCTCAAAAGAGAGATCAGGTCTTGGTTATGAAAAAGAAAAAAATTCCATAACTAGTACATTTGTTAACCTATATGATAACTTCAAAGCAGAAGGAGAATCTAGAGAAAAGAAATAGAAATATTATAAAGATACAAATATAGACTCAAACATAACTGATGTGAAGAATGTTGAAAGAGAAAAGAATCCTCAAGAAAAGAAGAAGACAAAGGTAGCTAATGTAGATGGTTACATAAAGGTGAGATACTTGAAGAAGCTAGTCTTGAGAAGACCTCATCCAATAAAGAGGAATGCTATGAACAACTATTCATCATCTTTCTATGGTTATTTTTATACTTATAGTCAATTTGGTCATAGGGATATTGATTATAGAGTTGTACCTAAAAGGAGAAAAAAATTGTAAGTAGAAACTCATTTGCTCCCTTGTTAAATACAAATATAATATGTTATAATTTCAATAATTTTGGTCACATAGCTAAATAATGTAGAATAAACTTTATAAGACCAAAAACACAAATTAAGAATAAAGGCATTCCTCCTAATGTGAGAAAAGGTTCACAAGTCTCTAAAAAGTAGGAAAACAAGCCATATAAGAAACCCAAGGAAATGCATAAAGTGAAACATCAATCTATGATTGTTCAAATTGCACTCCATATCAAGGAGCCAAATTTATGGGTAATAGAAAGTGGATGATCAAAGCACATGACTAGTTACAAGATCAAGTTCATAAAATTGAGAAAATGTAAGGAAGGATTTGTCAGTTTGGGAGACAACACTATAGTAAAAATTAGATGTAAATAAATCTTAAACATAGATGGAAAACTACCCACACATGATGTCCTTTATGTTGAAGGATTAAAGCATAATCTACCGAGTTTCATAAAAATGTCTGATAATGGATATAAGGTCATATTTAATGTATAAGGATGAAAGTTAAAGAGATCTATAATAATAATTGTAGAAGGTAAAATAACAAAAAGTAATATCTATAATATTGTTGAAGTGAATGGTAATAGATGTCTGATAGGAAATATTGATGAGATTTGGTTATGACATAAAATAATGGGTCATGTTAAATTTGATAACCTAGTTAAAGTGATCTCAAATAAGTGTGTTAGACACATGCCAAAGATAACCAAACCTATAAACACTACTTGCAAGGAATATCAACTAGGCAAACAAACAAGGGTCAGATTTCAAACAAATGAGTATGGAACTACAAAGCCTAAAGAATTGGTTCATATTGATCTTTTTGGTAATACTAAGACAAGAGGATATAAAGGAGAGATTTTTAATGTTATTTTTAGATTATTACTCAAGAATTACATGGGTAACCTTTTTGAAGGATAAGTCATAGGCATTTGAGATATTCAAAATATTTAGGGACATGGTGGAGAATGAGAATAAATGAAAAATCAAATTATTAAGATATGATAAATGTGGAAAACTTACATCAAATGAGTTTATAGATTATTGTGGGAAGAATATGATCAAAATTCATTACTCTATAGTAAGGACTCCATAATAGAATGGAGTTGATGAGAGAAATAAAAAGATAGTCAAGGAGATGGCTAGAAAAATGCTAAAAGAATCCATGTTACCTGATGGATATTGGAGAAAAGCAATATAAATAGTATATAATATGTTTTATAGAGTTAAAATAAGGTTAAATAGTAATAAAAATCCCTATGAACTATAGTATAGAAAACCTGCCTCTATTAAGTACTTCAGAGTATTTGGAAGCAAATGCTAAATCAGGAGAAAGGAAGACAAATTGAGAAGTTTTGAATCAGCATGTGATAAAAGAATATTTATTGGTTATTCCACCTAAAACAAAGCCTACATTGTTATAATAAAATTATACATAAGATTTTAGAGAGAATCAATGTCAAGGTTGATGAAGGCATGAAACATGTTGAACCTAACAAAGAAATCTATAATGAGGAATTAGATTCTAAAGATGAATTAGATAATAAAGAGCATGAGGAAGTAAAGGAAAAGGCACCTCCAAGATTTGTTCAAAAGGATCATCCTATAGATTATATCATTGGAAATAACAATGGAGGAGTTAAAACAAGGAGAATATCTACAATGAACAAGGAGTAAGTAATTTTTTCTCTAGTGTCTAAAATTTAGCCTAAGAGCTATGTTGAAGCTTGAAAGGATGAGAATTGGCAAAAATCCATAAATTGAAAAGAAAAAAACATGGAAATTAGTCCCGAGACATTCAAACAAGAATGTGATAGGTACAAAGTGGGTATTTAGAAACAAGATCAATGAAGATGGAACTATCATAAGAAATAAGGCAAGATTGGTGTGCAAAGGATATCCATAAGTTGAGGGCATAGATTTTGAGGAAACATTTGACTCAGTTGCTAGATTGGAAGTTATAGGAATGTTTTTAACATTCTCTATTTATAAGAAATATAAATTATATCAAATGGATGTTAATTCAACTTTATTGAATGGGAACCTACAATAGGAAGTCTACATAGAACAACCTAAAGGTTTTCAACTTGCCTCCAGACCAAAGAAATCTTTGTATGGTCTAAAATAGTCACCTATGGCATGGTATTCAAGATTAGTCTAGTACATACAACAATAATGATTCAATAAACGATATATAGACAACATTATATACATCAAATTAGAAGGTGAACATATGTTGATTATTATTATATATGTAGATGACATCATATTTAGTGGTAATAATAACAAAATGTGCAAATAATTTACTACACAAATGCAAAGTGAGTTTGAGATGTGTATTATTGAATAAATTTATTTATTCCTTGGTCTACAAATAACACAAACTAATTAAGGGATATTTATATCCCAAACCAAGTATGCAAGGAAAATTCTCAAGAAATTTTGAATGGAAGATAGAAAACTAGTTAGTACTCCCATGATGACTGGATGCAAGTTGAGTAAGGATGATGAATCCCTTGATGCAAATCAAACTATTTATATATGAATGATATATAGCTTTTTATACTTAACCACATCAAGACTTGATATCATGAAAGTAGTGTGCATAGCTATAAAATTTTAAGCTGCTCCTAAAGAGTCACATGTCAATGTAATGAAAAGGATATTTACGTACATCAATATCACAATTCACTATGACTTATGGTATCATACAAGTGAAGTTTTCACTTTGCTAACATATACAAATTTTTATTGGGTAGGAAGTGTAGATGACCTAAGAAGCACTAGTGATGGTGAAGTTTTCCTTAGAAATAGACTTGTTTCATGCCTAGGAAAAAAATAAGAGTTAATTACTTTTCCTAGAGAAGAAGTAGAATATGTAATAGTAGTGGCATGTTGTACCCAAGTCTTATAGATGAAGTAAACACTAAAAGACATCAAGGTAGAGTACAAGTCACCTATCTCTATTCTTTGTGACAATTCAAGTACTATTAATATGTCAAAGTATCTAGTGATGCATTCTAGAACCAATCACATATAAATCAAGTTTCACTTCTTAAGAGAGAGGGTTGTAGATCAAGAGGTCACAATGGAGTATGTGCCAACCTATGATCAAATTATAGACATATTCACAAAACCTCTTTCCAAGGAAAAATTTTAGTATCTAAGACAATAAGTTGGGAGTGGTGGCTCCTACATCACATCACTAGATCCTAGTGATAGGGCATGAGTCTAGGGGGAGTCTCATAGAAGCTTTGTTAATCCCCAGAAGAAGATAGAAAAGGCAACTCAAGTATGCATACTTTTACAAATTTCTAATGAGTTGATGGTTATATATTCTTGGACAAAATCCTTTATTTTATAAAAGGAGAGAAACATTTGGACAAATAATTAGAAAGATTCCCTTTCCCATTGATGTCAAAGGGTGAAAAGAAGAGAAAATGCTCTCTACAAAATTTTGGAGAAAAAGTGCAAATGTCAAAGAAGTAAAACAAGTGCCCAAGTTGAGTATTAGTAAAATGTACCATTGCCTTTGGGGGAATAAGTTTGGTATGAACAAATTCATTTCATACTCATAAAAATATAATGCAAGAAATGACAAATAAGGAACAAAATATTATATGATCAGAGCATTTAGTTTTCTATCAATGACAAGGGGAGATTATTGGAAATATGATTGTCATTGATGTCAAAAAGGACTTATGATCATGTCATTATTGTTTAATACTAAATATTATGATTTGAGGACGTGAAAGGGATACTATCAAAGGTTGAAGATTATTGGAATGCTTGTGTTCATGAGTGGAATTAATCTGGTTCTTCATATTGATCATCTAAACAATTTTGGTCTATGACAAGAAAATTTGAGAAGGTAGTTTGTTGACATCACCATTGCCACATGTACATGAGTCTGGGGGAGTTGGTCATAATATTTTGATCACATTAGTCCTTAGTAATTATGCACCATATTTGAAGCCATGAGATGAAGCATAATTAAATATATGGAAATGCAAAGTTGGCTACTTGCACATAATTCACTAAGTTCCAACATAGCCAAATTTACAAAAGGGCTAAACAGAGCCAATTAGGCATGTTGATGAGTTTTGTATTTGCACACATGGAGATGCTAGGATAAAATGATCATATGGGTTTGTTCATTTTTATTCCTAGTTTATATATACTGAATCTTAATTCATGAAATGTAGCATGAAAAAATATATACATGAGCAAAGTTGGGCTCGTAGGAATTTTGATAGTGTTTTCCCACACTTAGTCAAATTTGTAGATTGTATAAAAAGGCTAAGTAAACATTTTTATAATGTCATATCTTGAACGTATAAAGAATTTAGGATAAAAAGGATATATTAATGGAATCCCATATGTAAGATGATCTTATGCACTAAATTATAGGTCATGTAACTAAGTGCAACAATGTTAGCATTCCAGGCTAGTTCTAGGCATAGCTAGCTCTGTGGTAGAATAATTTAAGTGATTATATTAATGGAATTATATATTTAATTCATGAGAAATTAAATAATAAATGAACATATGGGTTTATTCATTATCATGCCTAGTTTATATGGTCCAAATTTTAGAATAGGCTTATGAGCGAAGCAAAAGATATGAAGCTATAAAGTTAGCCTTCCAAGCATAATTGAGATGGTCCCCATACTTAGTCAAATATACACAAGGTAAAGTTTGAGCTAGTTTTAAGATCAATGGTTAGCACTTTATCATATGTTAAATATCCAACTAAGCATAGCAAAGTCAATTTGTCAAAGGGACCTCTGAGTAAACATGCTAGTGATAAGTGTCACAATCATAGAGCTTGAATAGTAAATCTATGATGCAGTTCAAAGTTAATAATTTAGTGACCAATGTGAGGATGCCAAGTGTCTCAATAGTGGTAACTAACAATAATATGCAAAAGGAATGCATTAATACCAAGTTTCACATTCACGAGAGCTTGTAAGAGATAAAAGTCAAGTTTACTAGAAGATTTGATAGTGAGCAGGTGATCATGTAAAGGAGATACAATAGAATGAATGGAATCAATGGGATAAAGTTCTTATGGTTTATCAACACAATGGTGAGTTAAATACTAATCAAGTTTGAGAAGATTGATAGAGTGTAATCATTTCAAAGACTCAAGAATAAGTAAGATGGGATAAATTGATCGATGTTTAATGTCAAAACAAAAGTAAAGATCATGCTAGTTTGAAGATCTAATGGCACATAAGAGCTCAGATCAAATGATCTAATGGATCATGTAAGCCTTTTATATATTAATCAAATGGATGAATTTTAAAGTTGAGTAGAATTAATGAAAACCATCATATTGTAGTGTCAAACTTAAGATAAATGGTTAATATTTAAATATATGATCATGTTAATCGTCAAATGTAGGAACATGTAGGTAAGCCATATATTGTGATATAGATAATGAGATTTATTACTATAATTTATTAAATATATGAAATAATGCATGTTCATCAAAACTAAAGTCTAAAAAATGCTATAAATAGTAATTAGACCAAGAATCATGGTGGTGGTACATGATTTCAAGATGTGGGAAACTTAAAATTCAAGAGATAATGAATTGAGTCTTGAACAAAGCATGATGTGTTAGAAAACTAGTGTGAAAATAAGAAGATACAAAAACCTAGATTAATTACTTATCCATGTATGACATCTAGGACACATGAAAATGTTTCTAGAGTATTATGAATTGTGTCAAATAGATAAATATAGAGACACAAGAGATAAAGGTCTAGAGAAGAGAGATGCAATACAAAGCATGCATAGTTATAAACCAGACCTATAATAGAGAATATATATTTGGATTCATTTATGAATTTACATTGTAATTTAGATTTATAGCTCCATAGTAGATTTGATTGGTTGGTACCATCCAAAAAGATGAGTTGGTGTTAAGTTAGGGAGTGGGTGTTTCCTTAGAGTTAGTGCTCTTAAATTAGGGGATTGGTGTCTCCTTAGGGTCTATACCTTTAAATGTGCAACTAATGAGTTTTTGACTATGTGGCTAGATTAGAATAGTATATTCTAGTAGCTATTCTCACCATGGTTTTTCCCATATTGGGTTTTCCACGTATACATATGGTGTCATGTGATTTTGTGTATGTGTGATCTTTGCATATTTGTTTTAATATGCATATGCTTTTTCATATACATTAAATATATTTAAAATGACTAAGTTAATCAATATGAAAATTCACCCCCTCTCAATATATAGTTGTGTTCCAACATAGATCTCATGTGTTGTGTCAAAGGTCAATTGAGTAAGATGCTATATGATAATGGGAAATTAAATATCATGACTTTGATATGAATTGTGATAATAATAACTCTAATATGAATCCAAACACATCCTAGATGAGTAATTTATCTTTGATCATAGCCGTGACATGTGCTTTGGCAAGACATAACGGCAAATTTAGAATGGCCAAGTATTTTAATTATGTCAAGGGAAGTAACACAAGTGCCAAAACCTTCATCAATTAGCACACACTTGACTTGGATATCACTAACTTCAACACTAATGAATAATGGAGGATCATACAAAAAAGTAGGATTTCATAACGAATCATTGAAGTGATAGGAAATTTGAGTGAGAGATAAGTATCTATAGTTTGATCAATGTGTAGAGACATTTATTCATATTAGTGAATAATTATATCTATAGATCCTTATAAAGTGGATTATTTACCGCTATGTTGAGGTCTAGGGATGTTAATTTAAAAAAAAAATTATTTAATTGATTATGATGACAAGGGGAAGTCCTCATGATTTATAGAAAATGAATTTGAGATGGAATATAGGAAAGTTTGGTTATAGTATCCCATTCATCATATCCAGTTAGGATTATATTATAAAAAGGTGCATAATATTGAAATAAGTTTATTGAAAAGAGGGTATAGTTGAATTTAAATTGAAGTTTATAACGAGTTACATTTGGATTTAACCAATGTGGTTTGGACAAGTGTATTTTATTGGGTTAAGTTGGGTAATGTTTTTGGTGGCATAATTAAGTCCATGGTTTATTATTTTGAATATCTGGATGTTTTAGTTGGTTAATATAACATAGAAGTATAGTTGTTTATGGTTTTTGAGGTGGATAATTCAAAGTTAAGATATGTTTAGTATATATTAAAATTATAAGTTATATTAATTAAAAGAGAATTTAGATCCAAATGTATCATTTGATTGGATAGGTGGGATAGTGGATAAAGGAGTAGATTATTTTCTTATATTAGTTTCCATATGTTCAATTTTTGTAAGTGAGATGGATAAGTGTCTTGAGTAGTATGGAAAGCTAATAAATTTTTATATTTTGAATATGCATTAATATCAATGTACGATACTAATCTTTGCATATTATTCATATTGACTACATTATCATAATTAATGAGAGAATTAGGATCAAGGAAATTTTCAAAAATATTAGAAGTAGGAGGTTGGGTAGTACTTAATTGATGATTAGGAAGATGGTCCTTGTAAATTTTGATATTAGTGTTGACTTTATTAAGGACATCATCCTTAATTTTAGTTTCATAAGCCTTATATTCCATTTCATAAGATTATTGGTCCTCATAAATTAAGGTTGCATAATCAAAATTAAGACTAAAAAGATATTCAAGAACAAAGTTTCTAAGTTGGCCACAAGTTTAATGAGAAAAACCCTAACTTTCATGGTACCAAAAAAATTGTGTGGATCATACCAATGTTTAGTGGGGTGAGTAGGGTCAAGATCTCATGGTGAAGGTCTAGGAATATGATTTTGAATTTATACCATGGAAATTGGTTTTTGAGAATCTAAATTATTCACATGGGAAGATGTAGAATCAAGTTGTTAAAAAGGGTTAGTCATATTTTATTGTGAAAGAGAAACATCATTGGAACCACTTGGGAGGACTGCATGAATATTTTTTATGGAATTATAGGTATATATAACACCATCAGTAGTAGCATGTTAGTTTTTAGATTTAATAAGCATTTGAGTTTTAGTTAGAGGATGAGAAGGCTCAAATTTTCATATGATATAATCTTGACATTTTTATTCATCTAGGGCTTCTCCTAAATATTTAGGAGAGATCATACTAACATGATATTATAATTTTGGATGAAGAGTGTTAGTGAATAAGTGGAATATATTGTCTTCTATCATGTTATATTCAAATTTATTAGATAAGGATTTCATCTCTTAATGAAAACATGAGTTATTTTAGATTGTGATTATTTATAATTGATAGAGTGATCTAAACTATTTTTTATGAAGGTCATTAGTTTGTAATTATTGTACCAATGCATTAAATAAATCTTATAAATTGGATAGAGTATAGAGTATGAGATTTGAGTTAAATTATGCCAATTTAAAGCATCACCTAAAAATTTTTTAGCTAAAAACATAGTGATGGAAAATGTATTGTTCTTAATCTAATATTTATACAAGTTTACAAATGTTTTAAAATAAAATATAAGATCATTAGATCTATTATAAGTGATAGTAAGGACAATACTACCTATGTTAATATTTTTAATTTGAGAAAGTGAGGATTTGTTTTGTAAGTGTTTGATAGTCTTGTTAAGAAGCGTGGGTTAAGGTATAAGGATACCTTATGAATATCTAATAGGGGTGTAGGTTATTAGTATTTTTCACTCCCCATTTAGTGGACTGAGGATGATTTTATAATTACAAAATTTGGTTTTCAATTTGTATCATTTTATTTTTATTATTAGTTTGAAAATTATCCATTTGGTTCATGTCTTATAGTAAAACTTGATTAGTATTAATAGTTTATTAACTAGTATAATTATCATTAGATGTACTAGTGGTATAATTTAGTTCAGTATTAACATGGGAACTTGCAATAGGCCCACTATAAGAAATACCAACCATAGTAGTTGATATACTAAGTAAGGTAACATAAGTAGTAGAGAAAGTTGAAGACATGGAAGAAGAAGAAGGCATGGAAGAGTTCATAAGCTGACTTACCCCAAGACATGTATATAATATGTGTAGATGAAGGAAGACACTCTATGTGAGGTCCCATAATTTGATTATAAATTATTATAGTATCCTTACTTTGATGCTGAAGGTTTTATTTGATGAAAAAGAATAATTCAAAATTATATTAAAAATCACTTTCATCCTTAGGAATAGGCATTTTAGAAGATAATTATGTGGATCTAGACTTTTAGAGCGGGGTGACCCATAGTTTTTAGTTCTAGTGGCCACATGAACATTTATGACATTTGTATTTTCTATAAAATTATAAGAAAAGTAAAATGATTATTATTAGGAGGGGTTAATGAAGTTCATCATATCATTCTAATTTTATAGTTTGTCTTCATAAAAAATTGTACTACATGATGAAAGGTGTAGGTATGACCAAGAGTAAATAAGCTAAGAAAAAAATCAAGATCGATATGGTTGACCTAGTTAGATAGATAATAGTCTATAAAACCTACTAGTCAATAGAGACAACCTAGGTGGATAGATAAGAAGAAACAATAGTCTAGAAAACCTGTTGGGTCAAGCTAGTTGGCCTAGTTTAACATGTAGGTAGAAACAATAGTTTAGAAACCTATAGGGTCGAGCTAGTTGGCCTAGTTGGAGAAAAATTAAAAATATTAATTTGTAAAGACCTATTGGTTTGAGTTGGTCAAATTTGATGTATAAATAGGAAAATTAGTAATCTATAAAACCTATTGGGTTAAGTTGGTCAATTTAGACAAACATGAAAGATAATAATCTATAAAAACCTATTTGGTCTAGCTGGTTGAACTAATTGGATAGATAGGAAAAATAATAATCTAGAAAAACCTAATAAGTCAAGTTGGTTAACCTAGTTGAATAAACAAGAAAAATATAAATATGGAAAACTTATTAGATGAAGATGGTTGACCTAGTTGGATAGCTAGAAAATATTTTCACTATAAAATGGATAATGTTTTTTGAAAATAGAGGTAAATAAGTAGAATATAATATACTGAATCAAGATTGGTCAACTTAGTATATTCAAACACAATCAACTAGGTCAATGCTAGTCAATATAGTTGAGTCACACAACATATAAATGTGTCGATGTTGGTCAACACAGTATATAATACAAAAGAGAGAAGAAAACAACATGTAGAAATGAAAGTGTATAACTAACTAATTATTCAAAAATAAGATTAGGTAGATGTATTGAAAGGATTTGATTTATTTATATTATCCTAAAGATACTTTATTGTTTATTGGATAGTGATGGTCTAATATTTCAAAGTGATAACTATGGAGAATTAGACATTGCCCATATCCCACTAAACCCATTTTTAAGGGTAATCTAGAAGTAAATTATTATAACTAACCACTAACTAATGCACCACAAGATCAAATAGATGTATGTATTCCTAAGTTTTAATACAAAATATAAATCATATGAATTTCCTAAATACCATGAGGTACATGAAAACTAAAAACTATGTTTAGCAATGTACTATGGCTATGTGTATTGGGGAAATCCTCTCATGCCACAATATTTATACATGATATATATAGACTATAAATAGAGTATCATGTATCCCTTCATGATAATAGTTATCGACACATAGTCTATAGTCAAATCAAGACAAAGTAAAAATAAAGGCAAAAAATCAAGTGGTGAAAACTAATTTGTAATTTTTGAAAGTAAATAAATAGGAAACAAACTCTTTTTAAATAAAAAGTACAATTAATTACTATGAAAGGAAGGTGAATTTCCTTGATTATGATAAAAAAAAAATACATAGTATAAGGTTGGCCAAGATGATCTAGCTAGAAGAATAAAAACATAACAAGGTCATTTAGATCAATCTAGTTTATTGCAAAAATAGACCAAAAAGAAAAAAGATTGGCTAGGTCAAATTAGTTTGTTTGGTAAGACAAATAGACATATAAATAAGTTGAATAAATGTACTTAGTTATATTTTTTTAGAATAATTAGAAAACTAACAATAATTAAATGAGAATTTAAAGTATTAAAGCAATTTTAATGAAAAATAGGAATCACAGACTGAGAAAATTGACAAAATTAAAGTATTAAGCTAGTTAAATTGAACCTAAACAAGGTTGACTAGGTAGACTTAGTTGGTTGAGTGTGAAAGATAATGATTGAATATTTGTAGGAAGAAAACATGTTTAACCAACATGATCTTGTTGACTGGGACTAAGATTTGCATAAAATGAGCATGGTCGACTAGCTCAACCTTATTTTTTGGACTTAAAACTAAATATTTATAAAAATAAATAGGGTTGACTAAATAAATCTTATTTTCTAGGTAGAAAACTGAATTTTAAACAAAATGAATAGGTTTGACTAGTTTAACCTTATTTCATAGACTAAAAACCTATAGATAGAGGATAAAATTGGGTTGACTAACATGACCTAGTTGATTATAGATCATGAATATGCACACAGAGAATAAGACTAGGTCAACCATCGTGACCTAGTTGATTGTAAATGAAAAATTTAAAATGAAAGGGTCAAATTCATGTCAGGTTCACCATAATGTATGTAATATATTATAATAGATCTACAATTATCCTACTTAGTAGATCCAATCTTAGATAAGGTAATCAACTAACATTCATTGTAATACATTTTATATTGGGATAATGACCAAATTAGATTAGATAACCTAATTAAAGGAACACTTATCACACAAAATTAAAAGAGAGGGTTACAAAGCCTCTAGGAAAATAATACAATTTAATAACCGTAGTTATGTTTAAATATATGAAATAAAACTAATCTAGTGTTATTAAAGCAGATAACACAAAGGGGGATAGTTTAAAACAAAGAAAATAATTAATGGATAATGGTAGGAAAATGGGGGGCCTAGATCACCTAAGGTGGAAGATGGAAATAGAATAATATCTTATAGTTATACTAAGTTTAAGTGTAGAGGTAATCCAATCAAGGACTTATACATTCAAAACCTATTACCTTGTATAATATCTATCTATCAAATGAAATATCAAAAGTTAGAGATACTTACCTTTTAATAAAACATATCAAGTATCAATCACCCCATTGGACAATGGTGATTTGAAATATATTGTTTTAGATATGTAAGGATCACACTATAGAAATAATATCTAGGATAAAAAACCCCTACTTTACATCTAAGACTTCCCATAATATTAGTTACCTTCCCTCTAAGGCAAACCTTAAGCAATGGTTCCTTCAAATGTAGATGTCGAAGAATTACAAGTTTTAATAATGTAAAAATAAATGTTCCTCTTTATTGTATTTAAGTGAAGGTAGTATTTATAGTAATGGACATGTCATAACCCTAGATTGGAAAAAGTTACTATTATACCTTGAACTAGATCAACCATGTGAACTTAATTTTATAAAATGTGGTAAAACTTTCATAATAGGGTTGACCAAGCTAAATTAGTAGTAAAATGGATATTTTCTTAGTTAGGAGCTATTTTGAAAGGATAATTCTCTAGGGAGTTGGATAAATGGGTTTTATTTACTTGGGGATTAAGATAAGTAAGATTTATTTACTTGGGGAGTTAGATAATTGGGATTTATAATGGTTTTAGGTATGATATAATTATCCAATAATATTGTGAAACACTAATGGTCTTCCCACCCATTTTATGATGAACACTTTAAGGCATACACTCATAAAAATTAAAACTTAATAGGTTCCTATATGAGAGTGATGAGCCCATAAAATGACACATTATATCTAAGAAATGACTCCATTTTCCCTAAATAATCTTCCTTTTTTATGGATTTAGATGTAAATTTTATAACTCATTAATAATTCAAAATAAAAAATGAGTATTCTACCTTAATTATTCTATGCATGCTAATGTTGCCTATTTTTCACCACTTTATCCTAGCCTTTTACATGAAAATAACTAGTTTTGTGTATACATGTCATCTAGATGTACTGGAATAAAATAAAGTGTTTTGATAAATTAAAAGGATTTAAAAATATTAGTTCAAACCATCTCTGATGATCAATAGGCTAGCTTTGGAGAACACCAATCTAGCTTTGGATATCACTAGTTTGGATTCAGAGATCATTAGTCTTGCTCCAAATATGTTTTGATTGGCTCTAGAGATTCTTAGAATAGTATTGATGGCTTCCAAGAGTTCAAAAAAAGACATTTTGAAGACTTGGCATCATGTTTAAAACCATATTTTCTTGATAAAAAACATCTTAGTCTATTTTTGGAGCATTTTATAGAAGACATATATAAACTTTACAAAAGTAGTATGTATATTTATATGCATAAGTATTTATATATATATATATATATATATATATATATATATATATAAATAATTATAAGTATTGTAACGGGGTCTATTTTTACCTTATAAATATTTTTGACTGCAATAAAGATTTGTAACAAGCATAAGCCAAAAATAGAATATGTGAACCAACACCAACACTATTCCACTCGTATGTCCTTTGAAACATAGAAATGATGTTGTTATCCTTTTATTTTCAACAAATATGATCTTATTTAGTTGTGTTCTTGTTATGAGTTTAGTCTATTTTGATCAACTACTATAAAAGTCTTGTCACATATAAACAATGTCTTTTTGTTGATATGGGGGATATACCAAGAGTACATAGAAAATAAATGATTAAAAGATAGAATTAAATTTTATAACATTGTAAGCACTTCTAGAATTAGTAAAGAAATAATTTCATGATATTTATATAATTTTAGTGTGACATAATCCTATTCTAAGGGAGAGTAAGGGCTAGTCAACCAAGGAAGCGAGTTTTTTTTGGGTATTAATATGTTTGTTTCATATTTTTGTGTCTTATAGTTTATCATCTATTATTTTATGTAAATTATTGTTTTTTAATTTAAACTTTAGGTGTGTTTTTTTTTACATGTGTTTTTTAATAAAGTTTACTTTCCACACTTAGAATTTCAAAGCACTTGTATTTCAAATAATTTGCATTTAAGTCACTTATATTAAAAGGTGTGTTTTCATTTCATGTAATTTATATTTTTAGAAATATTTTATTTTTGTTTTTATTTTAAAATAGATTCCATTTCTAGAAAAGAGTGTTTTCTTTACAAGCATTTTCATTTCTATAAAAGTGTGTTTACATTTACAAACAATAGATTAGATTTTAATTCAAGAAAGTATATTATACCTTTAGGAGTTAATGATCCACAACTCCCCCAAACATACATATATTAGTCACTATTTGGCACACCTTATTTATAATTACAATTAGACACTAACCCTAGTTTAATATGACATAAACTTAAATCAACTAATTAAATGAGAGGATTGATGACACCCATCATTTTTTGTGTCATTTATAGGGATTTTCTAGGTGTAATTAGGTTATAATATCCTAAACTAGTAGTTGGTTAAGAAAAAATTCCCAAAAATACAATAAATTTATGATAAACAAAGATATTCAAAGGGAATATATTCCTATAAAACCCTCAAAAAAACACAAGCACTAGTAGGTCACAAGAATAAAGTGTATTAGAATACCTTCTAGGAAAAAATATTTAGACTATTGAGGAAGAACCATTGTTAGCCTCACCTAAAATTTGAAATAATTCCCTAGAGGTAGATGTATCCTTCCAAACAAATTAATTAATTCTAAATAATATTGTGAACTAGAGTCTTGATTCCAAATCATATATCCTTTCAGCCACTTTTGATGATTAAAAACATCCTAGTAGAACCTTCTACAACATCTATTGGGAAATCATGGGAGATAATTTAGGAAACAATCCACTAAATAGTGTTTTAAAAGGTAGAGATAAACCACCAAGGAGAACTTTCACTTATCCTATTATCCTAGATCAATAAGATAATGTTGCAATGAAGAAGTATTATGTTTTATTTTAACCTTTAGGTCTGTGTGTTTATACATGTGTGTTTTCATCAAGTTTACTTTACACACTTACAATTTCAAAGCACGTGTCTTTAAAATCATTTACATTTAAGTAAATTATATTAAAAGGTGTGTTTTAATTTCATGTAAATTATATTTTTACAAACATATTAATTGTCATTTTATTTTAAAATCAATTCCATTTCTAACAAAGTGTGTTTTCTTTACAAGCATTTTCATTTATAGAAAAGTGTGTTTACATTTACAAGCACTAGATTAGATTTTAACTCAATAAATTATACTATAACTTTAGGATTAAATAATCCACAACTCCCCCAAACATACATATATTAGTCACTATTTAGCATACCTTATTATTAAGTACCATTAGACACCAACCCTAGTTTAATTTGACATAAACTTAACTTAGTTGATTAAATGAGAGTATTGATGACATCCATAATTTTTGGTGTAATTTATAGGGATTTTATAGGTGTAATTAGGCTATAATATCCTAAACTAGTAGTTGGTTAATTAAAATTTCCCAAAAATCAAATAAATTTATGAATAAATAAAGATATTCAAATGGAATATATTCCTAAAAACCCTCAACAAAACACAAGCACTAGTAGGTCACAAGAATAAAGTGCATTAGAATACCTTCTAGGAAAAAATATTTAGACTATTGAGGAAGAACCATTGTTAGCCTCACCTAAAATTTGAAATAATTCCCTAGAGGTAGATGTATCCTTCCAAACAAATTAATTGATTCTAAATAATATTGTGAACTAGAGTCTTGATTCCAAATCATATATCCTTTCAGCCACTTTTGATGATTAAAAACATCCTAGTAGAACCTTCTACAACATCTATTGGGAAATCGTGGGAGATAATTTAGGAAACAATCCACTAAATAGTGTTTTAAAAGGTAGAGATAAACCACCAAGGAGAACTTTCACTTATCCTATTATCCTAGATCAATAAGATAATGTTGCAATGAATAAGTATTGTGTTTTATTTTAACCTTTAGGTTTGTGTGTTTATACATGTGTGTTTTAATCAAGTTTACTTTACACACTTACAATTTCAAAGCACATGTCTTTAAAATCATTTACATTTAAGTAAATTATATTAAAAGGTGTGTTTTAATTTCATGTAAATTATATTTTTACAAATATATTAGTTGTCTTTTTATTTTAAAATCAATTCCATTTCTAACAAAGTGTGTTTTCTTTACAAGCATTTTCATTTATAGAAAAGTGTGTTTACATTTACAAGCACTAGATTAGATTTTAACTCAATAAATTATATTATAGCTTTAGGATTAAATAATCCACAACTCCCCCAAACATACATATATTAGTCACTATTTAGCATACCTTATTATTAAGTACCATTAGACACCAACCCTAGTTTAATTTGACATAAACTTAACTTAGTTGATTAAATGAGAGTATTGATGACATCCATAATTTTTGGTGTAATTTATAGGGATTTTATAGCTGTAATTAGGCTATAATATCCTAAACTAGTAGTTGGTTAATTAAAATTTCCCAAAAATCAAATAAATTTATGAATAAATAAAGATATTCAAAGGGAATATATTCCTAAAAACCCTCAACAAAACACAAGCACTAGTAGGTCACAAGAATAAAGTGTATTAGAATACCTTCTAGGAAAAAATATTTAGACTATTGAGGAAGAACCATTGTTAGCCTCACCTAAAATTTGAAATAATTCCCTAGAGGTAGATGTATCCTTCCAAACAAATTAATTAATTCTAAATAATATTGTGAACTAGAGTCTTGATTCCAAATCATATATCCTTTCAGCCACTTTTGATGATTAAAAACATCCTAGTAGAACCTTCTACAACATCTATTGGGAAATCATGGGAGATAATTTAGGAAACAATCCACTAAATAGTGTTTTAGAAGGTAGAGATAAACCACCAAGGAGAACTTTCACTTATCCTATTATCCTAGATCAATAAGATAATGTTGCAATGAAGAAGTATTGTGTTTTATTTTAACCTTTAGGTCTGTGTGTTTATACATGTGTGTTTTAATCAAGTTTACTTTACACACTTACAATTTCAAAGCACATGTCTTTAAAATCATTTACATTTAAGTAAATTATATTAAAAGGTGTGTTTTAATTTCATGTAAATTATATTTTTACAAATATATTAGTTGTCTTTTTATTTTAGTATCAATTCCATTTCTAAAAAAGTGTGTTTTCTCCAGTGAATCCTCTTCATCTTCATCTTCCGATTCGGGGTCATTTTTTGGTTTGCTGGTTACGGTTCTGGAAGATTTGTTTTCTTTCAAATCTGTGTTTTGACAGCTATTTTTTTGTTCTTATCTGTTGGTTACAGGTCCATGTAAAACCTGGTGTTGGCTCTTTTTTGTTATCAGGTTCTTGTGTTAACCTGGTTGTGCTTTAATGTTTATCTTTCTCCTTGTTCAGGGTTTCGGGGTCCCTTCAAAAATTGTTTTTACCTTTAATCTAAAACAAAGTGTGTTTTCTTTACAAGCATTTTCATTTATAGAAAAGTGTGTTTACATTTACAAGCACTAGATTAGATTTTAACTCAATAAATTATATTATAACTTTAGGATTAAATAATCCACAACTCCCCCAAACATACATATATTAGTCACTATTTAGCATACCTTATTACTAAGTACCATTAGACACCAACCCTAGTTTAATTTGACATAAACTTAACTTAGTTGATTAAATGAGAGTATTGATGACATCCATAATTTTTGGTGTAATTTATAGGGATTTTATAGGTGTAATTAGGCTATAATATCCTAAACTAGTAGTTGGTTAATAAACATTTCCCAAAAATCAAATAAATTTATGAATAAATAAAGATATTCAAAGGGAATATATTCCTAAAAACCCTCAACAAAACACAAGCACTAGTAGGTCACAAGAATAAAGTGTATTATAATACCTTCTAGGAAAATAAATTTAGACTATTAAGGAATAATTATTGTTATCCTCACCTAAAATTTGAGATCATTCCCCAGAGGTAGATGTATCCTTCCAAATGAAGTAATTAATTCTAAATAATATTGTGAACTAGAGTCTTGAATCCAAATCAAGTATCCTTCCAACCACTTATGATGATTAAAAACATCCTCGTAGAACCCTCTACAACATCTATTAGGCAATTATGGGAGATAATTTGGGAAATAATCCACCAAATAGTGTTGTAGGAGGTAGATCTCAACCACCAAAGAGAATGTTCACTTATCTTATTATCCTAGATCAAGAAGATAATGTTGTAATGGAGAAAATATTCCCATCCATATTTCCTAATTTTAGGGGATTATACAAAAAATACCCTGACCAATTTCTATTTGAGTTTAAAGTCTTGTGTTAGACTTATGATTATAAAATTAAAAAAATCACAAACTATAATTATTTCCTTATATACTCAAAGATTCAGCCATGAGATGGTTTATGGGTTTATGACCAAATTCTATTCATTCATGGGATGAAATAGAAAATGTATTCTTGGACAAATATCAAGATCATTTTAGATTAAGGGATAGAAAATAGGAATTATTTCATGTAAAACAAAAAGAAGATAAGAAGATGGAATACTGTATTGACCATTTCCTCTTTGCACATAGAGTAGTTAGATATGAGTTAGAGTAATATTTAATCAAAATGGTTTTATTAAGGATTAGATGATGATTCTAGAGAATTATTTAACCTAATGGTAAAAGGAGACATAAATAACCTAGGTCTCAATGACATTGTTGAGCTATGTAGAAATTACTCAAGAACAAGAACTAACATTAGAAAATAGAAAATGGGGAAAGGGAGAAATGATGTAAGACAACTCATGGATGAATTTTCAAACATTAAATATAATATTATTTCAATTAAATGGCACACTATATGGATTACAATTAAAATATAGTACCACTACTAAAACTCTGGCTACATATTATCCAAAATGTAGATTGAAACATGCACTCTAAGATTTCCCTCTTGATAGGACACATATGTGTGGAATATCTTATATAAATTACCATGATACAAAGAATTTTATCCTCCTACCTATCCTAAATAATCAATTGAAATAAACTACCTAACTAATGGAAGAGCTCAAGTATATTCAAAGATAAGGGAATGATTTCTCTTATAATCAAAACCAAAATCATTTTATTCCTAGAGCTCCTTCCAATCCATGGATGATTCCATGGGATAGAATAACACCTCCACAAACATGGGGATCGCTATGATGTAGAAAAAATAGGCCAAACTTTTGGAGACCATTACTTTTGACCCGTAGCTCCATTTGAGCTCTTCTACATGACAAAACAACCATATCAAAAATTTCATTGTTGTCCTAGGTAGTTTTATCTACATAGAAATGTTTTTGATATTTTAAGGCCATATGTGATCATCTAAGGTTCTAAAATTATGATTTAATTATTTTTATAGGTTTTTTTATATTTTTATAAATTGTATTTATTTGGAACTAGACATTAACTTTAGTTGAATTTCATCCCATAGTCTAATTATAGTGTTTAGGATATTTTATAATATTTTTGAGATATTTTGATTGTTTTTAAAAATATCCATTTTTTTTAGGTTTTAGTTTTTTTGAATTTTACATGTAAACTTTAATTTCTAAGTTGAGGCTTACTTAATCATAATTTGGTTTGTAATTGTTTGAAGTCATTCAATACAAATCACTATAAGTTATTGTTCATAATCTTGTCCTAGTGGTAATTTTATTTATCTTATTAGTTTTTGGGTTCATTATCTAGTATCAAAGAAAGTTTGAATATTGGAGGAGTACATAATGGTAAGAGGATGAGGAGGTGTTGCATAGATGAACTAGACTATAAAATAACTACAAAGGCAAATTCAACAATTAATAGAGGTTATCACCAATCAAAAAATAAGATAAGGTGGTGATGAGGAAGATATAGATCATGATGAATAAATTAAAAAAGAAGAATAAAAATAAGAGTAGCCACCATCAATGGAAGAGAGGATGGTTCAAGATTTAGAAGGAAGAAATGAAGCAATCAAGGTTGATATTCTAGATTATGGAGGTAGTTTAAAACTAGAAGAATTGATAGATTGAGTGAATAGCATGGAGAAGTAATTCATATGGTAGATCTCAAACAAAGCTATGAGTCAAAAGTTATGGCCTTTGGAAGGTTGGCCTATTTTTTTTGCATCATTCTCCTCTTGTTGAAAATAAATCAGCTCTTGTGAGTTGGCCTGATTATACTACTGCGATTTTTACTTATCAATCTTATTCAGCTCTCATTTTATAATCCAAGTGTTGTATTCTTGCCAAAATCTTTCCATAATAACCACTAAAAGGTATTTTAATGAGAGTTGGTAATGGTTTACTTCAGGAAAGAAAGATTTCTAAAAGGCACATACAATAATTTGAAGTACAAGAAAATTAGACTATGCAAAATTGTGAAGAAAATCAATGATAAACACAACCATGGGTATAAAAAAAATAACCAAAAACCATGGATTAAAAAAATAAATCAATAATGGGTACCTCAAACAGTCAATCAATAAAGGAGGTTTCTACCTTAACAAGTTTTGATGCCTCTTCCACAAATTGAACAAGTAGATCAACCTCAATTACCTACATAGATAGTAGAAAGCCTTAAAAATAAATAGGAATCCCATGTATATATAATTGAACAAGAAGTAACTATGGTGTTCAATGGTATTGACTATAGTAATGTCTAGTTACATTCATGCAAGACATTAACTAGTCCTCCAATAACAATTATAGAACTTCTGATTAGAAAATGGATTCTAAGACCTCTTATTGAGCTAATCAAAGAGAAATAAGATATTCAAGAAAAATAAAACCTCAAGAAACTACTCCATGAATTCCTTTCCCTGAGAGACTTAAGGAAACAATGAATACATGTGAATCTGACTTAGTGTAGGAACTAAGGAAACTAAGTATTGGAATACCACTAGTGTATGTAATAAGAGATATTATAAAACTCAATATAATCATCAAATGTTTATGCATTAAAAACCCAATAATAATTAAAAAATTCCCAAAACCATATAAGTAGATGGAAAACTTGTTATCCTCTTAAATAAAATTACTTCTATCAAAATATGGAGACCCTAGGAGTCTAGTGATCACTATATCTATAGGAAAGGAGATACAAAACGTGTTATTAGACCTACGAGACACTATAAATGTTATGACATTAGACACATTTAAATAATTTCCCCATCACTAGAGTATAACTAACTACTATGGTATTAGAGATGGATGATCAATCTATTTCCAAATTGGAGGGAATCATAAAGGATGTCTCAATAACTATAGAATATTGGGAATACCCCATGGATTTTATGATACTTCAACCAAAGTGTTAAAAACCTAGGTTATTTATTGATCCTAGAGAGACCATGGATGGCCATAGTTTTAGTCCTAATAGATTGCAAATCCATAGATATTACCATTTAAATGGATTAAAATCAAATAAAAATTATTTGTAGCCACCTACAAAACCATCTCTAAATTCCACATATCACTTATGGGTAGATGAACAAGAGAAAAATAATATTATTATTTCCTCTTTGGCCATGGTATCAATAAAAACCCACATGAATGGGATAGAAGATGAGTTAATGAATTGCATTGAAGATGTTGTTATAACTTTAGAGACATCTTTTCTAGCTTTAGAGCTATCTGGTTTGACTTTGATAATGGCCAATCTGGCTCTAGAGATGCTTAGTCCAGAGCTAAACATTATCAAACCATCTTTGGAAGGTTAACAAAATAATTATAAGGATACTCGTGATGAAATTTATGAGTACATACATCTCTAATAGATCATTATTAACTGGGCACACAATAGTCAATAAATTTTCCTTTTAGCTTTCCCATATCTATATCTAGTGGGAACAATAATATAAAGTTATTTTGGGCCCAATGGCTAATCCAGGTAGAGATTTCCTAGAGCCCTAGGCTTTTCCCCTATCTATCCTCTATTAGGTGTGATTTTATAATGAGAATCATTTCTAAAAATAATATATACATTTCACATGTTAGAACCTCATCCTTTCCCCTTGAACTCTCTCATGAGTAAGTTAAAGCAAGTTAGTTCCACCTATCTAGGGACAAAACAACTAGCAGTCTAATTGATAAAATGTTGAAAATTAAAAGTTAGATATATAATGGGAAAGAACCTAAGGACTTTTACATTCTAAAAATCCATACAAACTATTTTTATTTTGAATATAGCGACATAAAAGGTATTCACCCATGTTTTTATAGTCATCACATTTACACGATAAAAATCAAACCATTAATAAAACCATAAAGAAGGATCAATACAACACTAAAGGACATGGTTAAAATAAAATAAGAAAAACTATTACAACTAAGATTCATCTATCCTATATCAGATAGTCATTGGGTCTCACCAATTATAATAATACCAAAGAAATATGGAAAATGGTGAACATGTATCGATTATAGGGATATTAACAAAGCTACCATGAAAGACTACTTCCATTTGCCCTTCATAGACCAAGTTATAGATTACTTAGTAATAAATTATTTATATTCTTAGATGGGTTTAGTGGATATAATAATATAATATTATATCTATAGGACTAAGATAAAAAAAACTTTACATGTCCTTGGTGGAAATTCACATATAGAGTTCTACCCCTTAGCCTATGCAATGCCCTAGATACTTTTCAAAGAGTAGTCTTATATATATTTAATGATATAAAAATGAGTGAATTTAAGTGTAAATGGATGAATTTATAGTTCATGGTTAATATTTAAATTAATCCTTAAAAAATATAGATAAATTTTAACTAGGTGTGAACAAAAAATATTATCCCTAAGCCATGAGAAACATCTAATGATGGTTGATTAAGGAATAGTCTTAGCTCATCACATCTCAACTCAATAAATATAGGTTGAACCTAAAATGATTTAATTTATCTCACATCTAATTTCACCTAAAAATAAAGTGGATATTAGAAAGCTTTTTAGGACATACAAGATACTATAGGCATTTTATAGAAGACTTCAGTAAGATAATTACACCTATGTTTTCCTTGTTCACTGATGATATTTAATTTGTGTATATTAAAAAGTGTCAAAAAAAATGGGAATCAATAAAATAAAAAAATATTTCTTCTCTAATCTTGAGAGGTTCTAATTGGGAGTAGCCTTTTCACATATATAGAGATGCCTCCAAAACTACTATGGGAATAATCCTTGGATAGAAAAATGAGGAAGGCACAATGCAATATTTATTAAATTATCAATAATTTAAATAATACTAAAAGGAATTAAACTAATACTAAGAAGTATTTATTATATGTTATCTACACCATGAATAAATTATGTCATTATATCATTAGATATAAAATATTTGTATACATAGATCATTCAAATATAAATTATCTAATAAAAAACTAGTGGTAGGAGGTAGGATCATTATATGGTTACTACTCTTACAATAAATTTGATATCAAAATAATTGATAAGTTAGGAAAGGCTAATGTAGCTTCAAGCTTTTTTTCAAGGTTAAATGTTTTAGGTGAATATAAGACATTATAAGATAGTTTTGTAGATGATTAATTTTTTATAATTTCATCACACACATCATGGTTTATTTATATGGACAATTATCTATAAATAATAAAATATCCTTGTGATTTCACTCATAAAGAGATAAATTATCTAATTATAAAAATTTCTAACTATAGATGGATTAATAATGTTTTGTTTAAATGTGGAACTGATTTAGTTATTCGTAGGTGTGTAAGAGAAGATGAAAATTATGACATCCTAAGCACTTACCATAATGAACCTAGAAGAGGCCACTATTAATCTAAAATGAATATTAAAAATATCCTTAGGTATGGATAATATTGGTCTTTACTTAAAATAAGTGTAAAAAAATATATTTGGCAATGTGGTTCTTGTAAAAGGATGAGAAAACCCACATTGTCTTATGAGATGCCCCTCCATTCTCAAGTAGATTTAGGACCCTTTGAGAAATGGGGGTTGGATTTAATTATTCCCTTTGATCCACCATATCAAGGAAATGATTAAATATTAGTATGTACTAATTATGTCACCAAGTGGGAAAAATTTTAATCTCTACCATTTAATTGTAAATAAATCATTATTTATTTCTTGTATTATAAGATCATGCAACTTTTTTTAGCACTTAGAGGAATAGTATCAA
The DNA here is from genome assembly GCA_037957365.1 of Torreya grandis. Classification (NCBI taxonomy): domain Eukaryota; kingdom Viridiplantae; phylum Streptophyta; class Pinopsida; order Cupressales; family Taxaceae; genus Torreya; species Torreya grandis. The sequence continues at coordinate 248,446 of JARHVA010005766.1, forward strand.
ATCAAGGCCATAAATTTTCATCAAAATGATCAAATCATTCTCATAAAACTAAAAAATCACTGATTTGAATTCATCACCATGCCATCATCAAACCAATGGTCAGGTAAAGGTTACCAATAAGGAACTCGAAAACATTTTTACCAAGTTAGTGAGAATCAATAAAAAGGATTGGGTAATGAAGATACCTAAAGTATTATGACGATACAAAACTACATGTAAAACCACCACATGTTTTTCCCCATATAAAAATGTGTATGGAAAAAATCCATTACTTCCAATTGAACTTGAATTATAGATACTAAGAATAACAATGGATATAGGCAAAGATCTAGATGAAGCACAAATATATATAATTATTCAACTAAATGAAATTGATGAGATGATACTAGAGTCATTGAATCAAACAAAACTTATTCAAAATCATACAAAGGCATGACATGATAGTCACATCAATTAAAATACATTCAAGGAGGGATATTTGGCCTTCTTGTTTGATTCAAAGTATCAACATTTTAAAGGTAAACTCCATACCAAATAGAAAAGACTTTTAATGATGGATCAGTTTAATTATTATTAATTGATGGGGAAAAAAAACCAATCTTGGTAAATGGACATAGGTTGAGGCTCTATCATCAACCCCCAAATAAGGATGAATTATTTAAATAGTTTCAATCTCAAAAATAATTTGGATATATGTAATAACTTTGTTTTTCCATGATAACCAAGGAATGATATTTTGAGTCCAATAAAGGAGGGGGATTAAAAAATATTAAAATTTAGTCCTCTTAAAAAAAAATATAAAAATAAATAAAAAATAAAAATAAGTGAAAAATTTAGAAACCAATAAATGACAACTTTTTTGGGAACAAAGTAATAAAATAATACTCCTAGTTGACTTCTATAAAACCCTGAATTAACTTATATGGTATTTTTTATCATAGGACTAGTGGTAGAACCAAAAATAAATAAAAAACATATATAATTCAAGGTATTTGTATTTCATCATTCTATGAATGATATTATTTATGAGTTTTAGATGTCATTAAATTAACCCTAAAAATATAGGTATGGGGGATATAGTGTTAAAAATATAGAAATGAATAAACACAAGGGTGATAAATAGATCTATAGTAGGCCAATCATTTTTGAAATTTAGATTAAAAATATACTAAATTTATTATAATACGATATGGTAAAATGGAAAGTATAACTATGTTAAATATTGCAATGATAATGAAAATAAGTACTTAGCTAATTTTGATGCTAATATAGATCTCGATCTAGAATACGTAAGAAGGACTCTATAAAAGTAATATAGAAAAGTCACCAAGTTATATATTTAGTGATTATATATCTTTGAACACTTGTGTCATCCTTGGAATGTTAGGCCAATGTTACTATCTGATTTGGGCATAATTCTCCAGTATATAATATCTACTGAAATAAGATGCAACAACCTGAATGCTTCTAGGTTTTTCATCACCTTCACTTTGGTGCATTTAGATTTGGGTCATGGACTATCACTAATTTTAAAATATCAAAACCCTAGTTCTTCCTCCTCATAGTTATTATGTAAAAATGGGTCAGTGGGTACTTGGTGTTGAGATACCCTAAAGAATCCTTTATCAATGAGCATTTCCTACATATCCAATACTCTAAAGAGGGACTCAAAATTATGTGGGTGAGAAAATATTAATGTTTGATATTATATTAATATAAATCATTTCGTAATAACTTACATTAAAGTACTTAGGCCAATCACTAGGATATGTTTCATTTGAAAATTATGACTTTAGGGCTTTAGACACTTGCATTAGAGCAGGACACCTATGTCGATGCAAATGTCTATCTAGGATGAAAGTATCCAAGGGGTAATAGAATAGGTAAGGCTCAAAACTTTCAAAGGCATAAGATAAATATTTTTTAATAATTCTAGGAAAGATAAAATGCTTTGGTCATAACATAAGACTAGTCAGACTAAGAGATATGACAAGGGGCACTAGAAACAATAGATGTGAGACTTGAAGAAGTGGGAAAACATCTAGAACTAAGAGGATAAACTAAGGTTTTCAAAATTTATAATACGAAGGTTATATATAATTAATAAATAATGTATACATTTCCCCCTTTAATATAGTAATGAAATTACTAGTTTAAAGGAAAGGAATGTGTACCTAGGTGTGTATAACACACCTTATCTTTACTTGAGTCTATCTTGACTACTTTATTGGGGACTGACATACAACCAAGAGAATGATATACTAAATAACTAGTACATATAATCTGAAATTTAAAGAATTTGAAATGATTGAAATTGAAAGAGTAAGGTTTAAGAGTACACATATGTATTGATGTAACCACCTTACTTATTATTAATTTGATTTAAAATATGTATTATTATGAATCACTAAATTTGATATTAAAACAAATATTTAAATCAATAAAGTGAATATATCTAATGATATATATATATATATATATATATATATATATATATATATATATATATATATATATATATATATATAGAGAGAGAGAGAGAGAGAGAGAGAACATGCCCCCAACCTTAGAGTAACTATCAATTACTAGCTGGAAATTAAGACTAACTCAACCATGAAACCTAATCATAATTATAATGTAGTGAATTTGAATGATCCAAGTAAACTCAAACTATCAAGCTAGTGAGGTTTCATGATACATTCAAGTCTAACTTAAAAACTTAGCAAGATTGAGTGATTCGATCATCTCAACCACACCAAAAAGTGAACCAACTACTGTAGTATATTGGCTCAATATAGTTCATAAAATTATGACTTGGTGGGTGATGATATTACTTTAAAGTGTTTAAAATTTGAAAATAATTTGTATTTTTTAATATTATGAAATTTTTTTACAGCATATACACCTTAGATATGTCTCATGCTAAAATTGTGTATAACAATGGTACCAATGTATAATTTTTTTTATAAATGTGAATTTGAATCATGTAAATATGTGCTTTGGTCAGTTTAGAAACCATGATAAGTTTAAATAACATTATTATAAATCATGACCCTACTATATATGGATAAATATGAAAACTAATATAAGTGCTAATGTGGATAACATGTTTAAAAAAATGTGCCCACTATAATCTGGGTATGTTGAATAATGAATAAGTGTAAAGAACATGTTTATAAAACATGCCTCCACTATATATATGAAACTTTTAATGTGTGGAATCTATGCCTCTATGACATTCCCCCTATAATATGCCCCCCATTTTGAGGTGAGAGAAGAATAGAAACTAGCAGTTACCTCACCTCAAAAGGATAAGATAATCATATTACTATGAATGAACCATGTAACATATAAGAAAATATTTCTAGGTAAATATATCATTGAAGTGTATAGAGTGTGATCACATCAAGGCCTAATATGCATGATAAAAATCATGGAAACATCTAGATAGTAATATTACAAGCTCAATAATAAAATAAAACACATACATAAGAGCACTCAAAATCAAGTCAAAAGGTAATGGTCTAATGAGACCACAAATAAAGGTCATGCTCAAATTCCATACAATAAAATGGACATAACTTATTCAAATATCCACAAAAATAAGAATGACATATTTAAATGTTCATACAACAATCTATGACATTTTAAATGTCAAATAAGCAAATAAAGTCACATGGGCCACACACAATGGAGCATATTCAAATTTTGAACAAATAAGAGAATAGAAAGACAAGACACTCAAGGAAGTGCATAAAAGTAATGTCATAAACATATCATAGTATTTCATGGCTCCAACATGTTATAAAAAAATGTCAAGTACATAACATATCCAATAGATTGTATAAGTTATAAGCATGGATATATGCATATGTAAGTACATATATTATCTCAAAACATGATAATGTAAAGTGACCATATAATGATGAAACCTAGAAGTATAGTTATCATATAGGTGGATGCCCACAACATCCAAATGGTGTGAGTAGAGGGAAAGTCCAACATCCATAAGAGTATAAATATTATGTCTATGTATGCCTATATCAAACTCAAATATAAGTTTAAAACACTTGTATATAGAGTAACTGATATGCTATCCATAAACATAGAACTAACACATAAATTTCAAGGAGCCAATAAAATATGTAAATGCTGAAGATATTTTTAGATTTTTATTTTTTTTTTATTTTTGGTATTTTTGAAATATTTAAATTTTTTAACCTTAAGTTATATATTTGACATTATTTTAATTGGTTAGATAAGTTAAATGGTAAATATCATTTCCTCCTCATGTTTTACATATGTTAAAGAAGAACTAATGCTATCATTTGTAATATTATTAATTTTCCTTCATGAGAAAAAGAAATACCTTGCTGATTTGGATAATTTTTAGCTTCCATTTCATATAACCCAAATCTACCTAATGTAGATGAGTGTAACAATGTATGTCTTAAGATCCATATGTAAGGATACCATGAAGCCCATAAGTAATAGTAATGAAAAATAAACCTAACAAATCTTTCCATTTCCCCTTATCACATAGACATTTGACATGGTACTAAAGTTGTAAAAATTGGATTTCATTACAATAGTTCTTGATTTCATACTATAAATTTGGTTATGCCAATATTAATTACCACTCACGACTAAATTAATTGTTAAATCATGGTGACATGAACTCTTTTTGTGTTGTTCCCCTTGGAATTATTATATAGGATGTGGACCTTCAGTTGGCCCCATGTTAAGTAACATTGTAAACTGATCATATAAACATTAGGAACACCACATTTTTATTCATAATGCCCCTTAGGTAATTTGTCTCCTTCCTTTGTGTGAGGGATAAAACTTTTGTATTTGGAGGGAGATATGTTAAGTTCCTTTGGATGAGTAATTAAGAATGAAGCATATATGTGAACATCATTATTTAAATGGGTAGATAATTCATATTTTTTATGCAATGTTATTTCATTTAATAAGGAAATAATCCCTTTGCTAAAAATAAATTGCAATTTCAAATCTGAGGGCCTAAATTCCAACTCATATGATGTTATTTTGAATCAAAAGTATAATCTTGAAGGGATTCATCATCATGTTGCTTTAGATTTTTATTTATTTTAATGTTAGTTTTGGTACCTCATGGGTATTGAAATCCATAAAGAATACATCTTTTAATTGTAAAAAATTGGTTTAGGAACCTTTTTCTAGGTTATAGAACCAATTTTGAGCCTCATAGGAAATGCTCACATGGAATAATTTTAAAAATATTCTATCATATTTTTTCCATCAACCAAAATAATATACATAGTTAATCATGTAGTTGAAAGGGTCCTTATGACTAAAAAAGAGAGGTAAATCTAGTAGTTCAAAATTTTGTGGATAAAGATATTCAAGTATTTATTGTGTAAGAGGTTTATTGTTGAATGAATTCATATTTGCATTAGGATTGTGGAAAGTCATTTGCATTTGAAGTATAAAACTCTATTTTTAAGATCCCCAATAGTGGTCATCATAGAAATAAGATATTCCATGGGAACAATCATTTTTTTCATATGTTTTATAGTTGGTTCCAACCCGCCACATTTTTTGAATCTAGGCATATGAGTATCATCATCCTCATGGATAATAATTGCAAGTTTATAATCACTCAATTTAATATATTTTGGTAGTGGTATTGAATATTGAAATTTTGTTACATTGTAATATCATTATAATGAATTACTTAGAAGATCCATATAAATAGAATAATATATCATAGAATTAAGAACATAATAAGTAGATCCACAACAATAATTGGAAAAAGAGGAGAAGACTTAAATATTATAACTGAGCCACTCACTTTAAGGGGGAAACCTCCATAATAATACAATAAGAACATAATTTTCAATATGATGATGAAATACTAACCACTAAATCATATATATACTCTAATTATCCATTTTTATTCCATACACTCGCCATACTAATAACATCAAGAAATCCAATAAGATAATATGAAGGTATGTAAGCCACAAGTCAGCGACACATATCTATAGATGCATTATAGGTTAAGGGTGTAACTTGCCTCTTCCCTTTAGAAAATCATTGTCCTCAATGTTAAATCAAAAAAAGATATTTATGTAGGAACACTTCATCCTCCCATGTTTCATCTTCATAATGCAAATTATTCCATTTGATCAAATAATCCTTAATCACTCGAGTCCATAGTTTATTAGAGTGCATGTGAAAGATATCTTTAGGATCCATATGACTCAGACTTATTCATCTATTTAAGGTAACTCATTTTGAGTGGAAAATATATGTCCAATTACCTTTTTTTAAGTAAGACACATGGAATATCAAATGTATGTGACTGGATAGGGGCAATTTTAGCTTGTAGGTCACACTACCAAATTTATGCAAGATCTAATAACGGACATAATACTTGGGGGACAATTTTTTATCCTTTTTATTTTACTTTAGAGACATATTCTTATAAGGATGAAAATATAGAATACCTAGTCACCTATTTCAAAATGTCACTAACGACTATGTTGATCTACTTGTTATTTGATTCTATTTTGTACCATTGCTAAACTATCTTGCAAACTAACTAGTACCTCTTGTTGATGGTGAATATGTTCCTCAACATATAAAACCTTGGGATGAATATTAAAGGCTGAAGTGATGGATGGGGGCTGATACCCATATAATACCATAAAGGGATGCATTTTAGAATATGTGTAAAAATAAGTATACACCACTATTTGATAAGTGGTAACCAATGAACCCATTTGTCCTATTTTTCATAAAAAAAACAATCAAGATACCATTATATACATTTATTAACTACCTCTATTTGAAAATTATATTGAGGATGATAGGATGATATATGATCAAATTAGGTGCCCAAACATTCAAATAATTTAGTCCAAAAATTACTAGAAAATATGGGGTTCTGATCACTTACAATGATATTTGAATTACCATGCAATTTCTAAAATTTATTGACAAAATAAGAAGCTAATATATTAGAAAAAAATGGATGTGATAAGTAGAAAAAATGAGCATACTTAGTGATTCTATCCACAAATACCATGATAACATTTTTACCCTTAGATTGTGGTAACCTAGTAATGAAGTCCATGGAAATCTCATCTCAACACTAGCTGAGGATGGATAAAGGATAAAAAATACCTAGGGTTGTAATGGTTTCACCTTTATTCTATTGACATACCATGAATTTTTCCAAATATATCTATACATCCCCCTTGAGTCCTTCCCAAAATAAACCTTGATTGATTATATGATATGTTTTCAAAAATATTGAGTGACATCTTAATGGAGATGCATGAAGTTCCTAAAGGATTTTATGTTTGAGGAGAGAATGCTCACAAAGGTATAATATACATTTATACCATAATTCATTCTCTTTCCATGTAAATTTTTTAGATCCCCCAAAACCTTGTTGAATATTTTAAATCAAATCATGGGTAACGCTATCATTCTCCCATTCTGATCTTTCTACCTCTATCCAATAAAACTCCCAGATAGTAATTATGCATCACAATACCTCAACTAATTCATTCCTACAGGATAGTAAATATACCACCCCATTATATTTTACTTTTTTATATACTATTTCAAAATCATATCCTAAAATTTTATTCACCCATTTTTGTTTTTCTTAAGAAGATAATCATTGTTCCAAAAAATATTTGAGGCTATTATGAGTCTCCATTGATTGACTACATGCAAAATAGACATTATCTTTTTCTCATAGATTGGCTTGAGGATTTTTTTTTCCTTTAGTTTGTGATTATCAAATGAAATTGGTTTACCTTCTTGCATGAATACATAACTCATGCCATATCCTAATGCATCACATTACATAATAGATTTTTTATAAAAATTAAGAGTAGCCAAAATTTGAATGGTTCACATAGACATTTTTTACTATTCAAATGCCTTGGTAGATATATCACTCCATTAGAAGGGATATTTATTCAATAGATATGTGAGTGGGGATGTATTGCAACCATAATTTTTGATAATCCTGTTATAGTAATAAGTTATCCCCAAATATACTTAGAGGTTTTTTAGTGTCTTAGGAACCTACCACTCCACCATCTCTTGGATTTTTAAAGATTAATTTTCACTCCATGTGAAACAATATGACCTAATTACTCCACCTATTAGACACCAAAATCATATTTTAAATGTTTTTCATAAATCTAATGTTGTTATATAACTAATATTACTTGTTTCAAATGATTAAAATGGTTTTCCCATTTTTTTTCTAAATTAGGATGTCATTAAAAACCACCAACACAAAATTTCTCAAAAATGGCATGGAAAAAGTATTCATAAAACTCTAAAATGGATATGGTGCATTTTTTAGGACAAAATACATGACCATAAACTCATAATGGCCTCAATGAGTTATAAAAGTTGTTTTAGGTATGTCCTCTTATTGGATTCAAATCTGATGATACCCAAAGTAAATATATAACTTGGTAAAATCAATTGCACCATGTAATTCATCTCAAAAATCATCAATTACTAGAATAAGAAACCTATCTTTGATGTTGTACTTGTTGAATTCTATATAATTTGGGCACAACCTCTAAGTGTAATCATTATTCCACACCATGACCAATTGGGAATAATATTCACCTTGGTTGTGTCATATTTCCAACATTTAACATATCCTACACCATATTTTCAATTTTACTTTTTTAGGCATAGGGATACCTATAGGATCTAATGGTGGGTGATTTACTTATGGGAAGTAGTCTAATGGCATGATCATGCACTCAACTTGGTGGAATTATTTTTGTCATGTCACCAAAAACAACATAATGGTCATCCAACACCATTTGTAATTTAGGATGGATAGAATCTTTGGTTGTTTAAACTTCTACAGAAAATAAGTGTGCCAAAAATCCTTTTACACATTTTCTAATAAGTTTCATCATTTGATGGGAACTAACTAGTTATGTATATTTATCATATAATCCACGTAGTTTAAATGGTATCCCTTCTAAATAAAATTTTATGAATAGTTCCTAAAAATTCATCTTAATAGTGCCCAATGTCATGAGCCATTACACTCAAAGAAAAATGTCAGCTCCTCCCATGGGAATAAAAAACATATGATTATCTAACATGTGGCCTCCCATAATAAAATTAATATTATGGAATTTTTTAGAATAATTGATGGTACCAACATCTGATCATGACCTAAAATTATAGATTAGGGTAAATGAAATAGTTTAAATGAGTATACAACTTACTATTGATAATTAATGTGTAATCCCAAAGTCAACCAACATAGTCACCTTTTATTTCTTAAGGAAACCTACCACCTTAAGATTTTTAGGAGTATTAATACCATAAAGTGAATGACAAGAAATATTAGGTTGAGAATAGTCAAATTTATCCTCAAGTTAGACCAAACATGCACTTGAGGGTTCATCATATTAATAATCCTCATTGGTGGCTTCAATATAAAACAAATTATTTTTAACACAATGATGTGCTTTGATCCATTTACTATCACTACCAAAACACAAACCTTTTTCATTCTTCTCTTCAATTTTCTAAGGGGCCAATCAAGTAGGCTAAGGAAATGATGATGCTAGGAAAGTATGTTCATAGACATTAGAGAAAGGTATTTATTTGGGAAGCTATGTTCCCTCTACCATGCATGCCCTTGGGATGGTTTCAGATACTAAACTAGGAATAAACATTTGAACCTCCAATTGGATGTTATTCTTAAGGCCACTTATAAATAAGTAAGTCACATTTTCCTTAGTGATGTCTACCACATGTAAGGAGGGATTAAAAAATTGATGAATATAATACTTTTCATTCCCTATTTTGAATAGTTTGGCTAGTTAGATGAATTAGTTTTATTGGACATTGTTATGATGTTAGATTTTTAGCTATTTATAAAATATGTACTTAGAAACTAAGAGAGAAATATTTTTATTATAAGCACATAACCATCAATACCAAATGAACAACTCAGGTTCTAGATATAGAAAGGTTATGACCACCTTTTATGAGCATAGAGTATGATGTAGATCAAATAAATTTTCAATTTAAGTGATCCATGTGAGTGGATAATTACCATGAAACTTGTGTAGGTCAAAATTTGGTAACATTGTCTTTAGATTAGGATTGGATTTATGATTGTTTAGATTAGGAGAACCAAACTTGAGTGATGGAGGGTTAGTTTGTAATGGTTGAGCTATAAAGCTGGCTAATTACCCAGTTACTTTTTTAAATTTATCCCACAATCTATTTAGTTCCCCTCTTAACCTTGTGATGTCCCCTTTAACTACATCAATATCATAATTATACACCATGTCATGTAAATTTTACTCAATTTGTTGAACTACCTCTAAAATAAATAGATTGGAAGTTTTGGACTCCATGTATTCCTTGTGAGGAGTTTAAGGAGGTTATTTCCATTTATTTCATTTGAAATTGTTATGACTAATTATGTATAAACCCTAGGAGGGTTTCAACCTTGAAAAAAATTTAACAATAAATGAGACTATTGTGATCACCTCTCTAAGATGAATCTAATGACTGCTAATGCACACAAGGGTGAAAATTTTCAACCCAAAAAAGTGTATCTATGGAATACACTATTGAAAACATCTCACAAATATGAATCCAAAAACTTCTATTTTACATAAATAAGAATAAAATAAGCATATCCATAATAACAATTGGCAAAATATCAAAATACTTAAATATTATGACTAAACCACTTCAATGGGGAAACCTAAAAAAATTCCATAAGAATAGAATTTACAATATGATGATAAAATACTAACCATTACCTCCTATATATACTTGACATAGCCATGGTTATTTCATAGGTTGATCAGACTAAGGACATCAACAAATGTAATAAGATAATATGAAGGTATGTAAGCCACAACTCAACCACATATATCTCTATATACACTATAGGTTAATGGAATATCAATCATTTGAATAACTTATATCATTGGAACAAATTATTTTATTCACTTTTGTTAATGATATAACAATTGGATCTTGAGGAACATTTTGTAAAGGCACCTTTTTTGGTATAGTAGTAACTTTTGGTGTAAATGTATTATTTGAAAGGTCAAGATCCTCTAATTTAAATACACTGGTTGATATTGGTAATAGTACCATATTTTCAACATGAGGACCCTTTACACTTTATGTTTTTATTTATTTATTCATCTTGATGGCTTAATGTGACTTATTAAACATGCCATGATCTCTTGTTTTACCTTCCAAAAAAATTCAATATCAAATATAGGTAGGAAAAACTCATCACTTTTGACAAGGGGGATATTGTTTGAAAATTTTGAATTATGAGGGGTTTTGATCAATGATCTTGAAGAAACATCCCATTTATAATTAATATGTAAATCCTCCATGATATCCTTATGGATTTGTTGAATACTATCATGATTAAATGAAGGAACACTTTTTTCATGTGAAACCAATTTCTATGTAGAAGGTAAAGGCAAAGGATTTTGATTTTCCTTAAGATGGATGAACTTATTTTTTGTAATGGTGGGGGCATGGAAATGATTTAATGGATAACATATAACACCATTCAAAACTTTTATATTATATGCTTTATCACTTAGAGGAATCTGAGAGTAATCAATTTTGATTCCTTCCTTGAGGGAGAATTAGAGAGTTTCATAATCATAGTCATCAAAGAAATCAATATCATCCATGATGAGAAATATAAAGAACATAAAAATTAGGATAAAGTAGGAGATAAACATCTAAAACATAATTATTATGCAAAAATTATGCTCATATATTGGGTTCACAAAATGTTTAAGCCTAAAAATATAGATGTTGCATAACTAGGGTTAATAATATAGAAATAAATAAACATGAGGGTGATAAATAGATTTAAAGTAGGGTAATTATTTTTGAAACTTAGATATAAAATTTAATAGATTTATTATATTGAGATATGATTATAATGGAAATTATAACTTATGATATATATTACAATGATAATGGGAAAAAGTACTTAGTTGGATTTGATGTTAAGTAGATTTGGATCTAGAATAGGTAGGAAGCAGATTAGAATAGTATTACGGAATAGTCACCAAATTCTATATTTAGTGCCTTTATAGCTTTAGACACTTATGTCAGACTTGTATGGTTTTATTAACACTATAATATAAGTTAGACATAGGTGTTATGTATGAAATATCTATTGAAATAGGATGTGACCACCTAGATGCTTATGGATTTTCCTTCACCTTTGCTCTAGTGCTTAGATCTAGGTCATGGAATATCACTCATTTAAAAATAGCAAAACCTTAATTATTGCTCCTCATAGTGGTTGTGGGAAAATTATGTTAGTGGTAACATGGTGTCTATTTACCCAAAATATCCCTTTATCAATAAGAATTATCTACATTTCCAATACTTTAAAGAGGGCCTCATATTTATGTAGTTTTCCCCTATGTGCTAGCATATGTGTGAATCATGTAATATGTGGAAAGAAAGTATAACATTGAAATTTATTGTAACATCAAAAATTGGGCTCTTGTGATACTCCTTTAGTAATTCAGACCTATGTATGTGTTTTACTTATGACTGATATGAAAATTGGAGAAAATAGGGAAGCTTTAATTTATTAAGTGCTTGATTGAATGCTTTAATAAGTTACCTTAGTCTATGTTATGTGTAGGTAAGGAATGAGTGAGGGTTGATATTATATCTACATAAATTATTTTGGATAATAAATCAATTTAAATACTTAGGCTAACTATTAGGATACATTTTATTTGAAAATTAGATGACTTTATGGCATTAGACACTTCCATCAGAGTAGGACACCTATGTCGACATAGGTGTTTATCCAAGATGAAAGTGTTGAAAGAACAAGAAAATATGTATAAAATCATAAATTTTAGAGTCATAAGATAAGTAGGTTTTAATAATTTTGGGAAAGATTTATATAAGACTTAGGTCATCAACATAAGACTGGTAAGACTAATAGATAGGCCAAGGGGCACTAGAGAGAGCAAATGTGAGACTTGTGGAAGTAGAAAAAAGACTATAACTAAGAAGAATAACTAAGGTCTTAGTTTACCAAGTGTAAAATACTAAGGTGATATATAATTCATAAATAGTGTCTAAAATCATTTAATCTACTCTCAAAAGAAGATTTCTCAATGTAAGGACACACTAAAGGGATTTTTTTTCAAAATATTACAAATATCTTTTATAAAAAAGGTATGTTTGTAATTGGATATCTTATCCAATGTATATAAAAAATATATTATGACACTAAGGTTATGAGGTCTGAGAAATCATGAGGATTTTTTTAAATGGTTCATCATGATGGAGATAGCCTGAGGCATGAACCAAATCCAAGAATTTATGGTAGTTTTTTTCATTAAAAAAAGATACAGATAGATTCGGGTCCTCTCAAGTCACTACCCACATGGAAAATACTTGTTTCTCTCCCCTAAAATGATCCCATATCATATATTTCTCAAGATTTGATATATTTCATGAGCCAAGGAATTTAATTATAAAATGCTTTAGTGTTCCTTACTCTATTCTTTCCTATAAAATAGTATGCTCTATTAATCAAAAAAGGATCTCATTTTCTTACCTACTACTTAACTACTCCAAATTTATTCATAATGGTTACCCATAATCAAGATCTCTTTTTCAAATACATAGGATGAATTAGAAGACGAAGTTAAAACTAGAATCTGTAGCACCATTATTAGAAGATGAGGTGGTGGTGGTCATTTTTTAGGAATCTAGGTGGCTAGAGTTTTTTAATAAATTCCAAGGCTATGAAAATAATTTATTCAAGGAGTTTATAATCAGCCTTGAGGAGGAATATACTAAGGTTAAAATCATCAAGATTTATATTGACAACACTTTAATTAGCTAGTTCTTAAGGCTTTTATAAATATAGATGGGGATTATAGGGAAATCCACATTAAAATACCTAATTAAGATCTTCCATGAAGGAGGAGAACCCATATCTAAACTAATTTTTATCCCTAAGGGCATAACCAAAGGAATCAAGAGATAATTTTTACCTAAACCATGGAGGATAGTTGCATTTTGGGTCATCAAATTCTTTACCCGTGATGGAAAATATGGCTCTCTTGGAGACGATGTAAACAACATTTTCAACTATCTAAAGCAAGGACTACATAAACATAAATGGAGATTAAATTTACAATATTTTATATATGAATATATTTAGGTTATAGAATGAAAGTATGTATAAGGTGTATCCTCCATTAGGCACCATGGATTGATTCAGCTCATATGCCAACACCACTTCCTAAATAAATCTAATAGAGAGGTTAAGTGGGAATCATTTATAATCAATGATTTGAATAAGTAAACTAAGTTAAAATTTAGACCTTTTTTATCTTCTTTCATACCCATATATATCCCAAATGAGGAAACTTCTAGTGAAGATCCATCTCTAGAACCAATGAGAAAAAGGAAATTAATAATAAAAACAAATAGAGTGAGCTTCGTATAAACTTTGAAACATGTTGCTGATCAAGTATCCATATTATAAATATATGATGATGAGGAATTAAATATATATAAATATTTACCTAGGGGTTTAATAATAAGTTCAATAAGGAAGACTCTAATGTAAAGATTGAAATCAAAAACCTTGCATAAAATAAAGAGAAGGCTCATCCTTCCTGCAGAGGATGATATGGACAAAAGTGTTTATATAATATTGGTAGTATAAACTAAGGTAAAACTTATATAGTTATCAAGACAATAAAATAACATGTAAAAGAAGAGGTTATGGAAGAACCCTCAATTGTTATTAAGGAATTGGTAACCACAATAAAATTAATTTTAGTAGAGGAAGTTGTATAAGATCCCCTTATATCTTATTCATCTAACCCACCATTATATAAGTTAAAAATACACTAATAGAGGAATAATATCATCCTATTATCCATGATAAGGAAGAACAAGTATATCATACCATGATTCTATTAAGAGTAGAGTCAGCCATAAAACAACCGAAAGAGGAAATAACTTTCCTCAAGTAAAAGTTACAAGGTAAGGAGGAAGATATACAATCATTAAAAAATGAGTTATAAAAAACTAAAAATTATTTTTTCATTAAAGATAAATAAATTTAATCATTAAAATACAAAGTTATGACACCTAAAAAATAAGTTGACTATGGTGTGCAAACACTATTATCCTACAATGATATCAAGGCCACTTGGGTATAAAATTATCAAACCCTCAAGGTGGGGAGGCAAAGAATATGAAGTTAGATAATATATTAAATAGGACAAAAAAAATATAATCCATATTAAAAATAGCTTATGATTTGGGAAAAAAACCCATAGCTTGTTAAAGGCCCACCTTTAGGTATGGTCTCTTTCTTCAAGAATAGTTATATAGATGGTAGTTGATTAGAATTTATTGTGGTCTCCCCTATGATATAGAAGATGATAATTATTTTATGGAATATTATCACACATTTTATCTTAAACAATAAAATCTTTTGTGAGATTTTTAGTTATGTAAATTTATCCTAGGACACATGTCCTTCTTAATTAACCTATTTGTAGGAAAGTATAAATTAAAGCTTTTGTATTCACCTGATAAAATTATATTATCTAAAATGAAATAATAGAAGAATATGTTTTATAGGTCAAAACTATTGGGGTTTATTTTTGTTCAAATTTCCCTAATCCAATAAAACTATTTAATATTTTATAAGTTTTTTATATATCCCAAATATTAGGGAACAATGTCCATACATCATGATGAAATGCATATCTCATTTTGAGGCATATGTTTAATTTAATTTTAATACCATCTTTGTTAATTGTGATCAAATATGGGATACATTAAGTATTCCTTTTAAAATAAGGGAGGTGATTTTTCCTAATAAATGGTGTCTTAAGTAAGCCATAGTTGTCATAACACTGATACAAAAAATTAATCAAACATATGAGAAATAGTGGATTGGCATGAAATATATGCCACCATTTATCCTTGGTCATATTCCCTCATGGAAAACTATAGAAGTTAAATTAGAAGAATAGTTTGAAAGGTGGAAAATTTAGGTTAGAACATACAAAGGATATACCATCACAACACAATTATATTAGGATACTTATTATGAAACTTATGAACGAAATAAGAAATTGGGAAATATTATATCAAGCAAAGAACATAGGGGATATTAGCTTGAAATAGGACTTTAAAAAGGCAAAGTGTGTGGAAAATGATGAAGCCATAAAATAGCTCATTATATCCAAGAAATGACTTCTTTTTTCCTAAAGAATCTTCATTTTTTTTATGGTTTTAGATGGACATTCCATAACTCATTGCCAATCTAAAACATAAAATTAGTGTTTTGCCTTGATTATCATGTGCAAGTTAATATTTCCTAATTTCATCACTCTATCCTAATATTTTGCATGAAAAGCCACTAGTCTTGTGTATACAAGTCATATAGATGTACTATATAAAAATATGTTTTGACAAAACAAAAGAACTTTACAAGATTAGTTCAAACTAGATTTGATGATCACTGATCTAGGTTTAGAAATCACCAATATGGCTCTAGAGATCACAACTCTAGCTCTAGAGATGTCTAGATTCACTTTAGAGATGCTCAAACTATTATTGAAGGATTTTAAGTTATTGACAAAAGACATTTTGAATACTTTTCATCATGGTAAAACCCATTTCTGCTTGATCAGAAGCATCCCAGTCTATTTTTAGAACATTTTATATAATTCACATATAAAATTCCAAAATTATAATGTTTATTTATGACCACAAGTATTTACAAAAAAATTTATAAAAAAATTTAAGTGTTTTAATGTGGTCTATTACTATAATATAAAGGGTTTTAACTAAAAGAAAGAGTTTTAACAAGTAGTGTCCAAAGATAGCATGTGTAGACTAATGCCAACACTCTTCCACTAATTTTTACCTTGAAATGTGTAAATGATGTTATTATTTTTATATTTTCAATAAACAATATCTTAGTTATTTATGGTCTTGTTAATAGGTCAGTCTATTTTTATCAATTGTTGTAAAAGCATTGTCACATATAAACAAAATCTTTCTTCTCATATGGGGGAATACAATAAGAGTACATGACAAAGAAATGATTAATGATTTAAGGATATAATTAAGCTTTTACTAGTGGCTCACATGTTTGAACATCCAAGGTAATTCTATTACCATCCTAGGTAAATTTTGACCTAATTTAAATATGGGAGGCATATGTCAGATTTGGGAGGCTGGGAGATTCCCATTATTATTTTTTGTTTTTATGTTTTTAATATTGATGTAGTGAAACTAATTTTGGGACATTTTTACAAACTAATATTTTATAGTATAACATTTATTACATAAAAACCTTATGGAATACCTCACTCAAGCACCTTCTTGGGCCCATATACCAAGTTTCATTTAGAATTTTTGCATGTTGTCTTATTTGAACTTGGATTATTTTTTATTTAAACATATTGATATGGTGATTATTCATTTATTTTGGTATATTTTTTGAAGTGTGTTTTTATTGCACTTAGAGGGTGAAATTCCCATCTTGTTGAGACCATTATTAGATAATTTTTATTGAATTTATAAAATACAATGGTAAATTTCTTGTGCATTTTTTCAAATTCTTCTACATATAATTTTTTATATATTGGAGGGTAAAGTTCAATCCAACATGTGCTCAGATGTCACCACATTTTTTTTGTCTCTATCCTACTAACCTTTTATCTACCATATATTCTAAATATAAACTTCTTTATCCCAACCATTTTTTGAAACTACATGTTTTTCCACATTCTATGCAACTATGTAGTCCATTGGATTTTAAAATGCACTATTTTTACTCACCTTGTTAAGGGTACCTAATATGGCCTCATTTATAAGACCCCATTAAGGAAATTTTGTCCCTTTTCATATGGGACCTAGCTGGAAATACTCTTATATTTTTTTAAAAAAAATTCACGAAGTGGATTGTTGGCCACTCATGTAGACAATTCCTTAGTTCCTTATATTTTTATACACTTTTACATGATGATCATTCTTTGTGACTTCTAGCATCCACAACATCATTTGGTTTCTATGTGTTTGAAGTAGTGGATTTGTGGCCATTCATTCAAAAAAAAAAATTATGATTTTATTTGACATATGATGTAGTCATGTATTAGTTTATCTTCCACTCCAACTCATGCAATTTATTTTGAGAGAACTGAGGTTCCTTCCTATGTATGTTGCTGAAATTGATAGGAAAGAATCTATTTATTCTATATAAATAAGCACATTTGTGTGCATAAGTGATTTCTTTGTTTTATCACAATAATGAGTTTGGTTTCCTATCATGTACATGTGTATCTTATTAGACAATTTTTTTTATCAAAACCCATACAAAAATTATAGTATGCATCATCTTTCGATAAATTTTTTTCTATACTCTTCTATATTTTTGGCACTTTCCTTGATATTATGATTGTATCCATGTTATGAGTGACATATCGTATCCATAAAAATAATTAGGATTCATATTTACCCATGAGTATTCATTTTTAATGGCATCAAAATTACCATAATATTTTAGTGTTTTGAGTACTAATTTTGTACCACTCATGTATATATAATGAGTTTTTGACCAACTCTTCACTTCTATTTTTCACAACATCATTTGAGTGTGGATTAGGCCAACTTTACATCATGTGAATATCACCACTATTATATAACATCACATGATTTATTACTTCATGATCATATTTTAATAGGTATCCATTATTATTACCATATTTCATCCAATTCAAAATTGAGGGGGGATAGGTTTGAAATGCTTCATTGGGTCCTTTACCTAGTTTATTGAGACCAATGTTTCTTTGAAGTAAGACTTATATAGAGAATAAATTATTAGTTTGATTTTGTGGTTATAATGGATTGACGACCATGTATTATATAAAAATGGATTGGCATCCATATGGACACTCAAAATTAGAACATAGGTACCTCATAAAGCCTTTTTTTTGGGACCTATGTTTTTAGGATTCTAAGGTTATCTATTTTTTGTGATAAACCTCCCTAAGTTTCACATAATTTGGGTTTTGGTTAAACTTTTTACTATGCACCTTCAGACTTGTTAACTTAGGTAGTTAGATTTTATCTTAGGGTTAGCTAGTGTGTGCACATGTCCAACCTAACTCACATGTACCACCATCATTAGATGTGAAAATTAATGCGTAAAATAGGAAAATAGAAGAAAAGGTGTGAATTATATATATATACATATATATATATATATATATATATATATATATATATATATATATATATATATATATATATATATATATATCATCTTATCCTCATTTGTATTTTTACACATTGATATAGAAATATAGACACATTGATGTTGAATATTTAGTGAACAATCTATAATACATTGTTTTTATTTTTTAGCTCTCCTCTTCTCACCTATCTCATATGTGAGATATGTTTTATTCACTATTTGATCCCTATTAGACTATATATTAATAGTGTTAACAACATGTGAAATATTCATGTGCTTAGTAATACTAGGAATGGAGTAGAAATTATTGCATGGATTACCTTACAAGGTATAAAAATGTGTCCCAAGGGATCATATCTCTATCTATTAAATCCTTTGATTATCTTGGTCATTTTTGTAAAATCCTCATGTGTTTATCAAAGAGAATGTAAGATCATAATTATGCAATCATTTAAACTTGAACCATTATATATAATGAAACTATTAATAGTAAATGAATCAACATAAGCTTATACAAATAATGAATTTAAGTCTAAGTCATCATCTAAAATATCACTATCATCAAAGGTAGTCATAGGTTGTTGTATTAATCTACCTATAATTGTACCAATAAGACTACCGATTGGGTGATCATATGTTGAATGAGGATGACATACATTATATGTATAATATAATTTAAAGATAACTTATGTTTAACCATCATTTCATTAAATATTGACAATTTATGATAATTTAGACTTATAGTATAATAATTTATGGTTTTATAATTGATGAAATTGGATTCCAATATTATTTTTATTGGGTTTTAACTAGTAGGATATTAGATTCTAATTTGTATTAGTTTTAACTAGTGTGATATTGGATTTCAATATAACTGTTATTAGATTCCAACTTAGGTGTGGAATCATATTATAATTATATATTAATTGTTTATTTACCTTTAAATTCATATTTATGGGAAATGGGAAAATAATTGAGCATAGTCTACTACTTGAAATAGGTCTTGATCACATAATGTGACCCCATAGTTTTCATACTATTACCTAATATTTATTTATTATTTATCCAAATTTTACTCTATATTAACCAATCAAATCATGCCATGGAATGTTTACAAATATTAGCGCAATATTGTAAAACATACTTATTGTCACCATGTACAAGTATTGGACAACACTTTTCATCAACCATGTGCTAAACATAATTTTCATTGTTCTTATCTTGTGTAGAATTGGAATGTGTCCATTATACAATAGATAATAACATAAGACTCTATTTATCATAATATCAATTCATAGGTCATTATTATTAGCTCAATCTATAGAATTAACATGTGTCCATTCTACTCAAGACAAGAATATAGGCCTCTATTGCTCATATTTTTCTTATCTTGTATATAATTAACATGTTATTGTAAAAACAAAGTATTTTCCATATATATCAATAAAAATTTCAAATTTTCACACTTTATCTACCAGATATGTGAAATAATTAATCACTTTGAATCCATATTGTAATGTTTTAAATCAAGGTTTTCCAAGCTACATAGATATTTTAATGGATCCAATCACAATCTAATGTAAAATACATAGATTAACATATACACAAAGGCCCATTTTAATTTAAATTTAAGATGTGATCTAAGAGAGTTCATGACTCTGTGACCTTGTGATCCCATTCTGATCACCATGTGTATTCACTTTGATATCATAAGTATGTTTAAAACATTGTATTGCTTTAATGGTTTTCATTACATGGTAGTAGTATTATTCCATATTGTGAGTAGGAAAATCTAGACATATGGAGAGATAAAGTGAAGTTATATTTCAATAGATCCATGATTTTCTATTCCACCTTGAGAAAAAAAGAGACATCAATGGTTCTATGGTTTCATGATGATTTACATGTGTTCTCTTTTGATGTTGTATAAGTATTAAAATTAATATATGTTCTATAATTTTTGTAGATAATGTATATTTATTTATTATGTATAGGGAATCCATTGATGTAAAGGAAATATAAAGTGAAGCTAAAGGTTCAACATATCCATAAATTATAAATAAAGTCATTTAAAATTTGTCTAACCCAAACCTAAATTTAAATCAATTTCCTTGTAGTTAAACACTTCACAACCCTCACCTTCATGCATCACTAGATTTTTTAACTATTGTTAATAAGACATACATCAGTAAATGATTACATAATTAAACCCTAGAAATTATTATGCACCCTTACTAACACGTCTCACTTCTCACTTGAAATTTAGTATAAAAATTATAATAACAAAAATAAAAAATAATGATTACATAATTAAACATTAATTGAAATATATTCTTATCTTAACAATTAGGAAAAAATAATTCTAAATAAATATTAATCTTCCATTCATATTTTATAAACAATACCATTACATTGTTAAGGTCTTAGTTTAAGTCCTCCAAATATATGACAAATAATTCAATGAAATAAATATCAATATTCAATTTAATCATATTAAAAAATTACACAAATGTAAGGTCAAGTTGTTGGAGCATGTTTTGGAATATAAATTAAAAAGAAACACATCCTAAAGCAAGACTATATGACATATTAATTTATGATCTTTAATAGTTTTATTTTATAATTAATTACCCTATTTAAGTAATGAAAGGTATGATTCAATATCCATATGTCCTATTTTAGGTATCTTAATTGATCTTCCTTTCCATTTTGTTTTTATTTTCCATGCCTATATGATGTTATCTATATCAATGGCTTGTTTAATTTTGTTTATTTTTCCATGTTTTATTAGGCATCAAATGACCCTAAAATACTTCACCTTATTATCTCCCTAAAGGTTTCCAATATTTAAACCTTACCTTTTTAGCCACATTCTCAAAATACATCGGTAGGGGAGCATTCCGCCTCAGAGGGAAACATCCGTGCAAGCAGCTGTGGATGAAGCGAAAGTGAGAATGTCAGCTTGAGTAACACAAACATTGGTGAGAATCCAATGCCCTGAAAACCTAAGTATTCCTCCACAAGGTTCAGCCACGGAGAGTAAGTCAGGGCCTAAGATCAGGCTGAAAGGCGTAGTCGATGGACAACAAGTTAATATTCCTGTACTACCCCTTGTTAGTCTCGAGGGACAGAGTAGGCTAGGTTAGCCAAAATATGGTTATTGGTTCAAGGTCACAAGGTTATCCCCTTTTGGGGGTAAGAAGGGGTAGAGAAAATGCCCCTAGCCAATGTCTGAATACTAGCGTTACGTCATTGAACCTATTTCAGGACAGTGCTAAAGTAACCCACATCATACTCCTAGGAAAAGCTTGAATGACATATAACAAATGGGTACTTGTACCTGAAACTGATATAATTACATAGGTAGAGAATACCTAGGGGCACGAGACAACTCTCTCTAAGGAACTCAGAGAAATAGCTCTATAACTTTAGGAGAAGGGGTGCCTCTTTGCAATAAAGGAGGTCACAGTGACCAAGCCCAGGTGACAATTTACCAAAAACACAGGTCTCTACAAAGTTTTAAGACCATGTATGGGGGATGATGCTTGCCCAGTGTCAGAAGGTTAAGGAAGTTGGTGGCCTGATGATAGGAAAGCCAACGACCGAAGGCCCGGTGAATGGCGGCCGTAACTATAACGGTCCTAAGGTAGAAAATTTCTTTATCGAGTAAGTTCTGACCTACACGAAAGGTGTAATGATCTGGGCACTATCTCAGAGAGAGACTCAGTGAAATAGACATGTCTGTGAAGATGTGGACTACCTGCACCTGGACAGAAAGACCCTATGAAGCTTTACTGTTCCCTGGGATTGACTTTGGGCTCTTCTTGCATAGCTTAGGTGGAAGGCGAAGAAGGCCCCCACCTTATAAATTAAATTTATTTACATCCCCATATGCCCTTACCACCCACATATTTTCATTTCATTTGCTAGCCACATGAGAAGCATATGTCCCACATACATATCCATAAATGGATTGAATGATTATTTTGATCATCTAAAACTTATCTCAACATAAATATCATTATAACTTGGGATATGTCAATTAATTTTATTTTGTCTAAGAAAATGTGTGGCCACTTAGATATGTTTTGAATTAAGTTTCACAAGTTTTATTTTTATACATAGAGTACATGATATATTAATGACTATCAGACCTAGTCACATTCTAATGTGCAATCCACAAATTATCATGTCCATGAAATCCAATTTAATTTAAAATTTAACATGTGATACTTAGTATTTTAGAATTTAGTGATTATGAAAATGTGGGAATATGGAGAGATAACTGGAGTAAAAGTTTCTATAGATCCATAATTTTTTTGGTGCCACTTTGAGAAAAAATATACCTCCATAATTCCATGGATTCCTGATGGCTAAACATAAAATTTAACTAATTCCATTATATTTAAATAATTTATACCTCTTTAATTCTTACACCACCATATTTTTTTCCATTTTTAAAATACATATCAAAAAATTTGAACCTTAAAACTTACAGTGTTGCACCATTACTAGTGCATCTCCTATGAAATTAAGTATAATAATGCTAGTAAATGCAAATTGTTTAAAAAATTAGTTGATTACAAACTTAAAAGTTAATTTAAAATATATTATTATCTTTAGACAATTATGAAAAAAAAATTAAATAAATATTAATCTTACACTCATGTTTAATAAATAATACGGTTATCCTATTAATATGGGTCAATGATAGAAGTTGTCAAATAGAAAAAATCAATATCAATATTAAATTCATATTAAACAATTATGGTAAAAATGTAAGGCCAAGTTATTGGAGTGTGATTTGGAATAGATTTTTTTAAAAATTCACATCTTGAACCAATATGATATCACATATTAACTTATGATATTCAGTAGTTTCATCTTATCATTCAATACCCTATTAAAATAGTGAAAGGTATGATTCAATAGCATTGTGACCCTTTTGATGAATATAAATTGATCATCCTTTCCATTTTTTTTGTGTCCATTCCTAGATGACATTATCCACATCAATGTATTAATTAATTTCATCTAATTTGATCCATGTTTTATTAGGTGTCAAACAATCCTGATAGAATTTTTTCACCTTATTTTCTCCTAAATGTTTCTAATATTGAATCCTCACCTTTTTATCCACATTCTCACCTTCAAGTTTAAGTTAAATTATCCCTAAATTCCCTTCCCATCCATATATTTTAATTTTAATTTTTTGGCCATACTAAAAGCATTTGTCCCACATACACATCCATCAATGGATTGAATGCTTGTTTACATCTTCCACAAATATGCCCAGCATAAATGTCATTATTTCTTAGGATATCTTATCTATGAAAATGTGTGGCACTCATTTTTGGTTGAATATGTCACTATCCTATATTTTTGTGGATAAAAACAAATTTTTGACATCTTGATATAATTTTAAAATGGTTTATATAAAGAACATAAAACATTTTCCAAATATGTTATCTTTGGAAGCCAATATTTTCTACCTCTGACTATTGCACTTTTCCCCCAATGTTCAATATATGTTTTTATTCCCTTTTTTATATCTCAATTTTATTTTAGTTATTTAAAATATGTTAGAGGAGGTTTGCCTTTTATCAAGTTTGGTTTTACATTATCCTTTGTATGTGAAATTGGGATTGGATGAGACCATTGGAGATCCTATATTTTTGTTTTATATTCTATCACTAGTATGTTTTCCACCACATACAACTTGGACATCTTAGGTTTGATAATACCAACTATATTGTGGTTTCCATATAACAAGTGTGGCTACACAAAGTCCTTGAATTAATAAACTTACTTAATAAGGTAAGGAGTTAATGTAATTGACCCATGTTGGTATGTTTTATAGGTGTCCATTATATTTAGAAAATAAAATGTATCTAACTTCTATAATGTTTCTACCAATCTACCAAAAGTCTAATAGATATCCTCATGGGTGTGTCTAACTGGTAGGAAGCTTACATACATAGTGTTGAATACTCTTATTACTATCAAAATTGATGCAAATAAAAATAAGGTATGATTCTTATTATCAATCAAATAATTTTCAAGTTAAAACTAAAATATCAGTGACTATTTTTTGAATGAAGTATTTATACTAGCAACACTAATTACTTCAACATGGAAAATGTTTTACTTTAACCTTTTACATTTTTCATGCACTTGAATTTGTAATAGTGCATCATGTAATGGTTGTTTGGATTATCCACAAATATAAAATAAATCTCCATACTCATTAGTGATGGGTTCTTATAGCTTCGTGAGAAACAAATCCAATGATGTGAAAATGTAGTTTTCTCCACATTCAACAAATGGTATGCCAAAGTGGCCAAAATCAAAAATATTGTGTTCATGTGTGAGCATACCAGTCAAAGTAATTGGGATGTTCAAAACATTACTTATTGACTTTGATTTTTTCACTTCCTTGGTATGGAAGTTTTCATTTTGTCCATTTTATCATGCAAAATGCTTGAGAATACATGAGGCTATTCCTTTAATTGTAATATATGGAATTATTAATGTGCATGAAAATTTTGAATATATGAATTATGCCATGTTTGTTCCACTTCAAATTTTTAGAGTAATATTGGGTATATGGTGTCTGTACATTTTTTATATAGACATTTACACTCATCACACTTGGAAAAGAAGGTTTTATTTAGAATTGAAACATGTTGAAATATTTTGGTCATTATCTTTTTGAAAATTGGTTGTGACACTGATGGAAGTTTCAACAATTGAATATCCTTGTTACACTTATTTAGCATTAATTTATGGGTATATAATGTAAGACACATCCTTTGAGGAACTTTGATTCCATCATGTCCTATAGAATAAGTTAAATGAAAATAGATATTTGAATTTATCTCGATGATTCTTGATATGCAAGAAATGGTTATGATAATATTTGACCTTTATTTATCTTTTCCTAAGTTACCATTTACTACATGCCTATCATCATTTATCCAGTCTAATTTGTGACTGTAGAAGGTGCTCTTTGGGTACCCATAATATTTTTTCATACATTCTAATTGACATCCATCCCATAAAAATTCATTTTATGTACCTATATATACTCATCACCTACATTAAAGATGAATTTTTTAATTAATGCATCAAACACAAGAATATTTTTGTCTTCTTCATTCATGGCTCTAGTTTTGTGCCATAGAAATATGACTAAAGCAAAGGGATATTTCTAAGACAGTAAAAATTTCAATAATGATTTTTCAAATTCATCACTTCTTCCAAAAAAAATGACCATTATATATCCTCATAAAATTTTATTTAACATATTATTAAACTTGAAGAAGAGTAATCGAAGGAGCCACCATGGTGTGGACCTTCAAGTCTTAGCCTCTCCTTGAGGTGGAAACAGAAGTTGATGAAGAGGAAAATAGGATCCGTGCCATCTAGTTAAGTAACAGTTGTAGTTGGGGGGAAGTGTTCTTCTGAGTAGGAAAAGAAAGAAATTATTAGAGAATATCCTATTATAGTTCTAGTTGAGTCCTTAAATCCATGTGAAGAGAAGGAATTAATGTTTTTCCTTCTATAAAAGGATTGGTAGATAGGGGTCACTTTTTGTTGGGTTTACAAAATTTGAGAAAGGCAAGAAAAGCTGAGAGACCCTATCTATATGGACCATGGGTTAGTTACAAAAAATATTTGGATGGGACATTTGGGTCTTTGGGTACTTTGACCTTAACACAAATTTTAACCCCTACTACCTTGGTAGTTGTGAAATGATGGGTTCACTAGACTTATGATTGTCTAAACTAGGAGCTCTTAATTATTTATTACAAGGGTCTTTATTTAGTGAGAGGTGTTCAATATTCTAAATGTTGGAAAGAGGTTTTTGTTTAGGACTTGAACACTATTATGATGTGGATATCTTGTCCCTTAATGAATTTAGGTGGTTAGATCTTGATGGAAATTTCTTGTGTTACCTTTGTTCTTGGTTAGTTTATTTTATTTAGGAAGACACTCTTCATGGAAATGGCTTCCTCAAGGGATGATCTTGGTTAAGGATCTTCTGAGTATTATTTTAAACTAGTGCTAGTCTACTGTGTGCTCAATCTTCCTTAGACCAATTTTAAATATAGACATGTTATTATAGTCATGGTTATTTTTATTTTATCAGCTACATAAAATATGGGGACTGGTTCTCCTAGGATGAGAGTTTTATGGCATTCCCCATTCTTTATTATTTTGGAAAAAATGATTTTACACTTTTGTTTCAATTTGGTGACCTTGTTGATGGGTGGAGTGAAATGAAGATGCCATTTTGGTCTTCTATTTTTGGTTTAATGGTATCCAAGGTGGATGACATTATTATCACTTCTTTAGTGCTTCATTTATGGGATTTTCTTGGAAATATATGAAGTCACTTACTACCTTAATGCATTTTCTAGTGGTTAGGATGTGAGACCATCAAGGCTCAGACCTATCATGATTTCCTCTTCTATTGGTCATTGGGTTTGATCATGGTATCTTTTGCTAGGTAGAAGAGAATAGTTGTTAAGGTGGTAATTTTTAAATTGTACCACTTTGATGTTTGCTGCTTTTGAAATTTGGTTTAGTACATGTTGATGGTTTGTCATTTTTTATTTTTTATCGAATTAATGACATTGGCCTAGTTCACAATTGATAGTTATCTCTTTTTGGCCTTTGGGATATTTTTGTTTTGGTCTTGCCCTTAGTGGTATTTTTAAGTATATGAATTTGATTTTGAGTTGATGGTTTTAGTCTTTGGTATTATGTTAGGGGCTCTCATTCACTCCATTTTGTTTTTTATAATCAATAAAGAAGATGATTTCATTTGGTTCATTAGATATCGATTTCATTCCTAATTGTGATCCCTATGATTTTGTTGGGTCTAGTTTTTAGCCTAGTTGTGGTTTGGTCCTTTGGTGACCCCAAATTTTCTCTTTTTCACTTATCAGTGATTGTTTGGATGTCTTTTTTTTTGGTTCATTCTATTGGGTTTACATCTTTTGGGTACCCTATAATTATTTTTCTCATTTGTGGGTGCTTTCTTAGAAGTATTTTGGTGAGTCTTGGGTCTCTTCAAAGATCCTAGCTAAGGTTAATTATATTTGGAGTGTCATTTTTGGGACCTGGGCCCCTTGTGCCCATGGTGGATTTTTGGAGTTGGTATTTCCTAGGTCTTAATTTTTTTATCTTTATTTTATTGTATAGTTTGGTTACCCAGACATCCTACTTTGTCAAAGGCTAGATTCTACACCAAATTCTAAAGATGGGTTTATATTAATCATAACATTTTTATTTGATGAATTGGCTAGAGGGGCATTCAATTATTGAATTTTACAACATTGTAGGGTATTTTAATCATGTTTTTAAAATTATTTAATTATCTAAATCAAAATAAACTCGATATACCAATTGGGGTTGTCACTCATCTTACGCATCCAACATGTTCACATAGATATCTCTTGAGACTTATTTGAATCTAACATCTATTATAGAACTATATATGTTGGCTAATTTCATAATGAAAATATTATAGAGAGATATTTTAGATATAGAGAATCATTTTTAATGAGGGTTGATTACTTTTCAAGGAGGGTAGAGTATTATGTCCTTTTAATTACATTTGTTGTTATTCCCTCTTCAACATATTTTCTAATAGATGAGAATAAATAGATAAATTTGGCAACAACTCCCCAAAAATTTAAATTGTGCTCACCACTATGTATAAAGTATAGACCATCCAATTGAGTACTACCTTTATTTACTTTAAAGGTGATTCTTTTTTCTTGGAAAATTAAATATTTTATCAACCAAGCTATTATTTTATTAATTTTTAGCAATTTTAAGAAATCATAACACAATTTTATCAAATTTTCAAGAATTACACCAAAAATCAAGTTTTCTAATCTCTCTTCATGAATTTTATGATCTTCTATAGCCCAAGTTAAAAAACCTTGGGACATATTATGATCTATGTAATAGAATTTATGTTTGAGAATGGCATTGTCTATAATAAAATTAGTTCTATCTTTAGGTCATATATAGTTGATGGTTATTTCACTATAATCAATAAAATCTCCCTCTTCTATAGCACTATATGCATCTGATTCACTAAATATGTAATAAACATGAACTGGGGGGATGGATTAATTTTCATGCTTTGAAAATTCACTCTCTTCCCATGGAACATAATATTCTTTATTATCAACATCTCCCAAGGTTTAAAATTCATCAAATCAATAATGAAATTGTAATTTTCCATCCAATACTATGTTAACAATGACAACAACAAACACTTTTCTCATGTGTTTTCACTCCAAAAATTTGGTCTTAGGAAATACCTATGAGATTAGGTTCCCATGAAAGACTTAGGTGATAATAAGGGACTTGCATCCTTTCATTTTAGGATTAGTCATGAGATAATTTAGGTCATAAATTTTATGTATTGGGATCCACAAAATAGCCCTCTTGGAATATAACTCTAAGAGATGCAACATTACAACCAAAGGTCCAATATCAATCTTCTCACTTTCACACAAAACTTTAGTAGTAATTATATCTAAACCAATTTCAATAGTTCAAAATTTTAAGCCCTAATTCACTTCACTTCATTTCTGACACTAGTTTTTGTTCTATGTTTTAGGCATGTAGTAAGCTAGGGAAAACATAATGGAAGCCACAACACTAAAACAAATGACAAGTTAAAATATTCCCAGTAGTCATCCTTTAATTCACTTCATGATTTATAAATATGGGGACAAATATCACTTAATAGTAACAAAAAAAATAAATAGAGAGAGGGTAACATAGAAAAGGGAGTTTTATAAAATAATGGCAACATAAAAATTTCAAGGAACCAAAACATGCCTAGTTATAGTTGTACCAATATATTACAAGTTTCATGATGGATCAAGATCTAGTCACATAGGGATAGAGTCTGAGGATAAAGGGATAGAGTCCATAATTCCTTCGATTAATAAACTACAAATAGTATTGTAGTTAACTACACACTATTCACCATAAACTTCAAATAAAGTTAAAAGAACCAAATAAAATAACTAACAATGTGAAAATACATCCTAATTTAAGTTTAAAATTTGTAAAAAATCACAAATAAAAATCCTCTAGATTTAATGTTAATCTATTAAAATAGAAAAAAAAAGAAGACATTAATGAAAACCAAATGTATTTATATAGAAAACTAATTTTGCATTAATCTAGTAGTGTTTTTTACAATAGAGTCGACCTTTTCAAAATATCACATAGAAGTACATATAAGGGAAATGGAGCACATCTCATAATAGCATGGGTTCCCACTCTAGGCCATCATGGCCTAAAATGGTTGAAACATAATTATACTAAAAGATTTAATATCCTAGAATAAGTGGAACAAAATTCATAGGGCCCACTAGGAGAGAATCAAGAGGAGGTCAAAGGCAAGACACTTCCTAACTTTTATAGAGGTGCCTCCTTAGCTATCATTAGCATAGATTCCACCAAGTTTAACTCTCAATCTAGTTTGTCTAGGTTCATGAGAGGATCTCAAAATATCACCTTAGCTTGGGCTAGAAACCACTCATGGACTTGAAGTGGGGAATCTAGGGGGACCTTCACCTTGGACACCTAGAGAATGCTAGTTATTTATTAGATCATCAAATCTAGAAACACTTTGGAACTAACTCAGTTGGCTTTCACCATCTTTCTCTACATGATTTGGTCAAATTGGGCCATGTGGTCCTCAAATTCCTCCTTGTATAGTAGGGTTCTAACTATATGCAATTAATTATGATGTATCTGCAATGTAACCTACTTAGTGGATTCTAAAATTGAAGAAGGTAATCTTATCAAGTAACTCATTGCATAATTATTTATATCTAGACATGACCAATTTTTATTTGATAAACCTAACTAAGGGATATCTTATGACACAACATCAAATAAGAGGGTTTTAAAGACTTTAGGAAATTTATATTATGTAATAACATTAGCTATATCTATAATACATAAAATAAATCTAATCTAGTTCTCATTAAAGCTTATGGAACAAAGGGGGATAGTTTTTAAAAAAAACATGTAAAGAGAACTCTACTCAAGTCAATGTTGAGGTAAACTAAGGAGTAAAAAATCATCTTATTACCTTTTTAAATATCTAAGTACCGAATGAAAGAGTGAAATTTATGAATAATTACTTGGAATTTAACCTATCATGCCTCAATCTCTCCTTTGGCTAATGGTGATTTTTAAGAGATTATTGTGTCTTTGTAAGGATCACACTATATAAATCATATTTAGGTGAAAATATTCCTACTTTGTTGTTGAGGTCAACATACCCCCATTTCTAAAAATGGTGACCCTTGTTTCAAAATTTAACAAATTTGTTCCCTAAATTAAAAAATCAGTTGATCATATTAGCATCAACATGTTACAGATAATCTTTATTTCAAGATCATCCACACCTAGTTTTGTTGGCACATTTACACATGATCTTTATTTTTCTCTATCTAATGTTTCTAATATTTTGATCTTTATGTTCTTAGGTTATAGGCTCAATAAAATCTTAATTAGAATGGACAATGTTTAGGGTTTTATGCTTCAATGTTGAATCGGTCTAGCCTTTGAAAGACAAATTAAACCTACATTTAAATCATGTTAAAACCCTAGTCTGAATGTTTCAACCTAGTCCACTTTAAAATTGAATTTAAATTTGTGCAAGATCTAGTTTTCATGGGAATGCTTTATATTATCATAGACTTAGCCTAATTTTTATCCTAAAGTTTGGTCATGTTTATAAACACAACCAAGCCTTAGTCTAAACATTTTTATGCTTGGTCCTTTATGTCCCCAACCCCTTTGTTCCTTTTATTATTCTCATATCTAAAGCTTTATGCCAAGTCATTTTTTTGTGGGGTCACTTTATTATGTTTTGAAACTTATCTTAAATTTTATCCTAATGTTTTACCATGTTTATCAACATGAAAAAAACCTTAGTCCAAAACTTTAAGCCTAAGTTATTTATGTTACCTTATCACTAACTTAATAATTTTCATTTACCTACAAGAACTAATCATGATCTAATGGTGTGCATTTTGATTAGACAAAGTAGATCCAATGGTGCATATAAAGTCAATAAATCAAGCACTTAAATCCAAAAATGCACATTAGATCAGGTAAAGAAGATCCAATGGTCTGAGATCAACATTGAAAAGTTAAAAGAATTCAGATAAAGTGAGAAAGTGATAAATGTCAAGCCCATGGATCACTATTAAAGCTTGAGCATGTCCTCAAAGATTGATAGTGTGCAGCTGAGCATATACATTCTAATTGATGATATGTATTAAGTCAAAACTTCAATGAAACTTTAGTATGAGTAAAAGGGTGACAAGTGTCACCATCAAGAGAACCTTATTAGAGATCTAATGGTATGAGGAGTGAAGGATAAAACCTAGTGGATAAAGATCAATGGAGCATGATTGATTTATGAAATCAAGATCAATGGTGTGACATCAATGTCGACATTTTAATGTAGCTAAAAATTAATGTGGAAGTACAAGTATCACAACCATAGGGAATATAGCTAAGTAACCAATGACATTCAACCTCTAAAATCAAGATTAATGAACCACATTCATCTATGTGAGTAGATCTAATAGTGTGAGCCTAGCTTGAATTTTCAAAGATTTAGACCTCATGAGGCATTGATACATGTCCTAAAGTCAACAGTCACATTTAAAAAAATTATAAACAAAATGACATAGTAATTCTATGTTGGCATACATGTCAATTCAAAATATTTTATGGACCCATAAAGGCAAATGTATAAATGTAAAAATTTGAGAAAAATATAAGTCATAAAGCTCACATAATTCAAATAGATACTACCATTAAATCTTTTTAAATACCTTTAAAAAATCCCTTGCATAAAAATAATCCCTAATTTGACCCTGTGATCATTACAAAGGAGCCAAGGAGAAGAAAATTTTCATTTTTGCAAGGATAAATCAATATATAGCCAAGGTGCAGTCCACTAGTGAGTAATTTAAAAAAATTCATAGCCATGGCTGCTCGAAAAGGTATTTCCAAGGAGGATGTGGAGCTTTATTTGACCTCAAATACTGAGGGTAGAATTTTCAAATATATAGAGTTCGATGTGACTACTCTAAATATAGGGGACAATAATTGGTCAAACTTATTTTGGACCATTGAGAACTAGCAACCCATCATCTAAAAAAAAGGTAATAATGTGTTTGCCAAGAGACTTTACTATGACATAGTCATAATCCAAATCATGGGCCTAGATTATGTGACAACAAAACCTAAAGCACTACACTACATTGATATCCTTTCTCCAATTTTTGAAGATGGAAAAATAGATAAATGTTGATTAATGAATGAATACACTCAGATATATAGCTTATATTTTCATTGTAGCATTTGAAAAAAACTATAAATTACCCAAACCCCAAGTTGACCTACCTTCCATCAATGTTTGGGCCCCCCAAAAAATTGAAAGACATTATAGCCTTGTGTCTATATTGTGGTAATAATGTATTTTCATACTTCAACAAGAACATCCCAATTAGATAATTTAGGCCTAGAATTATGATGAGTATGACCATACTGAATAGATTATGTGGTAATGCAACCACTACTTATGTAGACTAGGTCTAGGTGCTTATAGTCTACTTCATGGTTGAAAAGTAGCTGACCCCTCCTTTACGTGAAATTATCTACATCTCTTTGTGTAGATAGATTTTTACAATCAAGAAGGAGAAGAGAACCCATTTATACATGATGTCATACCTTTTATGTGTTCTTTTTGAAATAACAAAGATTCCCAACTTGAGGGAATGGTCACCTAGTAAAACATAGATAGTTACATAATATTACTCCAAGTTACACATATTTAATTATAGAGATCATAATCAATTCATTTGTGACTACATATATTAAGTCCTTAGTAAGGTTATAATTGGTCACCCTATGGAGAGGGTCATCCCACTAGTCAAGAAGCATGTTGAGACTAAGGGAGATATTTGGTTGTATCTAGATTATACAATCATCAAAAATGAAGGAACTTAGAGCCAACCACTCAAGATACCTATCCATGTCCCTAATAAACTAGTAGAGTAGAAGGTAGCATATCAATTACTCCATGGAATTTATGGCCTATACAAGACCAAGAAGAAAGGGATCCTCCATATCCTCCTAATAACTAATGGGAGGACCATATTCAAGTAATGGTATAACATTAAAGTAGCATATGGACATAAAACATCCTTCAAGATATAAAGTAATGAGCTAAAGTAGTGGGACACTTACCTAAGGGTTAAAGAGAATTAGAAAACCAATGGAATTCTTAATGTGTCTTATGATCATCATCTTGATGCTTTAAACATTATTCACACCAAGGCATCCAACTACTATGAGGTCAAAAATAGGTTGAAGGAGCATAACCTTAGACTTGAGCCTAGATTAGAGAGAAACTAGAAAGGATATTATAGGTGGCAACTTGGGCCTAGGTAGTACCATTTTTTTAGTAGTGAACCTACTAGACCTCCCTTAGCTCAACCATAAACAAAACACAAAATTGAGACACATATTGAGTAATGATTAGATGAGAGAAGCTCTGATGAGGTTGCCCTAATGAGTCTGCATCATATTTATCCCAAGCAAAGGAATGAGGATCACCATTAGAAGAGATTCATGTGGTAGCATTAGAACCTAATGATACTATAGAAGAGGCACTTAAAATGTTATCACTGACATATGAATCATATGATGAATAAATGGAGGAAATAAAAGAAGAAAAGGGGAAGTAAATATTGGATCTAATTCATGTTACCACCCCTCCAAAAATAAAATTTGGGCTGGCCATTATTCTAGTAAAGGCCAAAAAAGCCAAGGTGAATTTCACTCCTCCTTTGGGTGAAGTTATCCTCTTTAGTGAAGAGAATTTTATTTATGGACTAGCCATTCTAGAGTGGTTTGTTTATGGATCCAAATTATATAAATTACCTATTGCACATAATCCTTGGGAAATAATGAAAGCCATCAACATTACTATGTACAAGAAGTGAAGCCTTGGATAGTGTATTTGAAAAAGGAAGATGAAAGTAGATTGGCTGATATAGAAGAGTTAAGTGGAGCACAAATGGAGAACCCAACTCCCTAGGTAACACAAACCTCAGTTGGTGTCAAATTTGACCCCAAGATAGATGCATTATAGAGATTAATAGAGAAAAAGGTCATGGTTGGTAGAGAAGATATCAATTTTTAAAAATTAGAACTGTTGACCAATTTGACTCTAGTGGGAGGACAAAGGTTGTGAGAAAGCTAGATATTTGAGGAGAATGTGCTTAAATTGGCCCAAACACAATCAAAACAATTACAAGCTACCCTCAAAGTCATTAAAAAAAATGAAAATTTAGAAAAACAAATTATCTCATCAATTCTAGGGGCCATGATCAAGATGTTTGAAGCATCTTTGTATAACATGTTTGATTATATAAAGTTGATAAAGTCTAAACAGAATGTGTTGAGCCAATAAGATGCAATAGCTAAGATCCTAGTTAACTAATGGAAAAATTTAAAAAGAAAAATAAATAATTTGATCAATATCTTGATATAAGATCAAATTCCTAACATTAAAACAATTATCTTGGATCACCTAAATATTGCCATGGAAATTTTAGTAGATAAAGTCAAGGGTTTGAGCAAATGGTCCAAGGACCTAGAAGAACTTCATGAAGATGGCAAGTAGTTGATAAGTAAGATGGAAAGGATATTTGGGAGCATGATCATAGATCACACTAAACTCAACCCCATTTGTCTAATTACTAATGAAGAGTTCAAGTTGAGGGCTTCTCTATTTATGTAGGAAGTGAGAAACAAGATCTAAGGAAGAATTGGGGCTAACAACAACAAAATCTTGGATATGATCCTGAATGCTGAAGAAATGATATAAAATACAAGAAGTGTTAAAAAATTCATGGAAATGGAAGACAAATACTTTAGAGACCTAAAAACTAAGGAGGATGGACTCTTCATGGAGCCTACTACTAATTTGAAGTTAATAGATGAGCAACATGTTAAGGCAATAAAGATCTTTCAATAGTAGCAATAGGGAACTTCATCAGCATAGGCATGTGTAACTTATAAATCATAAATCCTATAGGTTAGTAATTTAGAGTGTTTAAAAGGTTCTAGAATGATTGTAAAAGGACATTTGTCCTTAGTATTTGACATGACTAATCGATATACATTATAAAGAGGTATTATACATTATAAAAATTAAATGGAATTTTGAGAAAGAAAATTTTACTAATTTTATAGAAATTTAATGAAAATAGGGAATTATGAAAAGTTTGTCTCATTTATTTGTGTGGATTGTATCATAACTTCTCTCTCAATTGTCTTGTTTGTAATTCATATTTGAATGGTTCTTATTGATTCTCGATGTGCACTTTTTTAAATGTATATTTGTTAACTTGTTCTAATAATAATTTTGTTAAAGGTTTGTAAGATCATTTCATTAGCTATTTCTTTCATGTGAATGTGTGTATGTTGTTTACTTGTAGGGGTATATCTTTAAAGTGAACCAAGTTCTTATTTGCATTCTTTCACTTCCTCAGATGCTTACCTAATGTGTAGTAGGATTTGGGATTATGATATTTAATGATATACATTGGTTTTAAGTGCATATATTGATCATATCTAATTTTTTTCATAATATCTATGTTAAAGATCAATAATATGAATATGTCACTTCTGTACCCTACCTTTATTTTCTACCTTTTCTTTAATCAATCCATTTTAGATTAACTTTATTATGAATATCCATCTTAGTTTATACTTAGATTTAGTTCTTTGATCATAATTTACTTAATTTAGATTATATTACTCTCATTTTAAAAGGTTAACTAGTAAGCCATAGTTGCTCCCAACAACCAAACTTTATAAATTTTATGAAATAGATCACTTGTTCTGCCATTATTTCACCATAGATAATAGGATTATCATAAGATACAACTCATGCATTGTATTATTTGATTTTTATAAATGAGTAATGTTTCTTAAAAATTCAGAACTACCTATGATACACTTACATGCATCAATAAAACACATTCCACTGCCACTAGAAGGAGGGCTTAGTTGAATCTTTGTAAACTTGTGGTATCTTTACTAATCTTAGTAAATTTTATTCAAAGGTCAGTGAGTTATTTGCATATTTGTGTTTATTCTAGCATAATTTTTTAAATATCATTGGTACACATGGTTTTAAACCCATCTTTAGGCTCATTTAGCTGAAGATTGTCATTCTTTCAAGATTCATGGTAAAACCTTGAAAAGGTAGTTTAAGTTTGGTAAATCTTCCTCATTTGAAATTAGTGATGGTAAATTTGCTCAAAGATTAATTAATTATTTTCAAATTTTGGTTTATTTGAACTTCTATGTGTAAATATAATTCACCTTCATCAGTTTAGACACATCTTTAGACTAATTTGTTTAAAGATAGTTTCTCTTTACATAAATTTGTGTAAAGTTTGCCTAACTTAGGGATATTAAACATGAAAATCTACTAATAGGTAATAATTAGATTGTTATTTAAAAAATTGAGCAAATTATCATTAATATTTGTGAATATAAGGTTTATAAGTCATATTTTGGATATGACTTAGGATTTACAAGATGAAACTATCAAGATTCAGGACTAGGTCAAGGTCTGAATCAAGATTGCCTCTCCTTTCATTAGAATATCATAGGAAAGAAAGATTAGACAAAGGTAAGAAAATGGTTTCTATATCTTAGCCTAATTAACCTATTCAAAGTGATCCTATGTTTAATATTTATCAATTTATGGCTTGGTTAGGTGGATCTTCCATCAATGTGCCTGGTCAAGTACATGACCTACCCCAAAATCTTGAGAAATATTTGCCATCTTTTAGTCCTAATGGTATTGTCATAGCTAAAGAACATATTAAATATTTTAAAGCTACTTTAATACTTTTAAATGTGGTTCATGAAGATGTAGAATGTATATTGTTCCCATTTACTTTCAAAGATGCTACATATGAGTGGTTTCTCAATCATTGAAATAATTATATCACTATCTAGAATGATTTTAACATAATCTTTATTGATCAATTTGGTAAAATAATTAGTCCTTGCATTTTGTATCAATAATTCATTATAGTTAAGAGAGATTATAATGAAAACATAAGATCCTTCAATGTTATATTCTAGAAGAATTTTAGTAGAATCATAGCTCCTTACAAACCTGATGAGACCTTGGCTTTAAAAATATACAAGGATGATTTGGATCCCATGAATTCTATGTTTATTAAGAGGTCTATTAGAGTCATAAAAACACTGGCATTAGAATATGTTGAATTTGTAACAATTAATGATCAAATGTAGCCTCAAGGTCATCTTGCATATGCCATCCCAAATGTCAACCCTAATTTCCTTACATTGAATGTCATTCCTAATGCCAATTAGAATGTCCCTACCCTAAATTAGACACCAGTCTTAAACTAATTACCCTTAAACCATGCTCATCCTAGCCAAAATTTAGGATTCATAAACTATAATGCTACAAATGAATTCTATCCATAAGAACAAAGATATTTGATGCCAATAACTAGTAATAACAATCAAGTCATAATTTAGAGGCACCAAATAATGAAAATGAATCCATACTTAATATGGTTCAAAATCTGAGTAGTAATTTACTTAAATTACGAAATGAAGTAGGAAATACTAGGGAAAAATCCAATGAGAATTATTCATATGAAAATTTTAATAGATTTAGTAACTGGTTTCATAATGGTAACACTAGTAACAATAACAATAATGAGTCATCATCAATCAAGAATAACCTTGAGATTAATATTTGTGATGTTACACTAATTAAATATTGTAGGTTCCATAATACTTCAAAGCATGGTGAGTTGGATTGCATTGAAATCTATAATGTTTTTGAGTTGTTTCAATATGATTTGAATACACCTGAATGTGGACCCAACAAAGATAATTCTATAGGTACATCAAGATATTCAAGATCATCCAAGTATAAAGATACAACCCTTATGGTGGATACATTTGGCTTCCCATTCCAAGAAGAGAATGAGCCTAAGGATACTCATTAAGAGGTGCATACCTTTCAATAGTATTTGAAGAAGACCTATTTTTTAAGGAATAGGGAGTAAAATTAACCCTTGACTACATCCACTCCACCAAATAATTTTGACACTCCTCCTAATCTTGTAGTTGACAATAATCCTAAGCCTCCAAAGGGAAGTACTTTTAAGCCTAATTTTGATTATTATAATACTTATACTAGAGGTGGGTATAATATAGTTGAGGACATGAAGAAGATTAAAGCCAACATCACACTATATGAGTTGACTCAAATTATTGAATAAAGGGATTTGTTACTTGATCTTTATCTAAGAAGCCTGGTAAGTCATCCAAGACTACAAATGATAATGTTGCTATGTATAAAAATAAGGAAAATGTTTCACCTTTCTTGCTTATAGTCAAAATATTTGGTAAGAATTTGGATATTTGTTTTCTAAATTCAAGTGTTTATGCTATCATCATGCCTAAAGGTATTTGTGATTAACTAGATTTGACTCTAATGAAATCTGATATGGTTGTTACTCAGTTAGATAAGTCTAGGGTGAAGTAATTAGAGAATTATTGAATGTTCACATGTAGCTTGAAACTAAGCCAAGGATACAATAGTTTATTTATATCCAAGTGGTTGATATACCTAATTCTTATGGGATGCTACTCAGTAAATATTGGATAAAATCATTCAATGGTTACCTATCTATTGATTGTTCCCATACATGGCTGCCATAGAAGGGAGTGTCAAACTGAATCATAATTGAAAGAGAGCCCAAGCTAAAGCATATGATTATTGAATACAATGCTACAAATGAAACGGTAAATATGGTTAACTCTAAGTTAGGAGTTTATACTCTAGACACATATAAGGTATGTGACTCAAATGATACTCATGTTATGCTTGGGATATGGGAGTTATATTTTGATGGTGTGAGATACAAGTCTATTTATAGTGTAGGGATTATTTTAATTAACCCCCTTGGAAAATAATTTAGTACTTCATACAGACTTAAATTTTTTTCACTAATAATCTAGGAAAATATGAGGCTTTGATTTTAGGTTTGTAATTTGTCATCAAACATAAGGTGAAAGAATTAATGGTTCATGGTGATTCAAAGCTAGTAGTCAATCAAGTGAGAAGTATTAGTTTAAATTTTTGTAAAATAAGAAATATAATTTTAGAGTTTGGAACCTGATAGAATATTTTGATGCTTTCAACATTGTCTCCATTCCTAGGGAAGAAAAAAAGCTTGTTGATCATCTAGCCTCAATTGTAGCTAATCTTATACCCAATAAAGACTCTAAACTAGGCAACCTTAGTCTTGAATTGGTCCCATGTCCCTCATTCCCTGATAACATCAACCATTTATAGGTATTTATTGATGAATAATATATTTTATACTTCATTAACATTTTAGGATTATTTAATTCTCACATCATTGATGAATCCAATGAAATTTCTCTTGATAAAGTCAAAATTGATGACAAGATTATGCAACTAAGTGACATTAAAATTACCAAGGGAACGATTACCTTAGATAAACTAGCTGAAAATACCAAAGTTTCCAAAGTGAATGGGAAATATTATAGAGTAGTTGACCTAGGAACTCAAGGTCAACCCTAGCTAGTCAATATTGGTATAACCATCACTAATGAAGATTTGATAAAAGATAAATAGTTATTAACCAAGTATAAATATTTTTTATCATGGTGATATGAGGACTTAAATATTTTTTATCCTAGAGTCATAACTCATACCATACCTTTAAAATAAGCATGCAAGATTTTTAGGTATAAATAAAGACCTGTTAACCCTATCTTGGAACCTTTGATATACAAAGAGTCAAGAAGCTACTAGATGCAAAGATAGTGTTTTCCATTAGACACTCCACTTTGGTATTTAACTTAGTGATAGTTGGGAAGAAAAATAGGGAAATCAGATTGTGTGTATACTTTATAAATTTGAATAGAGCTTATATAAAGGATAACTATCCTTTGTTATCTTTTGATCAAGTTATTTAAATTATTATTGGTTCAACAATGATGTCTTTTATTGATGGATTTTGAGGTTATAACAAAGTGATTGTGAACAGTGAAGATATATTAAATACTACATTCACTACTAAGTGGGGCACTTTTGCCTACAAAATAATGTCCTTTGAGCTAATAAATGTAGGTGAGACTTTCTAAAGAGTAATGGACCATGCTTTCCAAGGTATAATAGGTAAGTACATTATCATTTACATGGATGACTTGAATCTATTTTTAAAAAATAGAGATGATCATATAGTTATTTAAAAGGTGTATAAGGTATGGAATTTCTCTCAACACTAAGAAGAGAGTTTTTGTGTCACTAAGGGAAAATTGTTAGGACATGTTATAACTAAATAGGGGATTTCTATAGACCCTATAGAGTAGATGCTATATATAAAATATAACCCCCTAATAGTAATAAGGAATTGAAATATTTTTTGGGGAAGATTAACTTTGTGAGAAAGTTAATTTCTAGTTTTACAGAGATTATGAGACCATTGAATGATATGTTAAAGAAGCAAGCCAAGATCACTTGGAATGAAGAAACTATAAAGGCCTTAAAGGATATAATTTAAGTAATATTACAAGCACCAATATTGTTAAGACATAATTTTTCAAAGGATTTATATCTCTATTCCTTTGATTTTGACCATATAATTTCAATTATCCTAATTTAGAAAATAGATGGATGTGATCATCCTATTGCTTTAATGAGTACTAATTTTAAAAATGTTGAGTTAAACTATTCCTTGATTGATAAAAAAACATGTGCTTTAGTCAAGTAAGTGAATAAATTTAGGCATTATATCCTTAGGAATAAGTTATATGCAATACTACCATACCTTGCCACTAAGCTTAGGCTTAGCCAGTGTGAATCATGGAAAAGAAGAGGTAAATGGATGTTCATACTTTTAGAATATGATCTACAAATTAACACTACCAAATTGGTAAGGTTCCAAGGGTTATTCAATTAATTTCTAATACTAATCCCAAGTTAAGTGCAATGTAGGTAGAGAAACAAAGTTTTCAACCTAATGATTGGTATGATTCAATTTTTCATTTAGTAATAGATGAAACTTGTCTTTTATGGTTAACTAAGGAGAAAAGGAGAGCTTTGAGGATTGAGATAGATCATTTTGTGATCAAAGATGGAGTTCTTTTTAGAAATAATTATGAAGGGATATACCTAAGATATGTTTCTAAATAGGAAGCTAGTGAGATCCTAAGTACTTACTATGATAGGCTTGGAAGTGGATACCCATTAGGAAGGAAAATAACACATAAGATCCTTAGGGCTGGTTACTATTGGCTTACTATATTTCAAAATGCTCATAAGCATGTGAGAGAGTGTCATTAGTGCCAAATTTTCAATAATAAATAACCTAAGACAAACATGCCATTGAAGCCAATGATGATTGATAAACCTTTTGCTCAATGAGCATTATATTTTTTGGGGCTCATCAACCCTAATTATTTAGAAGGTCATAAGTATGTGCTCACTACTACTGACTACTGCACCATATGGATAGAAGTGGTGGTAACCAAATAATGAAAGATTGAAGATGTGATAATGTTTTTGGAAGATAAAATATGTACAAGATTTTGAACACCAATATCTCTAGTTTGTGATAATGGAATTACTTTTAC
This sequence comes from Torreya grandis, assembly GCA_037957365.1. Classification (NCBI taxonomy): domain Eukaryota; kingdom Viridiplantae; phylum Streptophyta; class Pinopsida; order Cupressales; family Taxaceae; genus Torreya; species Torreya grandis. The sequence goes on from JARHVA010005766.1 coordinate 291,587, forward strand.
ATCCATTTAGATGATTGAGTGGGCATATGAAAACAACATTATTCTTAATTTTTCATCAAACCATTACCCTCAAGGCAATGGCATCTCTGAGTCAACAAAAAAGAATTTTATGAAATCCATAAGGAAGTTTGCTATTGATAAACCAATAACCTAACACAAGTTACTCAAGTATGCCCTTTGGGCTGATAGAACAAGAATCAAGAAAGCTCTAAAGGCATGACCTTTTCTACTTGTATATTTTCAAGAACATGTATTCCCCATCACACTCAAGCTTCCAACTTATAATTTTATGCAAGAGTATATGGAAGGAGAGGATCAATAATTTGTAAGTTCAAGGTTACTTGACATTATCCAAACAGAGGATGCAAGAGAGGAAGTTTTTGCCAATTTTAGTAGGAATCAAATCACAATTAAGAAATGGTTTGACAATTTTACCAAAATTAAGGTGTTCAAATAAGGAGACCTATTTATTATTTGGGAATAAACATATAAAATTAAAGGAAATCCAAAAAATTTCACACCTTTGTGGATTGGCCCCTATCAAATTTTTGAAACACTAAGAGACAACACCTTTAAGCTCAAGGACTTGCTAGGAACACAATTCACATTCCCAACAAGTTTGAAATATCTCAAGCACTACTTATCTACTACTCCACCACAAGTCTACATGGAGTAATCTAAAAGACTATTTAGAGTTTGTTAAGGTAGGCTTATATTAGTTTCTTTCCTATTTCTTTACTTCATGTTCATTGTTTGTACATAGTGCATGTAAATATTTATTTATTTGTTGTTACTAGTTTGCTTATTTATTTTGTTTTGTTTCCTAAACTTAAAGGAAAGCCAAAAAATTTCACACCTTTGTGGATTGGCCCCTATAAAATTGTTGAAACACTAGGAGACAACACCTTTAAGCTCAAGGACTTGCTAGGAACACAATTCACATTTCCAACAAATTGGAAATATCTCAAGTACTACTTATCTACTACTCCACCACAAGTCTACATGGAGTAATCTACAAGACTAGTTAGAGTTAGTTTAGGTAGGATTATATTAGTTTCTTTCCTATTTATTTACTTCATGTTCCTTGTTTGTACATAGTGCATGTAAATATTTATTTATTTGTTGTTACTAGTTTGCTTATTTATTTTGTTTTGTTTCCTTAATTTCAATATGTATTTTCAAGATATTCCTTAACCTCCAATGCATGTAATTAATCAAAAGTTAACAAATCAGAAATGTAGGTATGAATTATCTAAATGGTTGATCATAGATCTTGAAATGTGAGCTTGATGTTATAATTTTGAGGAGTTGGTAAAGGCCGGTATCTAGAATGGTTATTCTTAAAATCTTAAACTAGATTCTTGATCTAAGTCTAATTTTGATAAGTATTGCTTATGTAAGATGAAAGTTTGAATTATTAAGACAAATTCATGTATTCAATTAACATACATTAATTTATTAGGATAAAGTTTAAAATCAAAGATGATTATTTGACGATCAAACATTTCACCAAATCCCAAAACTTGGCTACTCTGATTCCCAAACTTTATTAGAAAGCAAAACGTATATAAAAATACAAAAATAAGAGCTTTAGTACAAAATTTAAAAGCTTTCTAAGAAAAGGTGATTATGATAATCTCCATTAGGGGATACAAATGCCTGGCTAGAAATGGAGCAAGGCTTTGAGTAGATCTATAGGTATCTCTACTGGGGATATGGTAATTAGTAAGTGAAATCAAAGCACACACACAACATGGCTATGTTTTGATGTTTGATCCTAATTTTTCATGTGTGAGACTTGTATTAATTATGGATTGATCTTAACAATGGTACCTGATCATGTGGGACAAATCTTTGAGTTATTAATCTAAACTACAGTCTCTAAATTCTATCATATTTCTATGTATCCCCTAGAAGTTGCCATTTATTAAGGTCAATATACCCATATTTATAAAAATGGGGACCTTTGTTTCAAAATTTAACAAATTTGTGCCCTAAATTGAAAATTCACTTGATCATATTGTCATCAAAATGTTGAAAATAATCTTATTTCAAGATCACCCATAACTTGTTTGGTTGGTACATTTTCACATGATCTTTATTTTGCTCTATCAAATGTTTCTAATATTTTAATATTTGTGTTCCTAGGTTAAAATTTTAATAAAATCTTAATTATAATGGATAATTCTTAAGGTTTTGTGCTTCAATGTTGAATTGGTCTAGCCTTTGAAAGACTAATTGAACTTACATTTAAATCATGTTAAAATCATAGTCTAAATGTTTCAACCCAGACCCCTTTTGAATTGAATTCAAATTTGTGTAGGAGCTAGTTTACATGAGAATGCTTTATATTTTCATGGACTTAGCCTAATTTTTAACTTAAAGTTTAATCATGTTTATAAATATGACCAAAACATAGTATAAATTTTGTTATGCTTGGTATTTTATGTACCCAACCCATTTTCTCCTTTTATTATTCATATATCTAAAGCTTTATACCAAGTCTTATTTTTGGGGTCACTTTATTATGTTTTGAAACTTAGCTTAAAATTTTATAATAAGGTTTTACTATATTTATCAAAATGAATAAAAATTTAGTCCAAAAATTTAAGCCTAAGTTATTTATGTTACCCTAGCTAAATTAATCATTTTCCTACAAGAACCAATCATGATTTGATGGTGTCCATTTTGATCAGATAAAGTAGATCCAATGGTGCATACAAATTTAATAATTCAAGCACTAAGATCTAATGATGCACATTGGATTGTGTAGAGAAGATCCAATGGTGCAAGATTAATTTTGATAAATAAAAGGAACTCAAAGAAAGTGACTAAATGACAAATTTCAATCCCATGGCTCATGATTAAAGCTCAAGCATGTCTCTGAAGATCGATGGTACATGACTAAGCATATACATTCTGATCGGTGGTGTGTATTAATTCAAAACTTAAATGAAACTTCAAGATGAGTGAGATGGTGATAAGTGTCACCATCAGAGGAACCCTATTATATATCTAATAGTAAGTGGAGTGAATAATAAAACCTAGTGGACAAATATCGATAAAGCATGACTAATCTATGGAATCAAGATCAATAGTACAAGATCATCATTGACATTTCAATGTAACTCAAAATGAATACAAAAGTGAAAAGTGTCACAACTATGAAGAACATAGTAAAGCAACTAATGGTGTTTAACCTCCCAGATCAAGATTAATAAACTGCATTGATCCATGTAATTAGATCTAATTGTGTGAGCTTAGGTGGAATTTTTAAAGATCTAGACCCGATGAGGTGTTAACACATCCTAGAGGGAATGACCACATTTCAAAAATTAATAAATAAAATGACACAAAAATTCCATATTGACAAACACATCAATTTGAAATATTTTGTAGACCCATAATGGCAAAGGTATAAATGTGTAAATCTAAGCAAATTCTAAGTCATAAAGCTCACATAATTAAAATGTCTACTACCATTAAATATATATAAATAAATTCATAACACCCATAACATAAATATAATCCATAGTTTAACTTTTTAACATTGAAAATGAGCTAAGGAGAATCAAATTATCATTCAATCTAGAGCTGAGGTGTAGTCCACTAGTGAGCAATTTAACAAAATTCACAATCATGGTTGCTCAAAAAGGTGTTTCCAAGGAGGATGTGGAGATTTATTTGACCTCAAATTTTGAGGGTAAAATTTTCAAAGATATAAATTTTGATGCCATTACTCTAAATATAGGGGACAATAACTGGTCAAACTTGTTTTGGACCATTGAGAACTAATAGCCCATTACCCAAGAAGAAGAGAATAATGTGTTTACTAAGAGACTCTACTATGACATAATCACAATCCAAATGATGGGCCTACATTATGTGACAACAAAACACAAAGTACTACACTGCATTGATATCTTTGCTCCAATTTTTAAATATGGAAAATAGATAAGGGCTTATTAATCAATGAACACACTCATAGAAATATAGCCTATATTTTTGATGTAGCATTTGACCTACCTTCTATCAATTCTTAGGCCCAAGAAAATTTTGAAATAGATTCTAGCCTTGTGGATACATTATGGGAACTAGGTGTTTTCAAACTTCAACAAGAACATCCTAATTAGGCAATTCAGGCCTAAAATAGGATGATTATAACCATGCTAAATAGAATGTGTGGGAATGCAATCAATATTTATGTAGACCAGGTTTGAGATCTTATAGTCTATTTCATGGTTGAAAAGTAGCTGACCCCTCCTTTACATGAAATTATCTACATCTCTTTGAGTAGATAGATTTTTACAATCAAACAGAAGAAGAGAACCCATTTCTACATGATTTCATACTTTTTGGATGCTCTTTATGTAACAAAAAATATTAAAAACCTATGGGAATGGTCACCTAGTGGAACTCAAATAATTACATAATATTACTCCAAGTTGCATATATTCAAGTATAAAGATCACATTCAATTCATTTATGACTACATCTATCCATCCCTTAGTAAGGTTATAATTGGTCATCCTATGGAGAGGGTAAGCCCATTAGTCAGGAATAATGTTGAGACTATGGGAGATATTTGGTTGTATCTATATTGTAAAATCATTAGAGTTGAATGAACTCATATCTAACCACTCAAAATACCCATCCATGTCCCTAATAAGCTAGCAGAGTAGGATGTATCATATCAATTATTGCATGGCATTGATGGTGTATGTAGGACCAAGAATAAAGGAATCCTTCACAACCTTCCAATAAATATTAGAAGGAACATATTTAAACAATGGGATAACATTAAATCAACATTCAGACATAGAGCATGATTCAAGTTGTAAATTGATGAGCTAAGGTAGTGGGACCTTTGCCTAAGGGTTTAAGAGAATTTAAAAACCAAGGGGATGCTTAATGTGTCTTATGATCATCAATATGATGATTTAAAACTTGTTTACACCAAGGCATATAGCTACATTGATGTCACAAAGAGATTGAAGGAGCATAACCTTAGACCTAAGCCCAAACTAGAGAGAAACCAAAAAGGAGATGATAGGTGGCAACTTGGACCTAGGTAGTACCATTTGTTTAGTAGTTCACTTGGTAGACATCCATCAACTAAACCATTAGTAGAGTAAAAACTTAAGACAAATATTAATTAAATACAAAGGAGAGAAGGCCTGATGAGGTTTCATCTTCTTCAGCCCAAGTAGAGGAACATGGATCATCATTAGAAGAGATTCAAATGGTAGCATTGGACCCTAATGAAACTATAGAGGATACACATAAAATATTATCATTAGATAATTAATTATATGATCAATAAATGAAAGAAATAAAGGAATAAAAGGGGAAGGAAATATTGGATCAAATTCCTATTGCCACCCCTCTAAAGAGAAAAGTTGAGCTAGCCATTGTTCTAGTAAAGGCTAAGAAGCCCAAGGTGACTTTCACTCTTCCTTTGGGTGAAGTTAACATATTTAGTGAAGATAATTTTATTTATGGACTATCCATTCAAAAGTGTTCTATTTATGGACCCAAATTATATAAAGTACCTATTACACATCATCCTTAGGTAATAATAAATGCCATCGACATCACCATGTACCAAGAAGTGAAGCCTTAGTGGCTTTGTAAAAGGAATATGAGAGAAGATTGGATGATTCAAAAATGTCAAGTGGAGAATAAATGGAGACTCTAGATCCCTAGGTAACACAATCCTTAGTTGGTGTCAAATTTGACCCTAATATAATTGGATTGTAGAGAGTAATAGAGACAAAGTTAATCATTGGTGGAGAGGAGATCACTTTTCAAAAAGTAGAACCATTGACCAATTTGACTCTAGTTGGAGGATAAGGGCTAGAATAAAGGAAAATATTATAGGAGAAGGTTATTTAATTATCCCAAGAATGATCATAACAATTTCAATCTACCCTTAAAGGCATGCAATAATATAAGGAAACTTTGGATAAATAAGTTATCTTATTAATTCTAGGGACCATGACCAAGATGTTTGAAACATATTTGTATGACATGTTTGATTTTTTAAAGTCAATAAAGTCTAGGTATATTTTGTTGAGCTAATAGGATGCAACAACCTAGAGTCTAGTTAACCAATGGTAGAACTAAAGAAGAAAAATAAAGGATTTGATCAATATCTTGATAGAAGATCAAATTCCTAACTTTGAAAAAATTATCTTGGCTCACCTAAATATGGCCATGGTAATTTTAGTAGACAAATTAAAGGGTTTGATAAAATGGTCCAAGGACATAGAGGAACTTCCTAAAGATGGCAAGCAGGTAATAGGCAGGATGGAATAGACACTTGGGAGCATGATCACAAATCCCACTACAATCAGCCCCATATGTCTAATTAGTAATAAAGAGTTCAAGTTAAGTGTTACTTAAGTTTTAGATTGAGGTAAAAGCAGGTTTTTAAGGGGCCCCGAAACCCTTTAATAGAGAACAAGATAAGAACATCTAAGCCCACAGGCAACACCTAGAAAACACTACAGTGAGGTAGCAAAAAATAGGTTTTAAATGGTCCTGAAACCATAAGAGACATATCCGATCAAAACCCAAAAACAGAAGTCTGGTAGTACAACAAACAAAATCTAACAAAAGGATAACAAAGATCAGTACCAGTTTCTTAACCAACAAGAAGGACCAGATTATTCATCCAGTTCCAGTATCAAGTTCATGCCTTCTTTTCCTTTCAAATCAGTTTCCTGGGTGGTAACCTCCAGCAAAGCTCCTTTTTGTATATCTTTCTTTCTGGAACTTTGCCTTGTACTTTTGCTGGGACCCTCAAGTGCTTTAGTCTCCTCATTGGCTCGTTTACCTATATTGATAGCAGCTACACAAATGTTGGACGTTACTTCCTCCATTTTCTTTCTGTTGTCCTTTATTAGTTCTCGGAGGTTGTTTTCGTAAGCTTTGAGCTTGACAGGGATCTCGCTTAACTGATTTTCCATGTTATTTACTTTGTTCCAAGTAGCTTTCAGAGAATCTTCCAATGTTTCTGTTTTTCTCTTGAGATCAATGATCTCCCTACACAACCAAGAATCTAATTGGGAAGAAGACTCAGCTTTACAGTTAACCCAAGTCATAGGAGTGTTTATTTCATCATTCTGATTCTTCCCTCTCCAATCCTCAGACTTTTTATTGGGGCTATTCCTGGCTTCTTCAAAGAAGTCTTCTTGACTCTTTTGTTCCCACTCATTGATTCCATCTTGAATTTCCTTCTCCATGTTTTGAATATCTTCCTGGACAGAGATTTCCTTTTCATTCTTAGAAGTTGGGTCCTCACCATGATCTTCCTGGACAATGTCATCCTCCGCCTCTTTCTGGTTTTCCTCCGTCTCTTCTGTTCTAGTAGTAGAATCCTCATCTGTATTGACTTTATCTTTTTCAATTTCCTCAGATCCTTCTTTATCATTACTAGAGTTGGTGTCCCAACTCTCAGTTCCATCTTCTTCCTCTAGAATTTCCTCCTCGGGTTCTTCAATTCTCTCCCGACCCCTTTCTTCTTTTACATTCTATTTATTAGGACTAGGGGTCTTAATTTTTCCTCTTCTGCTTACATTTTCATTCTTTTTATTCCCTGGCAACTTATTTTTCCCCTGTTTGGGATACTTAACCAGTGCCCTATTCTTGCAATAGCCTTCAATAAGCAGAATAAGGCCTTCGTGCAGAATAGGGCGTAAATCCTTTTTCCTATGAGCATAAAGGCTTTGAATTAGGGAGTAGCAAAGATAGAAAGGAAAAGACAAGCTAACCTTATGCCTAAAGTGGTTGAGGAAGACAAAATGGAACTTATGCACTCGTTTGCTTCTTTCGTCCAGGATGAAGTACTCCCTTATACAGCTTAGGACGTCCTTCCAAATCCTTTAATCTAGTCCAGCTCATAAAAATCCCCATTTTTGACCAACTTCTGCTCCTCCTCATCCGTTTTGGGGAACTTACAAAATGCCTCATTCGAAATGCTGGTCTGCTTTGAAAATTTGAGTCCTTCCATTGGCAACCTTGTAACCTCAGCAAGAAAATCCTCAGTTAAATTTACAGTTATACCATGCAAGGTGACCTTGTCGTCTGACCAATTTTTGAAGAAGGCCGTCGTGATATGTGGTTTAGAGCCGTGGAGTCTTTCCATGTAGCTTGTAACATTTCCTTTCTGCAAAATTCTCCATACTTGATGTTTCTCTCTCCATTCTGCATAGTTCTTGGGCCCCTGTTTACGGGGTTCTCCCTTCCTTTCACGCACCAAACTCATTTTCTTTGAATCCCAATTACTATGGATATTACCCTGGATCCTCCTGCTGTCAAGTTGATTGGGACATCGACTTTGTTTATGGCTTTTCAGGATCCACTTCTCCCACTTAAAGGCCTTACTCTTTAATAATTGGGTTCCTTTCCCCGTGCTGCCTCTCCTCCTACTCATTAAGATTTTATTACACTCCAATCCTACCTTCTTTCACATGTGTGGCATCAAGAAGAATGATCGCCCTTAAATCCACGTTCCTTACTAAGGTTTCATCCCACCTCGCTTTTTGCCCCTCCCGGACAGCATAATTAGCAAGCCAATCTGCAACACCATTGGCTTCACGGTAGGTATGGGTGATTTTTATTTCTTCAAATTTATTCAAAAGAGTTTTCATCTCCTTTACCTTATCCTCTATGGTCCAAGACACAATATTCTTATTATTAAGGATATTTATAATATTCAAAGAGTCCCCTTCAAGCCACAATTTGGAATATCCCGAGTCCACAGCTAATTTAATGGTCTGGAGGGCAGCTGTAGCTTCAACAATGTGGCAGTTAGATATACCAATGGGAATTGCGATAGCATCAATAACCATTCCCACATGGTTTCTCAGAACACCACCACAACCAGCATTCCCCGGGTTCCCTTTTGCTGCACCGTCAAAGTTACCTTTAATCCAATCTTGAGGTGGACTAATCCAAGTAACACCTGATCTGGGGTTATCAGTGTTACTTAAGTTATGTAGTAAGTGAGAAAAAATATACAAGGAAGAACTAGTGATGATAATGGTAATATCTAGGATATGATCTTAAATGATGAATAAAGGATAGTAAATGCATTAAGTGTTAAAAAAGCCATGGAAATGGAAGACAAATACTTTAGAGACCTATAAACTCAAGAGGATGTACTCTTCATGGAGCCTATTTTAAATTTGAATTTAATTGATGAGAAACATGCCAAGGCAATAAATATTTTTAATGGTAGTAATAGGGCACTTCATCAGCAAAGGGACCTCAGGGTTAAACTAGTTGATTTAGGAATATTCCTTTTGTAACTTAACATGTGTAATATTTTAAAAAGAGAATATCACCTTTTGTAAAGGCATGCACAAATTGTAAATCAAAATGCCTATAGGTTAGTCATTTGAAGTGTTTAAAAGGTTATATAATGATTGTAAAAGGATAACTATACTTAGTATTTCACATGACTGATTGACATACCTCATAAATTATCTATATATGTAGAGGTATTTTCCATTATAAAAAAGAGAGGGAATTTTGAGGAAGAAATTTTTAGTAATTTTTGAGTAATTTAATGTAAATAAGGAATTATGAAAAGTTTGAGTCATTTGTTTATGTGGATTGTATCATGACTTCTTTCTCAATTTTTTGATTTACAATTTAGATTTGAATGGTTCATATTGATTCTTGATGTGCACTTTTCTAAATGCAGAGTTGTTAAATTATTCTAATGCTAGGTTGGTTGAAGGTTCTTAATTTCATTTTGTTATATTTTCCTTTCACGTGAATGTGCTTATGTTGTTTACTTGCAAGGGTATATATTTAAAGTGAACTAAGTTCTTATTTGCATTCTTTCATTTCCTTGGATGCTTACCTAAAGTGTAGTAGGATTTTGGATTATGTTGTTTCATGTTATTCATTAGTTCTAAGTGCATATTTTGATGATATCTAAACTTTTTCATAATATTTTTGGTAAAGATCAACAATATGAATATGTCTCTTCTCTGCCCTATCTTTCTTTTTTGCCTTTTCTTAAATCAATCCACTTTAGATTAACTTCATTATGAATATCCATCTTAGATTATACTTAGATTTAGTTATTTAACCATAATTAACTTAATTTATCTTAGATTGCTCTCATTTTCAAAGGTTAACTAGTAATCCATGATTTCTCCAAAAAACCAAACTTTATAAATATTGTGAAACACTTCACTTGTTTTGCCCTTATTCCACCATAGATAAAAAGATTATCACAACTTGAAACTCATGCATTGGATTTTTTGAATTTAAAAATGAGTAGTGTTTCTTAAACACTCACAACCTCCTATGATACACTTACATGGATCAACATTTACATCAAATATTTTCCCACAAGACAAACTTATTTACTCCTAAGTCAAAACCCTAAGAAATAATTCAAGTGTAGAAATAACATAATTATATGCTATAATAATGAAAAAATGAATGTTCCTCTCTATTGGATTGAAGTGAAGGGGGTATTTATAGCCAAAAATTGATCCTAATCTCTCACAAGAATTTAGTCAACAAGATTGACCCATTTGATTTTGATAGGAAGGAAATATATTTGTTAGGTCTTGAACTATGTTGTATAGGCTAATGTAGTTTCATAATGTTCAAGCAATTCCTAATAAGATCTGTGATGCCATAATAATAAAATTAAAAAAGTGGTGTATACTTACTCAAAAGATATTTAATAGGGTGAATTTATTATAAGAGTGGATAAAAGTAAATTTTGGTGTTTTTAGGTAAGGTCTACCCACCCCTTTCCTAGTGCACCCTTTAAGGCATGCACTTAGAGAGATTAAAACTTGATAGGTTCCTACAAAAGATAAAACATTAGTAAATGATAAATTTTAAAAATATTGTGTATGTACATATGCCCCACTCAAATCTCATCATGTGTCACATAATTATAATATGGAATGATGTTTCAAGAAACAATATAATAACACATAATGCTTAACTAATAAATTACAGTGAAAATTATAAATTAAAAATTTGAAAAAAAAATTATTGTAAGAAAGTTTTGGAAATAATTGAAAGTATAATATACATACCTTGACTTATCTTTATCATTTAATGGTTATCTAATTTATTTGTATTCTTGATCATGGAAGGTGTATTAACTACTTTAGAAAATCCCTAAGGATATAAGGATGAAGAAAAAATAATAATCACAAGGAAATCAAAATAAATAAACTTTACATAACACAAAAAAATCAATTGGAAAATTGGTAAGATGGAATGAGTAATGTAAATTTATAACTAAATGACCATGGAAAAATAAATAAAATTAGAGTAAATGAGGTAACTGGAAAAACTAGGATACTAAATGATCGACAAACTCAATAAATGTACCTTAAGTAAGAAAAGTAACAAACTAGTCTAAACCAATGGAACATGAAATTGAAATAATGGATCCAAAATTGATGTAAAATAAGTAACAAAACATAATTAAAAAAAATATTTAAATATCACATATATTAAAACAACATTGATGAATGAGAAGTAATAATCCAAACTCATTTCAACAATGGAAAAAAGTAGAAAATATAACAAAATTGTTTGCAAAAAATGGTGATAAAAAACATAGAATTTTAACTATAACCAATGAAATATAAGAATGATAATGTGATTGTTTAAATAGTTAATTCATAGTCACTAAAATATAAAACTTATGTTCTTAAGATATATTAAAATTAAAAGACCTTATTATGAGCATGTCTAAAAAGAGATGAAAAATAGGGAATATATAAGTTGGGGAGAATATTTAGAAATGATTTTGACTTTTAAGGGGGAATATGAAATGGGTGGTGGAGGAAATGAGGGTGGTACCAAGTTGAATAATATTTATTATAAATAAGACACTCAAATCAAGTTGTAAAAACAAGAAAATTTTTGATAATAAGGACTCTATATAACTTGCCCTAACTAAAAAAATTATGGGTTATCTAGTGAAGTATAAATATAATCCCATGAAGTCCATATGAATGAAAAGTAAAATGGACCTATCTTATCATGACATGTTCCCCATTCCTCAAGACCCCTTACATAGCTATCATTCTACTATGAAGATTGGGTACTCATGTGAAAAAGTCACTGTAGCTATGGAGTTTGAGCTTAAAATATAATAGGATATGTGCTTGATAATCATATCTTTTGGTGTGATTTTGAATTTTTATTTTAAATATGCCTTTTAATCATTACATTTTATTTTTAAATTATTTGTCTTTTAACATTTTATGTATTTTTTTATTCCTCCTCCATATGGATTTATAAAACCAAACATGGGTGTTAAAAATGACTATCACTAGAAAATTTAGACTTGATAGCTAAGGAAAATAACTTATAGATCATGGTGTCTAAGACTTTTGTACTTAAATTTTATATAAGTGTGTTATATTAAGACCAACCTTAGTTTTCCCAAAGTAGAATGAAAATAATGGAGAGGCTAAAAATAAACATGGAACAATTGAGTTACCTCAATTCATAAAAAATGTGAAATGTGAAAATGGTACAATGATAGGTGAGCATGACTCTATATCATTAGAGATAGTGTGATTTTAGGGAGACATGTGAAATAGTTTATTAAAATTGTTACCATAGAAGACTATAACTGATTTTGAGAGTATGAATTCACAATATTGAAACATTTCCTTATTTTTAAGGGAAAACACTTAGCTACAAAGGAATTTATGAAATGATTTTTTTTTTAGGAAGGAATGATCCTATTTGAGGCCTTACACTACAAATAATAAAATATAAACCAAATATTTGTAAAAAATAAGAGTAATATTATAATGTTTTGTGAGGAAGGCTTGGTTATATCCAAGGTCTTATAATAAAACTCACAAAGGATAAACTGAATAGGTGAAAATAAGCTTGTAAAATGAAAAATCCATGATAAAAAAGAGACATCAATATTTAATAAAAAAATAAAATATATTCATGAGGATAGTCCAGTCATATCCATGGTCTTATGTTGAAACTTATGAATTAAATTAAGGAATATAGATAGACTGAAGGACCAATGATATGAATTAAGGCTATTGACATTGGGGATCTTGTAGAAAACCTAAAAAAAGTGTTAATATTTAAAGTTTATATAAATATGTGACAAACATTTAAAATAATAAAAATTTAAACAAAGAATTTATTTAAAAATAGAGCATTAGTGGGTTATTTTAAAATGTGTCCTTCATTACTTTGGAATCTAGAAGTACTAGGACTAAGGATGTCTTTGACAAGGTAAGGACCCCACCATTTTTAGGTGTACTTGACTTATTTTTCATGTGTATAATATAGTTTGAGGACTATGCGATGAATATATACAGTATGTACTTTGACTTTTTTGTTGTTTAGCAATGTGATATTTGTATTGGAAATTACATTGTAAGACAACCATATGTTTCTCATCCAAGAAATATAAAGTATGGATGTAGCTTCACATAATTCCTCATCAAGAATAATAACATGAATAGAAATGTGTAAGGATGGTAGATTAATTTATAAAGGTAAAATTGATTCAGACCCATACACTAATGAAAATGGTGTTTCCCTAGTAGTAGTACATATGCTAGTGTGATAATCCTAAAGTCCAGGATAGAATTTTATGTGTAAATATAAACAAGATTCTTTAATAGTATTTTATAATATTTTATTAAGATTTTTTGAGTAGTTTCTTCTCGACCAATGCATTTAGGATGATAAGGCATTGAAATTTTGTGTGTAATTTTGAAATCTAACATATTTGTTTCATATATTTGTTTCTAAAATTGACACCATTGTTAGAAATGATGCTATGATGAAACCTAAAATAATAAATGATTTGATTCAGGATAAATTTGGAAATGGTAATACTGGTAACATTAACAAGAGGCATGCCTTCCACCCTTTTTGTAAAATATTCAGTGGTGGTGATAATTAACACGTGACCATCTTATGACCCAGGTAATTTATTGATGATATATAACCCCCACATAGAGAAAGGTTTAGGAGATTCCAAGTTTTTGAGTTCAACCAAATAAGATTGAATGAGATCATCATGAATTTGACAAGTATAACACTTTAGATAAAAATTAAGTGCATATTTTGTAATATTAGGCTAAAAGTAACCTATGCACATGCATTTGGAAGTTATGGTATGACCACTCTAGTGATCACCATAGATTCCCCCACATGCTTGTTTAAGGAGAGAATTAATGTATTCTAGAATTACACAACATAGTAAGGTACCTTATGCATTATGATAATAAAGGGTGTTATATTGAAGTATATATTTGAATGCTTGCTTCAAAAATGGATATTTTCATGAGAATATGCTTCTAGAGGATAAGTATTATGCTTAATGAATTTAATGGTATTTTTATACCATAAGATCTATCAAATAGTAACAACTTATATGTGAAAAATTAGAGAATAATTTTTATTTTTTATAGAAGAAGGTGGCTTTCTCATTTGGATAAGGAATTGAGAATGATGAATAACTTGATGAGGATGAAGTAAAGATGTTGATGAAGCAAGAGAATAAGCTATAGAATTTTGATTTCATGAGATTTGTTTAATGGTAAAAGAAGTGAATTATTTGGAAAGTGTAGTAGCCATTTGATGATATGTCATACGATTTTCACTTTTACATTGATAATATCCACTAACTTAATGGCATATGATGTATGAATCACCTAAGAATGTAAATGTTGGATATCTAAGTCAATCATGACTTGTATACCTAATACAAGAGCTTAATATTTATCCATATTATTGGTGATATCAAAGGTTAATTAAAATGCTATAGGTATGATTTTACCATGTGGGTTTGTTAAAACACAACCTTCCCTAGCTCCTTGAATGAATTTTTCACCATCAAAGTGAAGTGTCCAAGTCTATTCATGAAAGTCAATTGTATATTATGGTAAGTCTTAAATGACTTATTTTGATTTAAAGATAACAAAAGGAGGATAGGGTATTCATGGTTATTTAATTCTAGATCAACAATGAAGTTATGAAAAAAATATTTAAGTGAAATTGATTGGTTTAGACCTTCAATATAAATAATCTCTTCATCAGAAAGTGTATCTTGAAAGTGATTAGTATCTAGTAAGAATGCAACCACAAGTTGATATACAATGACCTATACTTTGATAGATTTTTGTGTAATAATTTAGAAATCAAATTCCATCAATAGGACCATCCATTTGTTGATTCTATTTCTAAGTAAGAAAGCTCTGGATAAAAAATGATGAAGTGGATTAGAATGGATAATGGCATAAGTAGTTTGATAGAGCGTATAATGATGGATATTTTTAGCTACAAAATAGATAGTAAAAAATTTAATTTCTACTTTTGTATAACATTTTTTATAATTGATTAAGCCTCAACTGATATAGTTGATAGCATATTCTCTTCTAGTATTGTCTTGTTGAGAGAGCATTGCCCCAACTAATATGGGGGTAGATGAAATATATAAGGTTAATGTATGATCATTTAAAGGTGGTTGAAGATTAAGAGGTTGAGTCAAGTATTCTTTCATGCTATCAAATTAGTTTTATCATGAATATATCCATTCTAAAGCATTATCTTTTTTATAAGGGAATTAATAGAGTATATACAATAAGCCATTTTTGGAACAAAGTGGTGAATTACACCAAGTTTATTTATGTATGTAATGGATTGATGGATATACATGTTAATAATAGCTTTGGTTTTTGTTAGATTTAAATAAATGACTTAGTGGGAGACTAGAACACCTAATAGTTTACTATAAGTAATACCGAACACACATTTGAAGTGGTTGAGTCTAACTTCATATTTAATGAGTGAATCAAAGATGATATATAAATCATGAAGATGAGTGGGATGGTGTATATATTAATAATTAATACACATATATTTTTGATGATTTAATGAATTAGATCATGAAAATATGGGTCATTACATGTTGATAGGTAACTCTAGCATTTTTTAAGATTGAAAGTCATTTTAACATAACAATTTGGGCCCCATTCTATGGTAAATGTTGTTTTATGTTGATCCTTAGGCACTATGTTAATTTTTTTATATCTTGAGAAACCATCCATTAGTGATAAAATTTCATAGCTCTAAGTAGAATCAATAATGGGATAAATTGATGGTAAAGGATTTTTTTTTTGGATAGGGTAAATTTAGGTTGTGAAAATCGATGCATATGTGAATAACCATGTTGAAGTTTTATGAATAGGGACAATGTTTGAAATTCATTCTAAGTAGTCCACATGTTTAATGAATTTAACATCCAAAAGTTTGATTATTTATTTATGGAATAAACTAGAAATCTTAGGAGGGAATTTTTGTTGCTTTTAACATATAGGTTTGGCATCTAGATAGGTAATGATATTATGGACAATGATGTTAGGGTAAATTATAGGCATGTATTCATATCACCAAGTGAAATATTCATGATATTTGTCAAAGAAGAGACTAAAATTATCATGTTCTTTAGGAGTGAGATCTTTAGAGATAATTATAGGTTGATGATATATAGGTGTACCATATTCATTTTTGTTGTTTATTTGATAAACATAGAATTTTTGTCTTGGAAATGATATGGATTAGGAGGAATGGAAGAAATAGGATGTGTTTTAGGGTTTACACTAGTAATTAAATTACTTAAGCTTGCAACCTTTTGCTAAAAGTTTATAAGCTTATGGTGTTTGTATGGAAGGTGAGGTTGTCTAACATAAAAGAGTTCTAATATAGCTTTGACAGTGGGAAACATGGGTAAAAGTCCATAATATTTGACATCTAATTTAATATCAATGATTTGATTACCTTTACTATCATATTCATAATGTATTTGTGTCACGTCAATAGTTTTAGAATCTAAGGTAATTTCAAGTAGATTAGAGGATAAATAGTCTATGTTAGTGAAATTGGGTTGAGCTAACAAGGTATATAGTAATTGTACTAGTTTATTCAATATATTTATTTTTAGGTGATGATTTAGGAAGAGTTTTTTCTATAAAGTTATGTCGAATAAATTTAGATGGTAATGATTTAGATTATACAATATATTCGTAGGAAGGAGAAATGATATTTATGGTCGATAAAGTTAATTGTAATGGATTAAGTTGTGTAAAATATTTTAGAAGATTCAATAGTATTGATTTATTCAATTACCCATGGGGTGTTTAATAATGGTGGATTAGTAGGGGTACATAGCCTTTAGTTTTTGATTTAGTATCAAATGAGATATGAATGAATTTAAAATCATAGTTGAAGGCATGTAATTTTACTAATGTCTTTTGATAAAGTTGTAAATATAAATATCATGATTGAGTTTGGGCTATGATATCATTATCATCATAGGTGTGAGAGATAATACATGCATCATTTTTCATTGGAAAATCAATAGTAGACACACCTATGTTTCTAAATTTATGAGGATACATAGTTAAAATTTATTGAAATAGTTTAGCTACCTCGTATTCATTACAAGTAAAATCATCCTATATGTAATATGATTTTTATGAATTGCATGGGGGAGGAGTATCAATAGTATCATAAATTAGGGTAATGGTATGATTTAATCAATTGGTATTATAAGTATTTTATAATTCATTTGGTTCATAATCATCCAAATCGGCAAAAGTAACATGTAAATCAGAATACATATTTACAAACTCAAGGAGAGGTGGACTATTAATGTGAGAAATAATAGGAATGTAATATTGAGATTTAGGATTGGGTAACTAAATACTCCAAGGATTGGGATTAAATTCATGTTTGCATCATTTATTTTTATGTATAAATTTAATACATTGACTTGATAAAGAATTAATGACATGCATACAATGTGTCCATGGGAGAGCAAGGATCATGCTCTAATATAAGGGAATATCAAGGACCATGAGATTATTTTGAATTGTCTTGAGTCTGATGGTAAGTGGGTACCAAATGTAATTGAGTGGTTTTCAATTTTTTTTCAAATCCTCTACATGCAAGGTGTGTGTTTTTATATTTTTTTTGGTGCATTCAATTTATTGAATTAACAAAATATAGGTGATATTAATGCATGATCCTTCATATACTAGGACTTTTTGAATGATGGTATTATTGATTGTAATTGTTATATAGAGAGGTAGATCATATTATCTAAAGATAATCTCATCATTAATCATATATTATGTCAAAAAAATTATGGAATATTTTGTGGATATGGAGAACATTTCAATTATATGAACTTCTATAGGTAGAGGATCATTAGAAGGGATTTTTGAGTCATGAGATTGTGGTTCTTTGATGTTTCATAATTGTTGCATAAGGAATTTATGATGATAGGGATAAGTTAGGACTAATTCCATAAGGGGAATTTTGAAAGGCATTGAAGTAAGTTCTAATAAATTTCAATGTGATTTAGAAGATGAAGTACCAACATGAGGCTTATGAGAGATGATGTTTTTTTGAGGGATAGGAGAACTAGATTTGTTTTCTAATTGTGGAAGTGTTTCATCATTCAGTTTCAAATATGTTGGTAAAATAGTTGTAGCATATTTAAGTAATTATTCATCATCACAAGATGCATTAGGATTAGTGACAAGATATTTATGAGCAGGTTTACATTTATAGTTGACTTTAGTTGCATTCAAATAATGAGATTTGGTGTAATATTGATCATAATCAACATCAATTGCATAAATATTATCATTTGAATGTTATGTATTAGAAGTAGAAGAGGTTTTTATGGTATGGGTTTAGTAACTTAGTTATTTTGAAAATCTTTTAGATAATCATGATGATGTATTTTGATCATAGCTTCATGGTCAAATATGTCACCCAACATGAAGGAAATTGCAAATTTGATAATCCCATGATAGGTTTCATGTGAATGACCAATATTAGCATGAAATTATTATAATTTATTATAATTTATGAGGGGCAAAATTTTTTTATAGATGAAGGGTTTAGATGGAGATAGTAACTACTTCATTTGTGTTATCATTAGTGGTGGGTGTAAAATAGTTTGATTATAAAATTAACTACTCCTAATTTCATTGGAGTAGATTAAGATTGTGTAAAATCACTCTTAATTGCATTAGTTGAAGTTTGGAATTATTCCTTGATGGAACTATCCATTGGCTCAAATTGTTTCATAAGGAAACATTATCTTTTAGCTTGATCAAATGCCTAATTTAAAGTTTGTGGGGAAAAGTCTAAACCTTGTATTGAAGAGAAGGTTTTAAAGCAATGATAAATAATTTGAGAATATTATCATCATTAATTTTGTGATATACTTTGTGAGATAATTATTTCCACCTTTTAATGAAATTAAGGTTTTATTATGAGGGTAGTTGCCTGGCATTAATGAAATGACTAAGATAATTTTTTTGGAGATCATTTTGTTGATATTATTTAACTAAAGCATTGAATAAATACTTTAATTGTGAGATAGAATTTTTAGGGAGTTGATAATACCTTTATAAAACATATCCTATGAATGTTTTGACTAAAAGTCTGGTAGTAGACAGAATATTGGTTTGGACATGTTCCTTATATAGATTACTAGATTATTTAAGCAAAGAGATAATGTCTTTAGTTCTATCATATTTAATGGTTGGAGATATATTTAAAATATAAATGGAGTTAATGGGTCATTTTAAACATGTCAAAGCATATTGTTATGCATAATAAGTTGAGGAATGATATTCCCATTGACATCTCTAAGAAGGGGAAAAATAAATTTTTGATTATTTTGAGTCATGATGAGAGGAGGTTGATTAATTATTTGTAAGAAGTGACATTACATTTGTATCATTTGGGAATTATTGGTTGTTTTTATAACATGAATTTTTTGAACAATTTGATCAATAATTTGAGTGATATTGATAGTTGTATTTTCATTTACAGTGGTAGGAGGATGGTGATGAGTTTGATTATTAGTGTTAGAAGGAGAAACATTCCCAAGATTAGGGATATGAATGTTTCTTATAGGAGGATTCCACATGGGAGTATTTATTATGTTAGTTTCTATTAATCCAATGCTATAATAAATAATTTTGGATAGGGTATTATCATGAGAAGTGTGAAATGAGTTAGATCTCTATTTAAGTCATCATTTTGGGTGATTTTAACCATGTTGTAATCAATGGATTTAGAAAAAGGGTGAGATTAAGTGTAACATAGGATATTATACTCTTGGGTGACTAGGGCAGGTAAGAAATAACAACCCATTTAGCTTATAAATGGGTTAATATTACCAAGAAAAATTTTGATAGGTGATTTCATGATGCTAAGTAATGTGGAAAGAAGAATAGTTCTATGAAGATTGATTTTAAGAAAGATTTTTAGAAATAAAACTAAATTAGACTCAAATGGGAATAGATCATCCAAATATGTTATATTTTGGTCAAAAATGAACAATTTTAGGCAAGAGGTATGAAATTGAGCTAGTTGATTTAGTTGGTCTCTCAATAGGGAAAATAGAAAAGTATGGTAATTAACTATATCAACCAGTAGATATAAAATTGATTTGGTTTCTAAATAGGTATAATATAATATTCTATTAATAAATAATGTTAGCTAATAGATATGAAATCAAGTTAGTTTGTTTAGTTATAAATAGTGTAAAATCATAAGTATGTAAACTAACTAGATCGAGTTAGTCGATCTAGTTGGAAAATATTAAATTAAGACAATCTACTAGATTGAGTTGGATTATCTAGTTCTATATCTTAGAAAAAAAATTAAACTATGTAAAATTAGGTGGTTTAGTTTTAAATATATAAATAAATTTAAACACACTAACTATATCGATCTTGTATATCTAGTTGAAACACACAAAAAAACTTGTATTAACAATGGCTAATACAATCTATAATAAAATATAGAATGAATAATAGTAAAAAAATATAATTTATATTATAACTAATTACTACATAAATACCAAGAGATTGTACTAAACGTTGTGTTTTATAATATAGGCTTTTAAAGATACTAGCTTGGTCATTGGATAGTGTTAGCCCAATGTTTCAAAGTGCTAACTATGGAGGAAGTCTCATTATCATATCCTACTAAACCTAGTTTCAAAGGTAAGATAGATGTAATTTCTTGGTGGTTACACCACACACTCAAATTAATGGCTGGATTATTAAGGTTCAATATAAAGGGAAATCCTAGGTGATTCTAAAATATTATGAGGAACGTAGAAACTAAAGACTATGTTTAAATCTATACTATGGTTATAAGTATTAGGGTAATCCCCTCATGCCATTATGTTTGTAAACAATAGATAAATACCATAAAAAATATAATGTATCCCTTCATGATAGTTGATAATTAGTTTTAAAACTGTTAGGACATAGTTTTTATAGAAATCTAAAAAAGATGAAAATAATTTTATCTAAAAACTAAGTTGTGATTTTTGAAAAAAAAACAAGAATCCAAATAAAAGTAAAAGTAATTTTAATTACTATGAAAAAAATATTAATTTATTTTTCTTATGTTATAAATTTAAACATACATAATAAAATCAAATAGTTTGATCTATTTGTGCAAACAACATATGACCAAATCGAGTTGGTTGACTCAATCTATTATAAAACAAGCCCAAACAAATAAAATTAACTAGGTCAACTTAGTTTTATGGTAGAAAATAGACACATAACTAGATCGATCTAGTTAATCTATTTGACTAGGGGGTATATTTTTACATAACTATAAAAATGATGAAAATAGTGTAGGATTTTGAATTTTAGTTAAAAAGGAGAAAATGAATTTTAATTAAAATTGATAAAATGGAAATACTAAGTTTTTAAGAGTGAACTTGTAGGATAGAAGGAGATAAACTAGGTTGATTTATTCATTTTTTTGAGAATGTTGAGTTATTATTTGATTAGGTTAGCCAAGTAGGATTTTGATCTTGTAAAGGTAGAAAATAATTTTATTAGAAAGAATCAAGCCAATCAATCTAGTTTAAATAAAATTGAGAAAAGCATGAAAATGAAAATATATTGATTATATTAATTTCATCACCAAAAATTAAAATACATAAATAAAAAAAAATGATTTGGTTGATTTAGTTAGGCATAGAAGGAAAAATAAATGATTGGATCAACTAGTTCAATTAATTTAGTTGAAACTAAAAAACCCTGAATACAAAGTATAAAATGAGGTCAATAGGGTTGATCTAGTTAGAAAATTATGCACAAAAGATAAAATGTGATCAATAGGATTGATGTTTTTTAAAACCTACACATATAAGATAAAACATTATTGATAGGCTCCATATAGTTGAAAACCTACACACATAATAATAAAACTAAATCAACAGGCTTAATCTAGTTGACTATAATTGAAAAGTTAAAATTTACAATGGTTAGATTCACGTTGAGTTCACTATAATGTATGCAATGAACTAATATGGATCTACAACTTATTATACTTAGTGGATTCCAAGATCTAAGAATGTAATCTTACCAAACAATTCATTATATGGATATTTATATTAGGACATGACCAAAGTATGGAATGAATATATCAAGTGATTATATTTTCATCAAGTGAGTGTCTAGAGATAAATGTGAAAAAAATATATTAACATAATGTCAATCATACTATTGTTAAAGATGAAGACAAAGCTATTCAACATGTTCATAACATTTTCTGAAATGATAAGATTGGAACTAATGGATTATTACATACAATTGTGCCTATTGATGAGACCAAAAACATTTTTGTTGGCCTTTTTATTTCCTTGTAAAATTGGATGAAGGGTTTTAAGAACTAGTTTATAAATATGGGTATTGGATTAATTGGATGACTGTGGAAGGATTATCGATCTACTAGTATCAATGAAGCTAAATTATTTGTAGAAGACCCTATAGAAGACTAGGAGAAAAACACATTAACCTATCCCTAGGGTACTTATTCTTATGTTGTATTACCTTTTGGGCTATTTAATACTCCTTCAACATTCCAGAGAGCTGTCTTGAGTAAACTTGCAGATATGGAAAATGAATGTGTAGAAAATTATATGGATGACTTCACTATTTATGGAGAAACATTTGATGAGTGCCTAGACAACTTGGAGAAAGTGATACAATGCTATAAAGAACACCATTTGTCTTTAAGTCACAATAAATACTACATGCTTATGATAGAAGGAATTGTTTTAGGCCACCATGTATCTGCTGAAGAAATTAATATTAACCTTGAAAAAATTAGCATCATAAAAAATCTCCATGTTCCTCAAAAATATAAAAATGTCAAGAGTTTTTTAGGACATTCTAGTTAGTACAAGTGATTTATCAACATAGAAAAGTAACAACACAATTATTCACTCTCTTGACTAAAGATGTTGAATTCCTCTAGACTCTTTCCTATGATACAACCTTCAAATAATTGAAGGAATTATTAACCACCACCCATGTTCTATGTGAACCCAATTGGAAGCTTCCCTTCTATATTCACATAGATGCTTTAGATACTACCTTAGGTGATATACTAGGCCAAAAATAGGAAGTACTCAATTATGTTATCTTTTTTATAATCAAGAACCTACAAGCAATAGAATTAAATTACATAGTTACTAAAAAAGAGTTCTTGGTAGTAGTCTATGATATCAACAAGTTCCATCACTACATCAAAATTTATCAAGTCTTTGTTCATATAGACCATGCATCCATTCAATACCTTGTAAACAAACCAACTATCCCATCTAGAGTGATAAAATGACTGGTCTTATTATAAGAATTCAATATCACCATTGTAGATAAGCCTAGTAGGGACAACATCATGGCTGATTTATTATCACACCTACAATCCCCTGAAGAAGATACCATAATGGATGAATCATTTCTAGATGAACATCTATTCTCCCTCACCCTTACCATACCTTGGTATACTGATATTACTAACTACCTTGTTACAGGGTTACTCCCATAGCACTTCTTCCCTAAACAAATAAAAACTTTGAATTAGAAAAGTGGTAGGTATTCATGGATGTCTAGATTTCCTTTCCATACTAGGCCTGACTCCATAATCAAAAGATGTCTCAAAGAAGATGAAGTTCTAGATATCCTCAAAGCCTACCATGATGAACCTTGTGGAGGGTACTTTGTAGTCAAGCGTACAATAGTAAAAATATTTAATACAAGATATTATTGGCCCTTAATCCATAAATATGTAATAAGTTATACTACTCATTGTGATAGATTTCAGTTTATGGGGAGACCTAGACCTTCAGATAAGATGCCTTTGGAGCCTCAAATAGTGCTTGAACCATTTGAAAAATGAGGCCTAGACTTTTTAGGACCTTTAATCCAAAATTAAAAAAAAAATATTACATCATTATGTGTACTAAATATGTCACTAAAATGGGTGGAATTCAAGGCTCTTACACACACCAAGGATGAGAAGGTGGTAGCTTTCCCCTATTCATAAATATTCACAAGATATGGTGTGCTATGAGAAATAGTCATTGATCAAGGACCCCAATTCACTACTAGTTTAATTACTTTCTCATCCAATAATATGAGATTAAGAATAAGAAATCAACTCCATATCATCCATAGTCCAATGGATAAATAGAAGTCACCAATAAGAAGTTAGAAAATATTTTGACTAAGACTGCTAGTATTTCCCATAAAGATTTAGAGGCTAAAATTCTTGAAGTTGTTTGGGCTTATAGAATCACATGGAATACTACTATAGGCTTCACCCCATATGACTTGGTATATGGTAATACAATTGTATTACTAATAGAATTTGAGGATAAAACCTTATGGATAGCACTAGAACTTGGGATGGCTATATTTGAAACATAGAAAGACAGGCTTATGCATCTAAATGCCTTAGATGAATACATACAATAATAATTATAGACCACATAACTTATATAACACTAGTGTATTAACTAGCATCATAGGTACATTAAGACTAGGAAATTCAATGTAGGAGATTGGGCCCTTCCTTTTGATTCAAAATATAAGGATCACAAGGGCAAACTCTAGACTAGATGGCTTGGTACATTTGATATTAAGCATGTTTTTGATAATGGAGTAGTACAACTCCAAACCATTAATTTAGTAATATTTTTTCTCTTGGTCAATGGCCACAGAATAAAGTTATACAAAAAGCCACTCACTCATGAGGAGTTTTCAAAGCACATACACATGTAATTACAAAATGTATATAATGATGTGTTGGATTAATATGATGTCTCACTAGATAAAGGGAGAACCTACCAACACATAGATGAATAAGGAGAGGAGGACATCCTAGCCCTCCTTTGGCATGAAGAATAAGACCTTCACTTGGCCCTTGACTAGTCACCCTCATTACTAACTTGGCAAGGACCTAGAATAAACATTCTACTATAGGTAGTAGTTAGAGTTAAAAAAAAACCCAATAATGAAAACCCTTTTATGGGTATTGTTAACAGTTTCTAGGTAGAAAACTCGTATGTTGGCTACCTAGAACTATAAAATGGGCCTAAATAGAAAACTAGCTTTCTAGTTATTTAGGTTTAAAAATAACACTCAAAATAAACAATCATTCCAAGAAAATTATTCATCCTCCTCTAATTGCCAAGAGTTATTTTGTAGCTACTATAGGCACCTCCTTCAGTTGTTATAGGCTCTTTTGTAGCTATTGCTGGAACCTCCTTTAGTTTCTATAGGCTCTTTTATAACTATTTTGGGAACTTTTCCCATAGATTATCACACACTTGTAGTCACTACAAGCACCATCTATGGTTTTTTTAGGCATACCTTAACATCTCTCTAAGCACATGTAAGATAGTTCTTCAAAAAAATCTAAGTTATGGTCTTGGTTATGAGATTTTGAGCATACATGGAAGACACTAAACATCCAGAGAAGGAATAAAGAAGGATTAGAGTAGAAAAGTCAAAATTTTGCTTAGACCTAACCTTAAATAACAAGACAAATTCACTAGACCAAATCCATAGGCAATAAGACAACATAGAGACAAATCATGTAGGCTCATGAAATAGAAGATCACAAAGCAACAATACCATCATCTACCCTCTTCTATGTTCATGTAACACCTGACTTGGATCACCCAGCTCTATAATAACCATGTTATGGTATGAGATAAATAATCTCTCATCTAAATCTAAAGACCCCTATTCCAGTTCCATGCAGGCTATCATGAATCACATATAGATGCATTGAGGGCACCATAGAAGCCTACCATCCTATGATCTCATACATACTCCAAAGGGGCCCACTTTAGTCTAGTTACAACTATAATAATAATCATTTCATTCGTCCAATCACTTGCATGCAAACACTCACATGCAAATACTTAGCATTAACCTAAGTAATCTGTTAAAAAGGTACACCATATATTTTGATCATTGAAAAGTATTAATTATTTTAATATAATATGTACACTATTAAAAATCATATTGAATCATGAAACATGTCATTAATTAATACCCCTCAACTCACACTTAAACCCACATGATGACATCCCAACCCACACTTATACCCCTAATTATGACCCCATCCTATTAACTCCACGTCACTTAAGGACATGTGATGGCTCACATGGGGGGGAAGATGCTATAGGTGAGAATATCATGAACTATAGGATCTATACATGTGAGATTAGATGACATAATGAAGCCATAATACCCTATAAGGAAAATAATAAATTTTATTGTTTTTCATTTTAAGTACAACCATTCACACAAAGCTGAAGCATGCCATAACCTTCAACCCTAAAACCTAAAACCACAAATCACATTTGTTGAACAAACCCTGATTTGTTATAGGTAAATTTTTATAATCCAAATAGAGTATGTTGTTAATTAATGGTTGAAAGGATTGGTAGAATATCTAAAATTAGTAGAATCAGAGGGTTGGTTGTGAGGAGAGAACCCATGCATCATAGGCAACTTCAGGGAGACCAAGCCAATTGGTTTGTCTTCGATAGAGTTGGTTGGACCACTTATTTTGAGAAACTATAACATTTCTCAAAACCCCTTCCTAGGGAATTTGTATAATCATTTACTAGAGACCAAGATATTATACATAGCATCACATTCCTAGTCAATAAAGAACTGGTGAGCCAGATAACTAGGCTACCAAGTATAGGAGATAACTGGAAAGACAAACCCAATGGTCAAGAATCTAGTCAATAGATTTATCAAGGAAATGAAAGAATACTACTAAATAAAGGTGGTATGGAAAAAATTAGCTTGCCTATAGCCTAAATGGAGATAGCCTCATACATCATCAGATATATGACCTATGAAGGAAGGTATTCCCTAATTTATACTCTTAAGTTTAAATTTTTAAATCATTTAAGGCATGACAGACCCATTAATGTTTCAAATCACTTATGGAACATTACAAAAAGGATGTCTAAATAGCACTAGAAGGGTATTTATTAAGATTTATCCCTTCATTACCTAATATGATTGATAACTAAACATGGAACAAACTTTGTTAGACCTAATCTAAGTTGGGAGTAATTTTTATCCCTAGAGAATAATGAACATTAGAAAGAAAGGTAAGAATGAGGAGGAATCTCCTAAGGATCAGGATCAACAAATTATCCAAGAATATTGTATGGGCACTAGTGCTACTAGCTAACCCATAGTTACTAAGGGTTCATCTAAAATTGCTACAAGTAAAAGAAAGAGAAGGAAACTAGTCCTACCTCCTTATAACATAGAGGAGGGAAGTCCATAGCAACATCTTCCTTCTCCCACTATTTCCTCATTGCAAATTTATCTTTTCACCATGGCTTCTTTATGACAAGAATAAGTTCTTCCATCAACTACTACATAAGAAGAACAAGTTCCATCAGCCGCCCCTCCTAAAAGGAAGATGGAAATTTAAGAAAAGAAACCCACTGTATCAAGAAGGAGACATCCTAAGATATCTCAAATAATCAAGAAGAAAAAGACAACTACAACCTCCTCATCTAACTACAATAGCTTCCTTGGAGGAAGCTACAATAAATTCATCTGCCTTGGCCATAGAAGCACCTGTAGAAGATTATGCTCTGGCTTTGGTACACTTTTACCATAAATTTCCTACTCCATTACCCACTAAAAAAACACCTAAAATAGAAGAAGTTATTAATTTGGATCTTTCAGTTGTTATACCTATAGAAATTGATGACCTCCTACATTTTCTTAAGGAATAATTTGGTGATGATGAAACTCACTACAAGAAGTTAGTACAAAGATTTGAGGTATATGTTGAAATAAGAGAAAAACAAGATGACTTAAAATAAAAAATAGAAATGGCTAAAAATAGGATCAAGTATCTGAAGGAAAATATTAATAAAATACATGAAACCACTAAAATTTTAATGGGCTACAGACCACCTTCTAGGGTGTATGTTGTATACTTAGAAGAGATATGGTTTAAATTTAGATATGAAAGGATCTATAATGATTAGTCTTACATGGTTTATGACCCCAAATCTTTCTTTTAAGTATATAGACATGATGATCCTGACCTCCAAGATTAGTTAAGTGAGTTTTACATCTACCAATATGTTATACCTAGTAATGTAGACTGGAATCCAAACATCTACCTAGGGGATGTCTAGTTGAATGCATTTTCTTCATATGTTTTTAATGAAATAGGAAGAAGGAAACAAGTGGAAGAGTATCAATAAAAATAAAAAGAAGCTACCCTAATGATTAGGGGTGAATCAAATGATCCAGATATTGTAATAAAATAATGGATCTCCTTCTTGAACTCAAGTACTCCACAAGAATAGGTTATCAAGAAATAGGTAGAAGTTCAAAATCATAATTTGAGTCTTATGAAAGGAGATGGAAATCAAATTTTTATTTCTCGTTCTCACAGATGGATAGAAATCTTTGATGCTTTAAAAATAAAGGAACCTTACTCCCCTCAAAAACTTAGGGAATCATACTTAAAGTATACATGTATATTGAGCTTGTTAGGAAGAGAAGGGTAAAATGGTTTGGATTGATGTTTCAACCTCCTTTATTCTAGTTCCCAATTCCTGATTGGGAGAGAAAATTCCTAGTTGATAGAGAGGCTAAGAAGAAAATATGGTAGAACATTGATGATTCTAAAGGCTTATATATCCTTGAAGGGTCAAGCTGCACTGAGCCCCTTGATTTCAAAAAAAATTATGGTTTCAAAATACATCCAAGGCTTGCTCAAGGAAAAGAAAGAGGTTAAGTAGGGGGGTGTGATGAGGCCACCAAATTCTCTATTTTTTAGCCTCATCCATACCTAGTATATATCTTTTTCTATGTAAATACCCATAACCATCCATGACTCGTAAAAATGAATGAATGAATTCATGATTTTATGTGTGCATTGATATATATATGTTATGTTATGAATTGTTGATTATTTTTCCTTTATTATATTATACTTGTGTAACTTTATTTAACAAGAATTTTAAAAATAATGTAAGGTTCTAGGATCTCATTTGGGCTCAAAACTTACATGCTACTCACAACAACTGTAGGCTCCACTTATAGGCTACTCATAGCCACTACAGGTTTCCCACAATAATTATAGGCTTCACCTATAGGCTACTCATAGACACTGTAGAGTACCTATAAAAACTATAGGCTTCACCTATAGGTTGCTTGCAACAATTGTAGGCTTCACCTATAGGTTGCCTTTAGCCACTATACAAAACATAGTTATTATTGTCATCAAATCTTAAGCACACATCTAGATGTCTTGGGAACCAAATGGATGATTAGAAAGGAACATAGCTATTGTATGGACTCCATACATACAAATAAATTTGGATTTACTACCAAAGATGATAAAAACAAGGACAATGGGAAGATGACCAATAAAAATAAACTAGCCAAACAATATACCTTGTCCTTAACCTAGTCAAGCCTAAAACAAGTAACTTTAGTTACTAACCCCTTGAAGGTTGACTAGGGAAGCTTCTAAAGTATTTGTATTTTTCCTAGTTTGGTGTCTTTTGTTAGAATTTAATAAACTACCTTCTGTATTTAATGGTAGAACCTAGATCAAATTAGGGTTAGTGAAGTTAAAATTGAGATTGGATAGTTAATAGAAATATAGAATTCATTGCATTGTAATTTTATATAGAAATATTTAATTGCTATATATTTGAGTAATGAGAAAGTTAATTCTATAAGAATATTTTGAAAATCTCTCAAAGAAGAATTTGAACTCAACTCTTAATAAGGGCCCCCTCAGAAGGAGTTATAGTGAATATCTTAACCCTCCTTAGTGAAGAGTGTGTAAGTATATTTAATTATTAATTTGATTATAAAATTGTGATGCATGTGTGATTTATAAGTGTGAAGTATTTCTATAATTTTTTCATAATAGTTTCATAGTATAACAATCTATTGAATTCAACATAAGTTCATTATACTGCAACTAGTAAAACAAGATAATTTATGAATCAATAATGCATATATAGTGCTGACATCTTTGAAAATCATACGCACCTTGGGTTGATACTTAATATTAATTAGACTCAAGGATTTGGTATTCACTAGGTAATTAGTTTGTACAATAACTTATACACCAAATCATCATCTATGTGTTATTTATACATAGATCCTCATTTTGCATAATAAAGTACACTAATAATTTGAATGCATAGGAGTGTCTTTATGCATTTACAGTTTTTTATTACTCAAAATGAGAGAACAACTTGGATCAACATAGGGCCATTGAACAATATATGTTTACATTCCATGGAAATTCTACATGTAATTGGTACTCTATCATAAGGAATGGATTAAAGGGTTTACATAATATAAAGTACATGTCTATTGGAAATGTTTTCATCCACCTCTTGATTGACAAGAGATATTCATATTTTTTCTACTATCCTTCACTGTTGAGTAAAAATAAGAAACCTAAATATTTTAGAGTGTTGTTTCTTTGTAAAACTATCTCATGGAAAATGTATACAAATTTTTTTGACATTTTGGTGGTTCCCAATGAGATTGAGGTTATCCTATAGTATTTTCTCATATGGAGCTCATATGATCCTTCTACTTCTAGATTATCAATATAAGATGCAACGTGGAGAGGAGCCTTACTTCTTAAACATTCCAATTTGTAATTGCTTGAGGATAATCAATTTGAGTCATGGAGGTTTTTAATATTCCCAAGGAGATATTTGTATTAAAAATCAATCCTAGGAGTTTAAGATGATGTGTCTATGGCTATGTCTTGGGATCTACTCAACATGGAATTCTAAGCCTGAGGGAAGCACTAAAATGTTGGAAGGGCACTAAAAAGAAGGGTAATTTGGAGTTGGGAGTGGTAATAGTAAATAAGATCACTTTAAGGACTTATAAGGATCCAAAAATATCACTTGTATTAATGGAATTTGGAGGATTACCTTTCATGAATTCAAATTTGAGTTTGTGGCATAATCCACTCAATTTGTCCCTACTATAACATTATTTTAGAGGATTTCAAAAATGAGCTCCCAATTTAGATCTAGTGATAAAGAGGGGATGATTACAAGTTTTCAAATCATATCTCACTTATCAAAGTTATTAATACAAGGGTGTGGTATGTACACACCTATTTTAGACCCTATAGCACTTTAGGTATCCATTCATTAGGCCACATGTCTTCCATTAGTTGCATAATTTTATACAAACCATGTCAACTTGGTGTGGTTTGGGTGTCAGTCTTTTACCTCTTCATATACTTAGGTTGGCCACATGGACCTTATAAGTACACATGACACCCTATTATCAACTTATATCTCCACTTGTTCCTTTATTTTCCTTATTTGAACCATTTAGAACCACTTTTTTATTTGTCACACAAAAGCAACATGTGGTTCTTTATGATTGGCCCTAGGTTCTAAGTATACTTAATTTTGATCTTAATCAAGACACCCTAGGGATTTTTTATCATTTTGTATAGAAGTTTCACATGGAAGCCTATGGTGGTTAATCTCCCATTAGGTTCTAACATCTCAGATGCCACTAGGGATTGGAAACTGTAATATGTTACATGAAATAGATTATCACTCTTTAGGCTCTCTTAACTCTAACCTCCATGGGAGACTAACAAATCTAAAAAGTTTCATGTGATAACTTGTCACTCACCTATCTCTCTCAATAATTTGACATTTTTCACACCCTCAAGAGACTAATAATTATAATAGGTTCCATGTAGAGTCTTCTCACTCATCAATAACTCCTAGGGATTTTACATTTTTGACACACTTGGGAGACTAACAATTTTTATAAGTTCCACATGGAAACTTATCACTTGTTAGGATCTCTTAGGTCTCTAACATTTTTGATGCCTCTAGGAGACTAACTAGTATAACACATTCCATGTATTAGCTTATCACTTATCAGGATCTCCCAAGGCTATGGAATTTTACTACTTTGTCATGGATGAATGGGATGAAGACACATAAATAGTCATCACTTTTTCACTTTCTCAGATCATCTTGTGAACTATGCTTTGGTCACACATGAGTATGATTGTGACAAGTGTCTTAATATTGTTTCCTAGATGATCACTAATACAAAAAGTACTTACTCATTTCATAAATATTTTGTGAGTAAAATGAATGAAAACATATGGCATGATCCACCTTTTCTCAAGATTTAGTTTTTGGGAATTAAATTGCTTCACCACTCTTAAATTTAATGACTATCTAGGTGTGGATGAGGCATGTAGCCCAAAGGTAAATCTATAGGAGTGACTGAGTATGAGAACCATTATTATTAGGATCAATTATGTTTCAATAATATCACCCTATGGAGCTTATATAATTCTAAGATTATCAAACAACTTAGTATGAATATTGATTAGACAAGTTAATCCATAAAAAAAAATCAAAACCTGAATTCAATAAATGTCTTGACTTAAAATCTAGATATGTGAATAGAATAACTTCAAAAATCATATCCAATTATACTTTTAGACTTAGATATCAATCAAATTGATAATATGACCTTTAGATAAATTTAGATAGATTGTCTAATCTAAAATACAATCAAGAACTATTTTAATAAAAACATTGATTTCAAAATTAGGGACCTATGAGAATAGCTCAACATCAATCTAGCTATCGACTTAGACTTAAGATAATAGATCCTAGATTGAACTATTACTGATTCATTTCACAAAAAAACAAAACCATGGGATTTTCAACTTAAAGTGGGTCCTCATTTTATATTTTGAAAATGTGGCATGTTGGTCAAAACAAATGCCAACTACTACAGTGAAACTATTGCCCCAGTGTTTAGAATCCATATTGTGGACCTCCATCATTGAACTATGAGATAAGTAACTGTAACTACACTAGATACACTTAGATAAAAGTATAGTTATTAATTTTGATTTAAAAAACAACATACTAGGCTCTAATTTATTCAAAGGGTCATTTTTATGTTAAAAATGATTTATTCTTTCCTATTAATGATTTATTCTTTCCTATTACTATTTTGAATCCACTAGGCAATTTTAGACACATCTTAGTTACTTAGAGAAATTTGAAAGGTAATTATTTGCATAATTTGGATAAATAAAAGATTTTTTAGGTATTTATCTACTACCATCTAGGTATCTATATCCCTGATAGATATGCCTTTGGTCCCTCTCCAGGCCTTATTACATTATTAGCTAGGTGGGAAAGCTTTTAATGGAGATTGCCCAAATCACCCTTTTTTAGGAGGAAAATTATCATTTTACATGAAATTAAGACTTATTTTGTTACGATATTTTGACATTTTATCCATGAGGCTGGGATGCTAATGTATCAAATTTGAATATTAGCTTGAAGATCTCTTTCCACCAAGAATATCCTTTACTACCTTGGTGATTTTTCCTTGGTTGATACATTTCTTTTAAATGATGTGATGACCTTTATTAGAAAAAAATATCTTAATTTACTTGCTCAGTTGTGAATCAATGACCCCTAATAATTTTAGTGTCTCGAGGGAGGTCCCTTTTCATGCCACACTATTCAATAATGGAATCTCACCTTTTCTCTTCCAATTTTGGGATTGTATTTTTAGTGACTTATTGAATTTGAAGTGATCAAGTTCACTGTAGGAAGAAAAATGCTTAGATTTAGCTTTAATTTATATAAGTAGTTTCCTCTCAGTCTACATCATAGGAATAGGGAAAAAATAATACAATATTTACAAGTTAAAGTGTGGGTAAAATAATGGAAATACCCCAAAGCAAATAACATAAACAAATAAAACAAATAAAAAAGAAACATAAACAAACCAAAATAGAATAGAAAAAAACATGCAACAAAAATAAAATAACTACAATCTAATGTAATATATACATCACCAACAATTTATTAGGGGATACTTTAAGATTGAGATATAAGGGATAATTTAGACACGGCTCTTCAATAATTATACATTCATAGGTAGTGGGAGATCATTTTCTTCAAGGTATTTCAATCTGAATGCATTATGCCCCAACAATTCATAGATTTGGTATGGGACAATCCATAGTGTATTAATATTAGAATGTTACCCCTTATTCCCATGTATTTTATCCCATAAAAGTACTATGTCTAATATATGAAAATATTTGACATATGCCATCTTATCAAGCCATATTTTTATAGTTTCTTGATGCCTACTAAACATTTTAAGAGCCTCTTCTCATGTAACCTCTAATTAGATGATGTCCATTAGCCTTGAGTTTGTCTTCCTAGTATCCTCCATGTATTATTTCATGAAATTATACATAAGAAATTTTAGGGTCATTAGGATAATAGGATCTAAACCATATACTCGTAAGAAAGGTGAACTTCTGAGAGATTTTTTGTATCTGGTGTGGTTAGCACAAAGAGCATATTTCAATAGTTAATGCCAGTCCTTAGGATTTTTTTTACAAAATTATTTACTGCATCGATCATTTTCTTGTTGGTTGAATTAAAAAAATATTCACTTGAGGTTAGTTTTTGGATGATAATCTAAAGGTAATGTCATTCTCATAGGCCCATTTAGTGATCTTGACTGACTAGAATACAGGTCTATTATCATAGACTAGTGAAGATAGGGTGCTAAACTATGTGGTCATGTTTTCCTCAAGTAATTTAATGAATTATTTGGTTGTATTGTTCTTAGTTACCACTAGTTATGTACATATAGTGTAATAGTCAGTGGTTTCAAGTATGAACTTATGGCTAGCTGATGAGTTTTCTTAATGACTCCAACAAAATCAAGTCCCCATTGAGCAAAATGACACTCTTCTATTACCAGCTTAAAGGGAACTACATGGACCTATTTATTATCAAAGGTATGGAATTTTAGAGTGTGAAAACATGAGAATTGTCATGTTTGATAATATTGGGCCAATAATACTTAGCTCATAGAATTTTATGAGTAGTCATAGTTCCTAAAGGGTGGCCATTGCCTAGTTTCTTGTGGAAGTTGGTCATGACTTCTCTTGCTTTTTTTTATAAACATATGAGATATATGAATTCATAATTATTTTGATCTAACACTCCTTTATTCATCATGCATTGGGTTGCCTTAAGACTAAGGGATATTTTTTATGTTTGTTTTAGTCTTGGAGGAGGATTTCCATAAAAGAGATAGCATACAATCTGATCATACAAGTCTTGATGGACTATTTATGACTAGTCCAATTACACCATAATGATCCTTGGGTTAATTTTATTAATCAATTGAGTAATAACATTTATTTGGACTAGATTATTAGGTTTTTTCTCAAGGTGATATTATTTAATCTTGGCCATATATAGACATTTACATTCCCCTAACTCATCATTCCCCAACATTACCTTTATAGTTGGGTTTGGGACAATTACATGCACCTTATTTTTGAGAATGTCATACATGAAATTTTTCGTAGTCTTGACCAAGGTGTAGGCATGCTTGTCCAAGGTATAATAATTTATATTTGTATCCTTCAATTTCATGCTCATGAAATAAATTGGGTGTTCTTCTCCATCTAGATTTTGGGTTATCATGACAACTATGGTATAATTAGAAGCAAAAGAGTAAAGGTATAAATCTTTGGTGTAATCAGGGATTATAAAGACATTATTTTCATGACAGCATGTTTGATGTCCTAGAATAAATTATTTTCTTTAATATTTCACTCTAATTTCACCTCATATTTTAAAATTATGTTTAGAGGTTTAACAATTTTAGAAAAAATAGAAATAAACTTGTGAACAAAGTTTATTTTACCAAAGAAGGATTTTAGTTATTTTTTAATGTTTGGGATAGGTAACCTAGAGATAAAATAAACAAATTTAGGATAAATATGGATACATTCTTTTTTTGATGATGTGATTGATAAGCTTACCTTTAGTAACATCGGTCACACTCTTATTTTGCTTTAGGGATGTACCATACCTTATACACCTTTAAAATATCATCTATAGGTGGAGAATGTGATCAGACCTACATTTTAAGAATATAGTTAAGTCATCCATTGAAATAAAATGCATTTTCCTATCAGGGATTTGAAGGAAAATTCTATGGACCTATGAATGGTGGCTCCCACATTGATGTGGCCAAACAACATTCATTTATAATCAAAAGTGCCCCACTTAGTCGTGAATGTTGTTTTGGCTTGATCTTATGGGTCAACCAAAGCTTGATTATATCCCAAAAATCCATATAGGAAGGATATCATCAAAGGTCTATTACCATATAAATTACCTCATCAAGACATGGAAAATGGTAATTATCTTTATTAGAAGCCTAGTTTAGATTTTTTAAAGCCACACAGAGTATAAATTTTACATTCTTTTTATTGATAGGCATTAAGTTAGCCACGTAGGTGGAGTGACATATTGAGAATATGATCCCAACTGAAAGGAGTTTGTAAATTTCCTTATGAATAAGTGCTTCTAGGATTGGGTTCATAGATCATCACCTCTATCTGAAAGGTTTCTAGTTTTACTTGAGTGGGATAGTATGGTGATCAGACTCAATTTGAAGACCTTGAAGTCTCCATAGGCATAGGCAATGACATCTCAATATTGTAGTAGTAACATTTTGAGGTATTTAATCTATGCATGGGTGTAATATATGCCAATATGAACATCATAGATGTGGTTTGGTGACCTAAAATTGATAGTTTTAGACCTTTGGTCTAGGTATAGTTGTTTTTTTGGTTTTGTGTGGGCCTATCAAGGTTGAATATACTTTCAAATGAGATCATTCCATTTAGGACTCAATTTTAATTTACATTTATAATACCATATAGGTCATAGTCTACATATCCTATATTATCCTTTTTGACCTCATTTATGCCTTGTTTTTGAATACTCTATAATTTTTAAGGAATTAAAAAATTTGTTAGTCATCCTTAAATACCTAGAAGTTTATAACATTGTCTGAGACTGAGGGACATGAGATAAGTTCAAAAAAAAAATTCTTTTAATATTGTGTCATCTATGGGTGTTAGGTTTATTGTAGAATTTTATAAAAAATCAACCATTCAAATTTATTCTCTAAGAATGGGGATTATGTTGAAAGCATCAAAAATTTATATTAGATCCCATGCCCTATGGTTATACTTTCTAAAATAGGACAACTTATATTAGACAATGATCCTAACTTGTTTGTTACAAAATTATGTCTTCAAACACTTTTAGTTTTCTACCTTATGTTTTAATGTGAACTATAGTCCTAAGATCAAGGATTCATATTTTATTAGGTTGTTTGTGAAAGGGAATTATATTATATAAGTAACCAAATATGTCACTTCCCTTATGGTTCAACCAAGATAATTCTACCCTAGAATCTTGATTCTAATGGGCCCCATAAAAATAAAAGGACAATAGACCTCATAATTCAAGGTCTTTATTAGCTTAGTTTTCAACATATTTTGGGTAGAGTATAGATACCTATGTTAGAGGATACTAGGTTTACCATTTAATTAACCACATTATATTCTATGATTATATGTTTCATCTTATGCTCTCTGTCAAAAAAGGTTTTTTTGGTCACACTTCTCTAAGGAAACCACATATGTGAAATGTCAATAGCCATGTATCCATTTAGTGCTTTGTACTAGTATCTACTAAGTTACATCTTGTAAGCTTCCATTATATCCACCACTTATATATCTAAGAATTATTAGACCTTGGGCTCAGAATATGTACATTTAAGATCTCTCCTACCACCTTAACCTCAAACTTATCCAATTGGACAACTATCTTGTTTTACATAATAGGTGTTAAACCTAAATTTTACCAACTTCTAGTGGGAATGACATTCACAAAAACTCCCAATCCCACTAGATATTTATGAAGGTTCTTACAATATAGCCTAACATAAAGGAGTAAATGTGGAACTTTAGCCTTATTCTTATGTATCAACACATTGGTTTGTATAGGCTTGAAGTATGGATAGATGATTTTATCTATGATGTACTTTAGGAGGAGATATATTTTCTCAATGATTTGGGAAAGATCATGAAAATTTATGTTTATATTGATATTCTTCATGTCCTCTACTAAGTTAGACCTCTTCATGTGGCTTTGGATTATTAGACTTTGGAGGTGGGGTATTACTTTAGGCTCTTATATTAGGAGGGGTTGTAAAATTATTAAGATTATATGTGAAAAGAGGTTACTAGTACATCTAGTTCCTAAGAACATAATTTATTTGTTGGAAATATTGGAAAGCCTACACCTCATTGATAGCCTCTTATGGCTTATTATCCTCTTGGATAGGGAAATCTAAGGTCTATAATAGCATGGCAGTGCCTAGGGGCCTTGAGGATCCTTTTGCATCAAGTTTATTAGGATCATTATGGTGGTTTGGGATTATTACATACTCCTACATTTCCCTCTGTAAGATATCAAATACACTACAAAATTCAATGCAAAATAACTCAGTGTGTTGGGTAGTGCTATGCATATGACACCAGTTTTGTATGACCAACTCATAAATGTTGATCTTAGGGAATGTACTATGTGAGGGATTTGCATGGTGTTGGAGTAGTTATGGGGATGATTGTATCTTTGATAGGTGAAGTTATTGGTTTAACTCTCATTACCATTATTTCTAACCTATCTCTATAAGCTAAATAATTCATTGCTAAGATTTTATACCATGTGTTGTATAACATATAGCTCATTCTTGGTGGATTCCTAGGTACACTTTACACATTATTCATGATAGACACCAATGATTAACTATGGTATTAAGGTGTTAATTCATTATTCACTAGGCTAAAGAATCCCAAGTGATGGTTAGAAGTAGTGTGCCTCAAAGGAATTCAAATTTTCATTAGCATGAGATAAAACATGGGCATATTTTAGCTAGTGGTAAAGAGGCAATTTAAGTGAGGTAGGTTTGGGAACACATTTAGGATGGTTGGGGCCAATGGACATTGAGGATTGATATACATGTCTAATTTAATGGGCTAAACATAAGCTAGGGTTAAATCTACCAATAAAGGGTCTCCATGTAGGAATATATCTATTTAGGGGTCTAATGTGTTCTTATAAATTTTAAGGGATAATTGGGAATTTCATATATGTAGCATAGTGATATGAATATACATATTTTTGAACATAGCATTGAAATTTATTATGGGCTTATTTGGTTTTATTTTGATAAATGTGACCTGTTGGTACACAACACTTAGGTTAATGACTTGCCCAAATGGGGTGAGGAACATATTATTAAATTGGTCCTAGCTTTTAATGGAACTTTCAAGGAAATTTAATAACCGATCATACGTTGAGTTCATCAAGGTAAATGGGAAAAGCCTATAAGAAATGTCCTCATGTTTAACATTTAGAATCCTAAGAGAAATATTGTATGAGGTCATGTGTTCTTTAGTAGTACATCCCACATTTTATGTAAATCTTAGAAGGTACCTTTCTTGGTTTCTAAGTAAGTCATGTAAAACTCCATGAATGTTAATGGAATCTTGAATAACCATGCCATATGTGTATCCATAGTTATATTTTGTCTAGTGGTTAACTAAGAGGATGAGCTAGTAGATGCAACCAAGGGTCTCACTCTTCTTCTAGCAATTATGGTTCTCCTATGTAAATGCAAAGGGGATATTATATGTCATCAAATACCTACTTGGGATCTAGTGATCCACATAGTAGGCTCTAGGTTAGCTAACAACTTAAAGCTTTCTAATTAGTGAGAAGGGGACCCTCCTTCTAATGGTAGTTATTATCACTCCCAAAATCTAGTCCCAAGAAATGCCTATGAGATTAGGTGCACATAAGAGACTTATGTGACAATAAGGTACTTCCATCCTCTCATTTTAGGATTATTACTGAGATAATCAAGGAATAATTTATAGGTATTAGGATCCATTGAATAACATACTTAAAATATATATCTAAGAGATGTAATTCTACCACTAGAGTTCTAATACTATTTTTATCACTAACACACAAAACTTATATACTTTTAGCTAAACTTATTTCAATGGATTACAATTTTAAGCCCTAATTTTCTTGACTTCACTTATAACACTACTTATTATTCTAATCTTTTGGCATGTAGTAGGCTATTCAAATCAAAAAGGAATCCAAAAGACTAAAAAAATTGATGAATCAAAATATTCCCAGTAGTCATTTATTACTTCAATTCATGATTTCGAAAGATGGGGATGAATATCACTTGAAAAAAATAAAAAAAACTTAAATGGAAAGAAAGGGTAAGGTAGAAAAGATATCTTTATAAATAAATGGAAACATGAATGTTTAAAGAAATTAAAATGCGCCCAACTATAGTTGTACCATTATATTCCAAGTTATATGATGGATCAGGCTTTACCAACACATGGAGAGAGTCTAAGGAGAAAATTTAAATACTTTATTCTAGGATTCATTTGATGAATAAACTACTAATAAGATTGTAGTTAACTACACATAATTCCCCATAGACTTCAAGTAAAGTAAAAATAATAAAAGAACCTAGCTAAATTATAAAATCTCATCCTAATTAATTCATAAACTCTTTTAAAAACACAAATGACAATCCTATAACATTACCATTAATCCATTAAAATAAATATAAAAATGGAAGACATCAATGAAACTAGACACATTTTTAAATAAAAATAAATTTCACATTAATCTAAAAGTGTTTGTTTACAATAGAATCAAACCTTTGAAAATATTACATAACCATATATATATAAGGGGAATGGGGCCATTTCCTAGTAACACATGTTCCCACCCTAAGCCATCATGGCCTATAATGGTTACAATATGATTATACCAAAATATCCCATATCTTAGATGAAGTGAAATAGAATTTCTATGGCCCCCTAGGAGAGAATCAAGAGGATATCATAGACATGCCACTTCGTAACTACTTAGGAGGATCTTCCTTAGTTACAAGCATGGATACTACCAAGTTAAAGTCTTGATCCAATTTGTCAAGGTTCATGGGAGGTTATCAAAAGATCACCTCAACCTATGCCAACAACCACTCATGGACTTAGAGTAGGACCTCAAAGGAGACCTTTACCTCAGACACCCAACTAATGTTAGTTGTTGATTAGGTCACTAGCTCTAGAATCACTTTATCCCTAGCTTAATTATTTTTTTCCACCTATCTCTACATGATCTACTTGAATTGTGGTAGTTGGACCTTGAATTCCTCCTTATACAATAAGGTACCACTTAGTGGAATAAAACCATGATGTTGACCTCCTTGAAATAGGTTAGCATTCATTCCCTACTCCTCTTCAAATGTTATGTCACTATTTATGTTGTGGTCACCACTTTTCAATTAAAATCCTCATATATTTCATATAATTTTGGTAGAGGTTTATATATACCAAAGGCATGAGCTTAAGATCTAGGAAACTGTGTTTGTGAATAACCACAATGGACCTTTTTCACTTATTTTCCATGTCAAGTATGCTTGAGTTCATAGGATGTGATCCTTTATCATGGGCAAGGATCTATTCACCTCTTTAAGAGCTATAAATTTTCATGTAAGGGCCTCCTTAACTTGACCAATCAAATTTGTCGGGAAAGTTCTTCTAACCTATGACCTGAGTGCTCTAACCTTTATGTTCCATGTTTTCCATGAGCTTCTTGGTCAGATCATGGGGAGCTTAGAGAATGGATAGATGGTCTTCAACCAATTTCTCTTCCCTACCATATGTCCTCACTTTGGTGAGGTATATGATGTCATGCTTAGTTCACCATACCATTAGGTCCCTTTCCTAAGTAAACCTTTGCATAAGAACTCTATTCATGATTTTGGTTCATATAAGGAATTACCATTGGATTTTTGGGTTGCCATGATAGACCATTTTAGGTCTCTATGTTTCATCAGGTGCAAGAGACCTAATCTAGTTTGGCCTTTGAGTAACACCCAAAGTGGTGGAAGAGGATGAAGGCAAGATGGTAAAATCAGAGGTATATGACATAATCCTAGTTGGAGGAATAATGGATGAAGCAAAATGAATGAAGAAATAAATGAGTGGAGGAGGAGCGGACATGGGAGGATGAATGGGCACCCCATGGGAATAGTTTGGAATTTCATTGGTTAGGGGTCATGTTGACATATCATTTAATGAAACTTGGTAGTGAGATAAAGAATTACCAATGGTTACCCCTATTGGTACCACTATAGGATTACTTCATGGATGTTATCAATGTCAAAGTATATCACTTATACTACATATAGTTGAGTGAATTATGGAAGTTGGGGTGGTAAATATGTAATTAAGACTATGAAAGATAAAGTTGATGGAGGAGTAGGTGTGGGGACCCCCTATATAATAAAATTAAATATGTGGGGAATAGTTTCTTACATGTCCTCTCTTGGATGAATTGTCATGGGCCC
Source organism: Torreya grandis (assembly GCA_037957365.1). Classification (NCBI taxonomy): domain Eukaryota; kingdom Viridiplantae; phylum Streptophyta; class Pinopsida; order Cupressales; family Taxaceae; genus Torreya; species Torreya grandis. Next base: position 334,390 of record JARHVA010005766.1, read on the forward strand.
TGATACTTGTTGAGGTGGGGGTGATTGTATTAGTAGATCTTACAAACAAATGGAGGTCTTTCTTCAAGGACTAATCTAGATTGGGCTTAGTTCCCCTTATTTCTCACCACATCTACCCTCACCAGTGCCTCTACATCACTAGATAAATTGAGGTTAATTTCATCATCCTCATGTGGCTCATGGTGATATGTGATGTTGATTTTGGTTGTATATTTCTCCACATGGGTGTTGATGACCCCATGAGAATCCCACTCTCTATGTTCGGCACTTCCCAAGGCATATGAATTTTTATTTTACACCATATTTCATATAAAGTGAAGGTTCTTGTATTCATGGTGGTGGTTTAAAATTAGGAAGTTTGGGAATGCCTTCTATCAGTGATCAATATACTAACCAATGACATCTTTAAGCAATTGATATGCAATATATTCTCTTATGATGTAGTCCAAGACTTGATATTGTAAGAGGAGATGATCTTTCCCAATGCCCTCCACTTAAATGATGGTGTTATCTCTATATTAATATTAGGATCTTATGGGTAGGATCAACCTCCTTATTTCATATGAGAGTCATGGTATGTGCCTCTTATCAATGCCCATGTATACCATGGGGTATAAGGACTCACATAACTCCTAGATGTGGATATTGTAATGATGTATGTAAAAATTATATAAGACCACATGAACCATAGAGATGGAATGGGTCTATAGTAGAAACACATAAAGTTTGAATGTAAGGGTGCCATAGACCAAATTTAGAAGATAGGTTAAAATATATAAGTTTTCACCTATTTGGGCCTCACTAACATCCTTAAAAAAATTGAAATTAATGATACTTATGAGGTCTTAGACTCCTTTCACTTTACAAATGATGTTCAATGGAGGCATCAAGAGGATGTTAAAATGTATGACAAACTTCTATTTGATTAAACAATTCAACGAGATCATTCTAACACAAACTCATTTTATTTATAGAGTGTACTCTAGAATATTTTAGTAATACTTAAAATCTACCCCATATATTATATAATTTTATTATGATTCCCAATAGAGTATAACAAATCCTAGTTAGCATCATGCATAAAAACAAAGTTTCACAACATTTTGTTGAGATAGACACATGGAAAAACTTATGGCTTGACAACTACCTTATGTAATCATGATTCCCCCAAGGTAACAATTCATTAGGTAACTAGGTTTCATCCTCATCATCATATAAGGTGGGCATATTCAAATCTTCAATTAACCTATACACTTTGTTATAGTTCTCAAAATGAGTTAGATCTGATGAGAAAGTGGTATCTCTATATTTGAGCTCAATCTTAGGATTTGAAGATGATACTATCATGGCTAAAGGTTAAGATCTACTTAGCATGGAATTATGAGACTAAGGGAAGAAATTAAATCTTTAGATGGAAATGAAATAAATAATACTTGGTATTTTGGAGTGGTAGTCACTTTGAGGACTTATAGGGCTCTATAACTATCTCTTGTATTAATTACATTTAGATAATTATCTTATGTGAATTCTAATTTGAGTTAGTGACATAATCCACTCAAATATTTCTTGATCTATCATTAAATAAGAGGATTTAAAAAATGTGCTCCTAGTTTACATTTGGTGATGACAAAAAGATGCTTACAAGTTGTTGAAACATAACCCATCTACCTGCTAGACATTTTTTGTCTCACATACTAAACTTGCCTGAATGAAGTGCAGTTTCCTAAGGATCAAGTATGGAGCAAGGATTGGATAGGATTTCTAGATGAAATTAATGGACCAAAGGGATCTTACATATTTAAAAGCTTTTAAAACACTTTGATATTTCTTAAAATTATATCTTGTCAATTTCTAAGGGATAGGTCTATGGTTGTAAATATAAGGTATCTAAAAAGATTTTCATAATGTCTGAGCCTTTAAAGATAAAGCTACAATTTAAGCCTTTTCAAGTAAATCCTAACTTAGGAAATATTTTGGTCTATCCTTTTGCTAATTTCATTTATTTATGACCTTTTTATTTGGCTAAGTGTTCTTTCCTTTAGGAGATTTGTTTTGGGTCTTTTGGGCTAAGTGTCAAGAATTATTTTGGATATTTTATCTAAAACAAATAGCCCGAAGGATGATTCTCTTGAGAAGTGTACCAAAAAAAAATTGAGGGGTATTTTTTCATCCAAAGTGTTCCATTCAAAAATATTGAAGGGTATTTCTCAAGTGAAGTATCATATTTATTTCAGGAAAATTATTTGCACAATTTCCTCGAAGGCATAATTCTTTCAAGGAAAATGTTTGACAAAAGTTTTGAAGGGAATTTATAAAATAAAGTGGATTGATGAAAAATTATTGAAGGAAACCTTTTTAAAAAAAATATCCTAAACACTTTTTTTAAAGGTTCATTTTCCAAGCAAAAATTGCAAACACAAAGTTTCAATCAAAAGGTAAAAGGGCAGAAAATTATTTCAAGAAAATTCTTCGGGACAATTTTCCTAAAGACATGAATTCTTTTGGAGTTTTTTTTCCAAGGCAAAAGACTAAGGATGATTTTTTTTGGAGATTTTGGCAAAGATAGAGTTCTTAAAAACATGATTTCTTTCAAACATTTTATTTTCAAGAAAATTTTCAAGGCAAAGATAAGGTAAACAAATTCCCTCAAAGAAAGTGGTCAAAACACAAAGCCTAAAACAAATGTCCAACAAAAGGTCCAAAGGAAATAACCTACATAATGTATGATCTAGACAGCTGTGTAAATGTAATTTTAATGAAATAATAAATTATTTTTTGATTTAAAAAAGTCTAGGATGACCTTGAAAGAGTCAAATTCAAGCTCAGAAGATGGCCATTGGTTTTCAAATAAGCAGTGATAGTCACACAAACATCAAATATGTTGACATCAAAGTTTAAGCCTCAACAAATAATTATTTAATTTTAAATATCATAGTGATGTTTATGTAGACATCAATGTTAAGGCCTTTGAAGTATCCATTGTAAATAAAATGGCAAGATCCTATAGTGTAGTTTCATCAAACCAAGATCCAATGGTGTACATTCATTGACAGGAATATGGGCCTAGGTAGATCAATGGCTCATGTTTAATCATGGATTCAAATCCAATGATGAGTGATCAAGTCAAAAGGTTAAGGGTCTTAGAGGCCACCACATGGCATAAACATATGATCAAATAGATTGACAAGTAGATACAAGGACCAAATGCATAGGTGCCAAGTGTCAATAGTGCATTAGCTCAGGTAAAATATCTAAAGGCACATGTTCAAATCATAAGAGAAGGATAAATGGAGAGAGATGAGTCAAAATGTTAATTAACCAAGTCATTCTTAATAGCCAATGAATAAAGGACTGAGTTGGGACATTTTCAACTAAGGTCGATGGAGCATTTTAACTCAGGCAAAGCAAAGGAATGGACTAAATCTAGAAAAAAATACATATAACTAGGCATCGAGTAGAGTATGGATAATGATAGAAAAAATAATGACCTTAGATTGGTTTTATAACTTTAGGATAGACCTATGATCCATATATGAAATTAGAGAAGATAATTGACTAATGCAAAGGGTTTTTGTTCTTCAACATGGCCATAGTCTTACCAAGTAGCTGACTAAAAAACATGAAGCCATGATTCATTCAGATCAATGACTATAACGTTTTGTCCACAAGTGAGAAATAACATGAAGAATCAAATAAAGTTTTTAGTGTTGGGAACTATAGATAGGAGCATTCAATGTATCCTCAAAACCTTTGGGGACTTTCTCACTCAAAAAGACATGGGAAGTATCCTAATTGATCAAAAAGGAGGTAAGGTTTTCATTGGTTAATGAGAAAAGTAGAATCTTAGGTTTAATTAATGACCTAAGACAAATTGTTATTTTTTTTATGGCATGCTCCCACATCCTTTCTTTCTCTCTCTCTTCTCATATATATCCTAGTTTCATTCCTATTGAAGGGGTTTTTAGATCTTAAAATTTATCATTTTATTTTTTGAGATAAGGATACTCAATTAGACTCTTTAAAAATTTCACTCCTTTGATTTGGTTAAATCCTATCAAAATATTATAAAAACTACCTTTTGAAGTAATTAATATCAAATCTTTTCCTATCTCTTGTCTTTAATTAGTGCTTAGTATGATTGTGTATGGTAAATTTATGAAGGAGATTCTTCCTTATTATTTGTACTTTTATTTGCCTCTTTGAATGTGTTTTAAAACTAACTTATAGGTCTATAGTAGTATCTACTTGGAACCTCTTCTACAAAATATTTATGTAACTAGTGAAATTTTGAGGTTGAGTAAGCCATAGTTATCTTTTGCTAATCCAGTACATGTTCAAGCTTATGTGAGTCTCCCTTTAACTTTGGTGTATAATCCCTTTAGCTTTCTTAGGATTCCTTAACCATCTTTATAACCCTTTTACCTATGAAGCATTAGTTAAGAATTAGTTTAGGTGAGAATTAAGAGGAAGTTGGCCTTCTCCATAGGTTCAACCCGATTATAGGATACCCATAGCCTAAGGTTGTTCCCATTGTATAGATTACTTAGAGAGTGATTAAATAACCCTCTTCATGGGTGTAAATTAATTTTATAATAGTTATGGAATTCTCGGTGGGACACACTTCTTATAAAAGGAATATTGATGAAATTTGATGCTAGTTTGATCATATTTACAACCATTAAGCTCCTAAACAATAACATCTGGTGACTCCAAAAGGAAGAATCAACACTCTAGTATAGGTCACTAGCTTTATCTCATGCCAAAGGTGACAAAAATGTTGGCTTAAAGAGGTATTCCTTTTGAATTTTTTGAACTACCTTTAAATTTAGTAAAAATATTAAGGTTTACGAATACACATCCATATTTGGGAACTTTTGCTCCTAGGTCATTTCCAAGGACTACCCCTACAAGAATACCTTTATTAACCCCTTGAATATCTATGATATCCCCTAGAGATTTGTATATTTTAATGGCCAAAGCACTCTATTCCTTGCTCACTATGATTATATCCCAATTTCATCCCTTAAAATTGTTCCTTATTACACTAAAGAACAAGCTATAACACCCTCTGAACACCTCATGGATATATCCAAATTTTAAAATCATCAATAATGTCACTGAGGAGAATATAGCTATTAATATGTTAGATACTTATTTCAAAAGAAGGCCCTAGATTGTTATAGAGACCTTACTATCAATTTTATTCAAATATGGGACCAACTAGGGGAATCCTTATGTAAAATATTTGAGGAAATAAGTGAACATTTGTCACTTGTAGAGCAACTAACTATTATTTTAAGATCTCTTCTTAAAGTCATGCAAGACTTCAACATAAGGTTCCTAAAAAATTGGGATAGAATCCTAGTCATAATTAGAACAGACCCTAACTTTGCCTTATATTATTTAAAGAATTTAAATAGTGACATAGCAATGATGATCCAATTTATGGGAGTAAAGCATAAAATTATTTTGTTCAAGCTGAAAAGATTACCCCCAGACCACCAATGCCCTTATTTCCTAAAATCAAACCACCTCCTATTTTTATCCCTCCATTGGATTTCATTCCTCTTACACCAATAATTGTTGTAATTCCTATACCAAAACAAGAGAAAGCTTCTACTAGTGGATCTAGTGATTCACTAAAGTAAAAGAAATTTCAAGATCCCAAAATCATTTTTCATTCCTTAGGGAATGAGATATTAAATTTCAAAAAGTAATAGGTTTTAAATAGGCCTCATCAGATTTTATATTAGCCTTAGCAACAAGCCTTTCAAATAATTAGGCCACCATATAAGGGGAATTACCAGAGCTAGGGCCAGGTTCAAAACCAAGGATAAGGATAACATGGATACAATAGGGAGAATAATTAAAATCCTAATGTTTCTATTACTTCCAACTCCTTAGTCCTAGTTCAAAATAATGTGGCTCAAGAAGTAAAGGGTATCATACCTTGGAACCAATCTTTTGGTCAACATATTGTCCCAAATATTGGCCTTAGCAAGCCTTCAATGATTAATGGTAGTAAGCTGCTAATTTTGGATACAACAAAACTCTTATGGCCCAAAATGAAAAGGTACCTATGATGACCAAGATAGAGGAACCTCCACAAGGTCAAGGGTCTAATCAGGGACCAAATTAAATGGAAGCTATAATGATGAATTGTGAACAAGAAGAGTGTTACACATCCAACCAACATGCTAGTTCTATCTAGGCCTATATTCCATTGGTGGTAAACACAAGATTTAAAAGAAGGAATGTGGATGGTAATCGATAAGCAGTTAAAGAGATTCCCACCATTAATCCTTCATTGACAAATATCACTCCAAAGGTTCTAGTACCTCTAAAAAATCAAATCCAAGGTAAAATTTTTGTGCCCCGAGGCTCACAAGTTCAACAAACAATAGTGGTGGCTCCCAAATCACAAGTAAAGGTTGGTGGTTTACACATCAACATTTTTTAATAAATGAAAAATTCAAATATAAGTGTGCCCATCTGGGATATACTCTCAATGCCTAGTTAGGTAGACATCCTTTAGGAAGGACTATTAAAGATCAATGCTACAAACAAGCCACAAAGCAAGGTGAATGAATTTCTCACTAATGTAGCCAAAGGGATTCATGAAGGATAATTAGGTAAAACAATCAAGCCTCCTCCCTTCTATATTTTATTAATTATTAGAAACTCTTTAGTGCATAATTGTTTAGTGGACATTGGAGCTAGTACCTCAATGATTCTAATGTCATCAGTTAATCATCTTGGTTTGAAATATGAGCCATAGTATGAAGGAGTGCTGTAACTTGATGGTTATTATCCCAAGATATGTAGGATAATTAATTACCTCAATATGACCTTGAAATCTTATCTTAGTGTCTTGATGGCTCAAGATGTATTAATCTTAGATGTGCATCCTCACTTTGCACTCTACTTAGTTAGAGATTTCATAGTAAATATAGTGGGATATTTTGTAGTAGACTGGTTGTATATGGCATTCAAGACAAGGTATGGGGCCAAAGTGTCAATCAAAGTTGAGCCCATTACATAATTCCATATAGAGACCTATAGACTAGATAATTTCAACATTAGTTACACCATCATTGATGAGGATGAATTTGCAATGGGTTAGAAGTTGAATACTCATCAAGAAGAGGTACTAGACATGTTCTTAGATGAGTTATGGAATGATAACTAGTTATTGAACCCCTCAAAAGGTGTTGAAGAAAGGGACTTGGGTGTATACTATTTGCATGAAGAAAACCAATCCATGCCATCCCTCATGAGACCTGAAGAAGATCCTAGTGGTTTATATAAGTTGTTATTTTATGATTCAAGGAGCAAGTATGGGGTGGGTGCATGAGTCATATTGATATTACCTTTAAATGATAAGTACTTCTCTTCATATAGATTCCAATTAAGTTTCTCTCATAATGTAGCATAATATGAGGGTCTCATCCATGACCTTCAACAGGCTAATAAGATAAGGATCAAGTAGTTACAAGTCTATGAGGATAGTGAATTGGTTCACCAAGTCAAAGGTTAGAACACCACTAAGAACCCCTTAATAAATTCCTAAAAAAATAGAGTGTGGGATCTAATTGAGGACTTTGAGGATTTCAACATCCAATAAGTATTGAGAGGCTAAAATCAACATGTTGACAAACTAGTATCTATAAGAGATCACTTTGACATCCCCAATGAATTAAAAATAACAAAGGTTCAAATACATGTCAAAGTGGTAATAAGACCATAAATTCTAGATAATGAAGCTCATTGGTAGGTCTTTAAAAATGACAAATAGATTGAATGTTTCTTAAAGTAAGAAGTAGAGTTTTCCTCTCTCAACTAATAAAATTTTCACCATCAGTATGGGGAGTAGATTGTTCAATTAAGGTCCAATAAGCTTCCTAAAGGTTTAGTAACCCTATAAGGCCTCTTCCATGAGGGGGAAAATATGAATAAGGACAAAGTAATGATGTCAACTAATGAATAAAACTATGAGAGAGTTCTTATCTTTGAAGACAAGATCCTCAAGCTTGGGAAGGTAAGAACTAAACATGAAAGGCATGCTTTCATAGAGCTATGTAAGGAATATGTAAACATATTTTGTTGGAAATATAGTTACCTAAGGGGATTTGATCTTAATATATCCCAACACACAATAGAGATAGAGGCTAATGCCAAACCTATCAGACAAAAATAAAGATCCATAAATACCAATATTAAAGAGCTCATGAGAAAGGAACTGACCAAGCTTATTGAATTCAGGATGATCTTCCCAGTCAAGCACTCCTCATGGGTAGCTAATATATTACCTATTAAAAAGAAGAGTGGGGAGATCAGACTATGTGTAGACTTCTTGGATCTTAATAGGGTCTTTTTGAAGGATCTTTATCCTCTACTATCCATGGAGTAACTCCTACAACTAATTGATAGTTCAAAATGCTTTTCCTCTTATATGGATATTTAAGTTATAACCAAGTTCTAATGAGAGAAGAGCATCAGTACAAGACTACCTTCACCACCAAGTTTGGGAATTTTTCTTATCATAAGATGCCTTTTCGATTGTCCAAATATGGGGAAACCTTTCAAAGAGTGATGTGCATGGCCTTCTAAAGACTAGTAAATAAAATGGTACTAGTCTACTTGGATGACATTATAGTCTTCTACAAGAATGTTGGTGAGTACATATACCATATAAGGCTAATATTCTAGATATTCATAGAGTATGGGATCTCTTTAAATCCCAAAAAATGTGTGTTTTCTATATATGAAGGTAAAATACTCAGTCATATTATTTTAAAAGAGGGATTGTCTATTTAACCTGATAGATTAAGTGTTATCTTAGTCCTATCCTCACTAAAACACAAAAAAGGGATTTAGAGCTTCCTTGGGAAGATCAACTTCATGAGAATGTTTATACCTAGTTTTGTAAACCTATTCAAGCCTATCAACACCATGTTGAACAAAAGCCAGGTGTTTGTTTGGTAAGATGAAGGAAATGTAGCTTTTAAAGTTATCAAGTAGGACATTATCCAATCACCCTCACTTTTAAATCTTGATTTCTCCAAGTAATTCATCTTGTAATCCTTTGCTAACATTGAAAACATATCAGCTATGTTGATGTAGAAGAATGGTAAAATAATAGAGTAGCCAATTGCATTTTGTAGTCAAGTGATGAAAGGATATGAGGTGAGGTAAACTTTCATTGAAAATAAAGTTATTGATGCCTTGAGAATCCTCAATAATTTTAGGCCCAAGCTCTCCAATAGTAGGATCCATCTTATGGTGTCTCATCTTTGAGTTAGGGATTTCCTCCTTAACATGGATTTGAATGAGAAGAGAGTATGTTAGATCATGAAGGTCATGGAATATGATGTATAGATCAAGGTTACAAAGTTTTTCAAGGGAAAGGTATTGTGTGAAAACATGGTGAATGACCTCTAGGAAGACAAGGAATCTATTTTGGTGACCCAAGATAACTCACAGGTAGGTGCACCCCCACTTCAAGAGAGTTGGCTTCAAGATATGGCTCACTTCTTGGTAACAGGAGAATACCCCCAAGGTTTGGATAGAAAAAAAGGTATTTTAGTCTTTAATATATACCTTATGCATTATTTTATGGTGTTATTTTTAGAAAGGACCTCAATGGGGTACTCCTTAGATGCATAAATGATGACAAGGTGACCAAAATCTTGGATTAGTTTCATGATGGACCTATAGGAGGTCATTTTTCACATAAAACCACTAGAATAAAGGTAATGAGGGATGTTTATTACTAGCCCAATATTTTAAAGGATGCTCATGCATGGATTATAAAATATTAAAAGTGTGCCCTCTTTGCAAGGAAGTCAAAACTAGTAGTCCTTTCACTCAATCCTATTTAGGTGGAGTAACCCTTCATGAAATGGGGGTTATACTTCATAGGGATGATAAATATACTATAAAGTGTAGGGAATAAATGGTTTCTCACTATAATTGACTACTTCACTATGTGGGTGGAAGCCATTGCTTTGAAGGAGGCTAGTGAAGGTGCAGTCTTGGATTTTTATGGAAACCTTGTAACTAGGTTTGGTGTCTTAGCCACCATAATTTATCATAATGGATTGGCATTTCTTGGTATGAAGACAAGTGAGTGGGATCTCAAGTTTTGCATCTACCTTAACACCTATTCTAACTACTATCCTAAAAATAAAAGATTTGTAGAGTCCACAAACAAGAATATTTAATGATGATTATTAGGACCATGGAAGAGAATCAAAGAACATGACACACCAAAATAAAATAGCCTTGTGAGCTAATAGGGTGACTCTAAAACTACCATTGGTAATTCTCCATATGTTCTTATGTATTGAATGGATTTCAAATTACCTATTTCTATTGAGCTGCCTACATTAGAATTATCCCATTAGCTTGAGTTGATGAAGGATGAGCCCATGAATGTGAGGATGATAGAACTAGTGGAGCTAAAATAAGCTAGGGACCTTGCTATAAAAACTTTAGAATCACAGCAAGCTCAGGTCAAAAAAGACTTTTAAAAAATAGCTATAATAAAGAGCTTCAAGGAAGGGGACCTAGTCCTCAAATAGGACTCAAATAAGGCCAAACCAAGTAATCATATAAAGTATGATAGCTTGTCAAGTTGTACTTATTTAATCCATGGGTGTAGGGAACACAATTATTTTTAGCTTTCCCAACTAGATGTAGAGGTATTACCCATCCTAATTAGTGACATTCATTTAAATCACTATTATTTAAAAGCATTGCATCCATTGTAATATATTGTACATGGTAGAATATACTTATGCTTTCCTCTAAGTGCCTTCTGCACATTTCTTTTATGTTCTATCATTTCCTTTTCCAAAGTTCCTTAGGCATTTTGTTTTACTTTATTTATTTTGATCCTTGTTGCTTCAATATAAGTTTAGCTCAATTGTAGAGGATAATGAATCCATGCCAAATAGAATAGATAAGGCAAATGGTCAAGGTTCTAAAATCATAGAAAGCATATTTCCATATAAGTTACCAAAGATGTTGGCCATTTTTTTGTTGCACATACCATACTTTCTTGAATGAAGTGTATTTTCCTAAGGATCAAGTATGGAACAAGGTTTGAATAGGATTTCTAAATGAAATGAATGGACAAAAGGGATCTTATATAGTTCAAATCTTTTAAAACATTTTGATCTTTCTTAAAATTATATCTTGTCAATTTCTAAGGGGTAGGTCTATAGTTACAAAGAGCAGGTATTTGAATAGATTTTCATAATGTCTGAGCCTTCAAATATTGATCTATAGTTCAAGCCTTTTCAGATAAATTCTTACTTAGGAAATATTTTGGGCTCTCCTTTTGCTAAGTTCATTTCTTCCTAACCTTTTTATTTTTTTAAGTGTTATTTATTTTGGGTATTTTGGGCTAAGTGTTGGGAATTATTTCAAAAAATTTATCTAAAATAAAAATCTTGAAGGATCATTCTTTTATAAAGTGTACCAAATAAAAATCCCAAAGGGTCTTATTAAACCAATGTGGTCCATTCAAAAATCTTGAAGGGTATTTCTTAATTTAAGTGTTAGATGTCTCTCAAGAAAACTATCCACACAATTTTTCCAAAGGCATAATTATTTCAAAGAAAATGTTTGACAAAATTTTTGAAGGGCATTTCTATAGGAAATTGGTCGAATACAAAATTCTCAAAGGGCACTTTTTTAGCAAAGTATCCCAAAAACTTTTTTGAAGGTAATTTTTCAAACAAAAATCATGAAGACAAAGGTTCAATTAAAAGGCACAAGGTTAGAAAATACTTTCAAGAAAATTATCTAGGATAATTTTCTCAAAGAAATGAATTCTTTCAGAGTTTTTCTTTTGAGGCAAAAGACTAAGGATGATTTCTTTCAAACATTTTATCCAAGATAGAATTCATAAAGACATGATTTATTTCAAATATTTTATTTGCAAGAAATTATTCAAGGCAAAGATAAAGCAAGAAAATTATTTTAGAGAAAATGGCTAAGACACAAAGCCCAAAACAAATGTTTAGCAAAAGGTCTAAAGGAAATAACTTGCATAATTTTTGATCTAGATGGTTTCACAAACATCAATTTCAAGCAATAGGAAATAGACATTTGATTTCAAAAAGTGTAGGATGGCCTTGCAAGTGTCAAATTTAAGATCAAAAGATGACTATTTGTTTTCAAGTAAGTAATGATGGTTGTGTAGACATCAAATATGTTCGTGTAGACATCAAAGTTCAAGCCCTAACAAATAAATATTGAAGTTCAAATATGCTAATGACAGTTGTGTGGACATCGATATTAAGCCCCATGAAGTATCTATTGTAATTCAAATGAAAAGATCCTATAGTGTAGGTTCATCAATCAAAGATCCAATGGTACAAATTCACTAATAAGAAGATGCACCTAGGTAGATCAATGGCTCATTTTTAATTATGGATTCAGATCTAATGATACATGAGTAAGTCAAAAGGTGAAGGGGATTAAAAGCCACCATGTGGCATAATCATAAGAGTAAATATACTAATGAGAAAATATAAGGACCAAATGTATGGGTCAAAAGTGTCAATAGAGCATTAGCTTAGGTAGAAGATATAATGGCATGCATTCAACATATCAAAGAAGGATCAACGAAGTGAGATGAGTTAAAATGTCAATGACTCAAGTTATTTTTGATAGCCAATGAATAAAGGACTAAGGTAAGACATTTTAAAATAAGGTCAATGGAGCATTTCAGCTAGGGTAAATCAAAGGAATGGAAGTGAGCTGGTAGAAAATACATAGAATTGAGCATCAAGTAGTGTATGGACAATGATAGGAAAAGCAATGAACTTAGATTGGTTTTTTGACTATAGGGTAAATCTATGATCTAGATATGAAATTAGAGTAGATGTTTGACTAAAGCAAAGAGTTTTCATCCTTCAACATGGCCATATTCACAACAAGCAGTTGCCTATTAATCATGAAGCCATGATTTAATTAGATCCATGAGTATGAGGTTTTGTCCTCAAGTGAGAGATGGTATGAAGGATTAAATAAAGGGTATAGTGTTGGAAAATATAGATAGGAGGATTTGATGCATCTTTATAACCTTTAGGGACTTTCTCACTCAACAAGCTAAGGACAATGTCCTAATTGATCAAAAAATTAGCAAGGTTTTCATTAGTTGAACAAGGCAATGGCTCATGTTCAATTAATGACCCAGGACAAAGTGTTATTTTTTTGATGGTGTGCTCCCACATAATTTATTTCTCTCTTTATTCTCCTATATATCCTAGTCTCAATCCTATTGAAGGGGTTATTAACTCTTACAATTTAGCATTTCCTTTTCTAAGATAAGGATACTCATTGATACTATGTAAAAAGTGTGCTCATTTGATATGGTTAAACCTTGCCAAAATATTGTAAAAACTACCTTTTGAAGTAATAAGGATCAAATCTTTACCCATATCTTGTCTTTAATCATTGCTTAGTATACTTATGTATGGTAAATTTGTGAAGGATATTCTTCCTAGTTTGTTGTCCTTATGCTTACCTCTTTGAAGGTGTTTTCAAACTAACTTGTAGTTCTAGACTAGTGTTCTACTTAGAACCTCTTCTATGAAATATTTATGTAACTAGTGAGATTTTGAAATTGAGTAAGCCATATTTGTCTTTTTTTGATCCAGTGCATGTTCAAGCTTATGTGAGTGTCAATTTAACTTTAGTGTATCACCCCTTTAACTTTATTAAGATCCCTTAACCATATTTCTAACTTATTTCCTTGTCAATAATTAGTTTAACATTAGTTTAGGTGAGCATCAGGAGGAATCTAACCTTTTATGGAGGTTCAACCCCATTACAAGATACCCAAAACCTAGGGTTGTTCTCATTATATATCTTAGTTGGAGAACCCCTAAGTAACCCTCTCCAAGTGTGCAAATTAAGTATATAACACTACCCAAATTAATTAACATAATGGTATGGTAGGCACATGCCTGATTTATCCCATGTGACACCTATAGTATATTTTATATAGGCCATATGTATTTTTTTGGTTGTGTAATTATGTATAGGATATGCCAACTAGGTATAACTAGGATGTCACTCTTTTTCATCTTTATGCATTGGAGTTGGCCACATGTACCTTCTAAGTACACATGACACCCTATTATCAGCTTATGTCTCCACTTATGCCTTTCTTTACCTTGTCTAAGCTATTATGAACCATTTTTCTATTTTTTATATGGGATTGATACATGGTTATTTATGATTAGCCTTGGGTTTTTACTATACTTCCTTTCTATTTTCATCATGACACCCCATGATATTTATATCATTTTATATAGAAGTGACATATGGTGGCCTATGGTTGGTCATCTCCCTTATGGCTCTGACATATTTAATTACCTTAGGGGACTAACAAATCTAAAATGTTCCACGTGGTATATTTTTACTTTTAAAGCTTTCCTAGGGATCTAATAGCTCTAACACCCATGGGAGACTAAGAAGTTATACATGACATCTTATCACTCATGAGGATCTTTTAGGGATTTGACATTTTTAATGCTCCTAAGAGACTAACAAGTGTAATAAGTTCCATACAGTATCTTATCACTCTTCAGGCACTCCTAGGGCTCTAAAAATTTTGATTCCCCTTAAATACTAAAATTTTTGGCATGTTCCACATGGTGACTTTTTACTCATCAAGCTATCCTTTATATATGACATTTTTGACACCTTGAGAGATTAACAAGTTTCATGGAGAAACTTATCACTCATCAGGATCTCCCAAGGCTCTAACATTTTATTACTTTATCATGGATGAACAGGATGAAAACATGTGGACAATCCTTATTTATTCACTTTCTAGATTAGTCTATGAATTATGGTTTGGTCATAGGTGAGTGGGACCGTGATAAGTTTTATGATCTCATTTATTGAATATAACCAATAAAAAAAGGAATTATTCATTTCATCAATATTTTATGAATAAACTAGATGAAAACACATGCAATGATCCTATATTTCTCTATACTTATCCATTAAAATTCAAACTACTTTATTACTCTTAAATTTAAAGATTATTTTTTTATGGAAGAGACATTAAACCCAAAGCAATTTATGTAAGAGTGACTAATTTTTAGAACCATTATGAGTGGGACCAATCAGTCATCATTAACATCACCCTATGGAGTTTGGATAATTCTAAAAATATCAAATAACTTGTAATGAATATTGATTAGCCAAGTTATTCCATATAACAAATCAAAGCTCAAATTCGATAAATGTCTAGACTTGAAATCCAGATAGTTGCATAGAATAAATTTCAATAATATATCCATTTAGGTTTTTAGACTCTAATATCAATCAACTTGATAATGTAGCCTTCATATAAATTCAATCATCTTGGTTAATATACAATCCAATCAAGACATCATTATAATAAAAACTCATATTTGAAAATTAAGGGCCTATGATAAAAGTTTAGCATCAATCTATATCTCCACTTAGACTCAATATAATATATCCTAGCCTAAAATTAGACTTATTCATTTCAAAATAAAACATAAACATGGGATCTTAAACTTAAAGTGGGTCCTAATTTGAGATATTGAAAATGGGGCATGTTGGTCACAACACCATGTATCCACAATGTGGTATCCTCCTACTTAGATATACTATAGGCTTTAAAAATTTTAAACATTTTGAAAAAAAAATCCACATGATCACCATCTCTAAATTCAAGATGCATCGATGCTTTAATATAAAAAAAAATGAGACAAAATAAATTTTTTAAATCCCTATCAAACAAAAAATTAAAACATAATTTGAGATAAAATAACAAATTAATAAAAATTATTAAATGTAATTTAAGTTTCATGTAAGGATCTATGTGTTTCTATATATATATATATATATATATATATATATATATATATATATATATATATATATATATATATAAGAATAACATGTGAGCAAGGTGATATGTGAAAATAAATAATGTCTTTTGATGTGTCACTAATCTTAGTGTATCATGAAAAGAATGGGAGAATATCATCATTAATTAATTTTAAATAAAAATAAGTTTAAAAAACTTGTAAAAAGTGTGTAACAACATATTTATTGGTAAATTGGGTGGGCTCCTTCCTTAACCATTGCAAAGTTCAATTACCAAACATTCACAATCTATTGAGTGAATTATGAAAATTCAAGATTGACTTGTGCCAAAAACTTTATTAGCTATAAGTTTCATTTAAAAATTTATATTTAACTATTAAAACATGACATAAACCTACATAATATAGTTGACTATTAAAATAATATAATTTACCTAAAAAAATAATTGACTGTTTAATTTGAAATCACCGATGTATCTATTAATCCCAAAAAATAATTATTTATTAATTTGAGGATGATTTTAGAAAGTATATTGGATATTTTTTTTGAAATATTAATTTGAACCCTTAAATAAAAATATTAATCTAACTTAATTTCATAAAAAAAAAGTATATAGTTGTTTATATTAAGAGATTATTATAACACTCATTAAAATTTATAAAACAATAAAAAATATTTACTTTTCTATATATAAAAATTATAAAATTCCAAAAAATAAATATAATAAAATATATCACAAAATTCTAAAAGGTTTAAGTAGCTTAAATATTTATTTTTCATTAAATTGACTTTACCTTTGAAAAATTGAACAAGGCCTTAGTTATATTGTGTAACTTACCAAGTCCATGTCTCCTAAATTTTACATACTTTCATGGGCATTCACATTCATTCATGGATTATTTGGGACCCTTAAAATGAACCTATCTATATTATGTAAAATTTTAAGCCTATGTCTCATGGTAGCCTAAGGCAGCTCTACATGGGAAATTCTCTCATTGCATAGCCATTTATGAGAAGGTCAAATCAGTGAAGAAGTATAATGATGATAATGGTTTTTTCTTCGATGAATGGGAATATGATTTCCTAATTTATTAATTTTATTTTTTCTACCATGAGTTTCCTAGGTTCACCTACATGGAAACCCAAAAAATGTCAAAAATATTTGTGAAGCCTTTGACATTATACATATTGATAGGCTTAGATGTTATATAAAAAATATAACCTATAAATTGTGTCTACATGTGTATCAATCTATTAATATGAATCCTACACTATGGATATCATATGATATAAGGAGGTATCTAAAATAATAATTATGGTGTTTATTGGTTGTACCATGACCACAAGTTCAAACATAAGTCTAGTAGAAGGAGCAACAATAACACCTCTCTTCTAACCAAGTGTGTCCAAGATAAATTAGATGAGCAATAAATTTATGTAAAATTGACTAGTGTCATAGATGTACTCTTTAAGAATATAAATAATTCATAAAAATTAGTAAATGTAATTTAAGTTTCATGTAAGGATCTATGTGTTTTTATGAATAAATATATATATTAAAATAGAAATAACATGTGAGCAAGGTGATATGTGAAAATAAATAATGTCATCTAATGCATCACTAATCTCAGTGTATCATGAAAAGAATGGGAGAATACCATCATTAATTAATTTTATATAAAAATAAGTTTAAAACACTTGTAAAAAATGTGTAACAACATATTTATTAGTAAATTGGGTGCGCTCCTTCTTTAACCATTGACAAGTTCAAATGCCAAACATTCACAATCTATTGATTGAATTATATGAATTCAAGATTGACTTGTGCCAAAAGCTTCAATAGCTATAAGTGTCATTTAAAATCTATATTTAACTATTAAAACATGACATAAACATACATAATATAGTTGACTATTAAAATAATGAAAGTTACCTATAAAAAATAGTTGACTATTTAATTTGAAATCACTGATATATCTATTAATCCTAGAAAATAATAACTATATATTTTATCTATTATTTCTTAATCTGAGGATGATTTTAGAAAGGCTATTAGATTTTTTTTTTGAAATATTAATTTTCACCCTTAAATAAAAACATAAATCTGACTTGATTTCAAAAAAAGTATATAGTTGTTTATATTAAGAGGTTATTATAACACTCATTAAAATTTATAAAACAATTAAAAATATTTACTTTTATATATAAAAAATATTAAATTCCAAGAAATAAATAAAATAAAATATATCACAAAAGTCTAAAAGTTTTAAGTAGCTTACAAATTTATTTTTCATTATATTGACTTTACCTTTTGAAAAATTAAACGAGGCTAAGTTATTTATATTGTGTAACTTGTCAAGTCCATGTGTCCTAAATTTTACATACTTTCATGGGCATTAAAATTAATTCATGGATTATTTGGGACGCTTACAGTGAACCTATCTATATCACATAACATTTTAAGCATGTGTGTCAGAGTAGCCTAAGGAAGCTTTACATAGGCAAATCTCTCATTGCATATCCATTTATGAGAAGGTCAAATTAGTGAAGAAGTGTAATTAATGATGATAATGGTTTTTTATTCATTGAATGGGAGTATGATTTCCTAATTTATTAATGTTATTTTTTATACCATGAGTTTTGCAGGGTCACCTACATAAAAACCCAAAAAATGTCAAAAATATTTATGAAGTCTTTGACATTATTCATAGTGATATGTTTAGATGTTATATAAAAAATATAGCTTATAAATTTTATCCAAATGTGTATCAATATATTAATACGAATCCTACACCAATTCCATCATATAATTATGGTGATTATTGGTTATACCTTGACCATAGTTTTAAACATAAGTCTAGTATAAGTAGCAACAATAACACCTCTCTTCTAACCAAGTGTGTCCAGGATAAATTGGATGAGAAATAAATTTTCATAGATGGAGTCTATAAAAATTTCATGGTGGCCATACTAAATACATCTCCTATTAGGATATGTAAGACTATATTGAAACAAGGATATGTAAGACTATATTGAAACAATGGACTATTCTACACAATATAAGAATATTGAATTATTAATCAAAAATATTATTTGTCTACTATACCCATGTAGAATAGGCATGTGCCCATTCTACATAGTTTCATTGGAATTTTATCAATTAATAATTGAGTTCAATCCTCAAAAGAACAAAAGTATGTGATAACACAAATCTGCATGATGATGCCATGTGTATTGATCTCACACTTTTATACATTCACAAGATTTAAAATGGATAATAATGATAACAAAAGTCTACAATAACATGATGATTCCATGTCTTAATATTTCACTTCCATACATTCACAAGGATTGAAATTGGGAAAGGATGAAAATAAATGTTTGAAATAATGTGACCATGTGTAATGATATTTTGTGTCTCTTAATGTCATGTATTCAAATTATAGAGTGTCAATTTGTTTTAAATATTTTGATGTTATCCCATGTTTCCACAACGGATACATAATATCACAATAGTTCAAATGGTCTCAAAAATTTTAAACTTCCCTTTGGAATAAAAATATTTTTAAGAATGAGTATTTCAATCTCTCTTATAAAGTGAGAAGTAACTAAGATGTATTATACTGTCAAATGATGGATTTATAAAGATTAATCTTAATCCTTAGAAAGATTATTTTGGATTAATTACATCAAAAAAAAACTACATGTTTTTTTTTGTAAAAAAGTTATTTTAAAACTTACAAGTTTAAATAATCATAATTTTTCACATTCATAAATAAGAAATATGAAATTTGAATAAAACAAAAAATATATATTACAAAATATGGAGCATGAAAAATAAAAAAATATTTTAAAAATATAACATAATTACAATATATTAAAATATTATTTATACAAAAAATGATATAATCACAATCCTAGAGTCCTATAAATTACATCATTTCATAAATATTATTAAAAATGTTTCATCTATTCATATTATAAAAATACATTATTGCAAATAATTTTAGACAATTGATATTCTCATGTGTGTGTGTGTGTGTGAACACGTGCGCGCGCGCGTGCACGCATGTGCATGTGTGCATGCGTGCATGTGCGTGTGTGTGTGTGCGTGCGTGTGTGTGTGTGTGTGTGTGTGTGTGTGTGTGTGTGTGTGTGTGTGTGTGTGTGTGTGTGTGTGTGTGTGTGTGTGTGTGTGATGTGTCATCTATTTAAATTATAGTCTCAAAAAATTTAAATTTCCCTTTATAATAAAAATATTTACAAGATTGAATATTTCAATCTCTCTTAGAAAGTGCAAAGTAACTAAGATGTTTTATATTATTATAAGATGGATTTATAAAGATTAATCTGAATCCTTAGAAATAATATTTTGCCTTAATGACATTAATAAAAACTACATAGTTATTTTTTATTAAAAAATGTTATTATTAAATTTACAAATTTAAATACTCATAAATTTTTACATTCGTAAATAGAAAATTTAAAATTCCAAAAAAATAAATAAAATGAAATATATCACAAAATATGGAACATGAAAAATAAATAAATATAATAAAAATATAACATAATTAATATATCTTAAAAAGTTATTCATACACAAAACAAACTAATTACAATATATAGTCCTATAAATTATGTTGTTTCATAAAAATTATTAAAAATGTTTCATCTATTCATATTAAAAAAATACATTATTTCCAATAAATTGAAAAGTATTTTTAGAGAATTGATATTCCCACATACATACATATATATATGAAACATGGATTTTCTAAACATTTTCCATAACATTATAAATCACAAAATCCTAAACTATATATTTCAAATAACTTTTTAATTTTTTTCTCCATTTATCACCAATGGAACCACAAAAGTTTAAATTTTTAGGGAGAAAATCATTGATGATGAAATGCACCATGAAACCACAACACATATTATCAACAAAATTGAGTCAACTACAAAAAAGGACATAATATTTTAGGGTGGGTAATATTATGAATAAGATTGTACTATGATTTTCATCTAATGTGATGGATGGGTGGGTCATTCCAACATACATCCTCATATTGTACCCCCTGGCCCACCAATATATAAATGGGATGGTATCCTAATAATATAGGGGATACCCGTGTAATGTGTAAGCCCCACTAATAACTAAGATAACTCATTTGCCTCAACCAAGGAGGGGGAGGTTGACTATTCCTAAAGGAGGGCCTATATGAGTCATTTAGTCAACACCTTTCTCACACTGATTGTACTATTATGATTAATTTCATTGTCTTACACCATTTTTTTAATGCATAAATCATGGAAGAGTGATTGGTAATTAACTAGAACCTTACAATTGATGGTCATAAATTCATTAATGAAATGAGGATATTGCTAAAATATAATTATAACCAGATGCTGAAATTAATTTCACCAAACACAAAATTTTAAAATATTTTTGGGATTGGTATACTAAAATTATCACATGTTTCATATACAAGTTTTTAATACTGATTTTATGAGCTTAAACTTCTGATATGACAAAAATAATAGCTATTTTGTTTTATTAATTTATATTAAATAGAGAATGAGCAAGAATGCATATGCATAAGTCATACGAAAAAAAAAACACATAAGAGATATAATATAAAAATAGAATGAAATTAATACATCTTGGGAATTGGGCATTAGAAGTTTCTTGTTTAATTTGACCATTTACATCTTCATTGTTCAAGATTTTAGCAACAAAAATACTCTCAATATACCATTCTTTTTACGTCAGTAGACGCCTCCAGTTCCTTTAGCAATGCTCTTGATTTTATGGATAGAAACCTGTGTAGTAGGTAGGGGCTGAATGGCTATGGCTTCACTCTATTAAATCACACTCAAACTTACAAACTTATTACAATGCTTGTTTCAATTTCTGATTCTCAGGATCCTTCTAAAAGGGAAAGAGAAGAGCATACTCTTAGAAGCAAGCTACTAGATTTTCACAATGAATTTTTTTTGATGATCTACTCTTAGCAGAATGGTCTATATATAGCAATATTTGGGCGGTCCTGCCTGTGTACTAGCAAGGCAGTGTCAATCCCATCATACTTTACAACAAGAAAGTGGGGCTAAAGTGAAATGCTATTTGATGTGTTGGATCCACATGATGATGATGGTGAGGATGATTGTTGGTGTTGTGGGCCCAACATGTCTTCCACTTCGGTCACGAGGTCATCTTCAGAGATAGGATCAAAAAGACATCTGATTTGAAATGTGCTTTGGAGATGCCAATGTCGACATGTAGGTGGTCCTACTTCACATGGAGTATGTCATGGAGTGTAGTGGAAATAAGATTTCCACTCAAGCTGTCGTCGGATGATTGTGTGTACGACAGTATCTTGGTCATGATTTTCTTCTTTGTGAATGCGGTGCGGGCCATATCGAGCAATCCATCTATACAGATGTTTATTGAAGGTTGATCTAATCCTAATGCGCCATGTCCATAATGGTCACTTTAATAGCTTAGTGAATTGATGGTACAGGAATTCACTATTGAGCCTTTCAATGATGATGACACCTGAATTTTGTCATCTCGTAGCTTGGATTGTGGCTACTGTAGACATTTGCAGGTCTTGTCCTGCTGTATATGAAATCCTGGTAAATCTAGGATGCAAACCTTCTCTTAAGATTTGTTCTTGTACAAGGATATTTAGAGAATCAAATCCTTGATTAAGAATTTTGGTGAGGTTAAAACCCAGAGCAGGCTAATGCATTAGTGTTGTTGCAGGATTTCTACTTAGCCAATCTGGGATTACATTATCAGTGCCCTTTATATGTTCAACAGAGAAATTAAACTGATTGAAGAAAGGTTGCCATCTGACATATTTACTACGGCCATCTTTCCTACCATGATCTTTTTCTCTAAAGGTTAGGAATCTGGTACAATTGGTAATTACAATAAAATGTGGCAAGTGGAGAAGTTTCAGCATGAACTTCTCAAGACATTTCTTTACAGCATAAATTTCTTTGTCTGAGGAGATCCATTTTAATATATCTGGACTAAACACACCACTGGCAAACTGACAAACAAATTCTTTAATAACTCAAATCTTCTTCCTTGGCTTTGATACCATTCTTTTCTTTCCACGTTTCTGCTCAGAATGCTTGTTGACCATGAAGGCATAGCAACAGAAAAGAGAAGTGGATTTCTCAATAACACCATTAGATTCTAATTCTTTTATTTGAGCTTCCATATCTGCATAATCTTGAGCCAAAATTGGGATTTTCTTCCCAATTTTTATATGCTTGCCTTCTATGAGATTGATTTCCATTTCAGGCATGCTTTTGGACCAAAATTACTGAGGATTGTTTGAGCATATAGTATTCTTTATTTGGTCACCTAATTCTTGGATATCAACCAGGATTATGTCTAGAGACTGAGTCATAGAGCTAGGGAATTGCTCTGTAGCATATATCATATGAGGAATTCTAAGCCTTTCATTTTCAATTGTGAACATAATACTCTTGATAGTAGAACCGTATGGAGAGTATCTGTCTATGAATGATCCTCCTAATAAGATGTCTATGGGCATCTTTTCTAGGGCAAAGAAATTAGCTTGGAAGAATTTATTCTGTATTCTTAGGGGTTGCTATTGTTTGTATTTTGTACAAGTAAAACTATTCCCCTGTAAATCTATGCTCTTATAAGCAAAGCGTTCATCCAAGGTCTCCCAGTCTTGGATTAACTATGGTTTAGCAAAGGATAAAGAAGAACCAGTATCTACTTGCGCATCTACCAATCTACCATTAATTTCTAAAGTGAAGAACTGAGCAAAGCATCCATTAATCAGATGATTTAAATATGTTGGCATTGATAGTTCTAAGGGAGGTATACTGGTACATACCAATTTTTGTCTCCTTGGGTCTTGGAAAACAATTATTTCTTCTTCTTCAGTGTAGACAGGTTCTGCTAGTTCATCTTCTTCTAGTTCAACTTCTTCTTCTATTTGATTACTGCATTCTCCTAGGCAGTAATCTTGGTTAGAATAAAAAAATCCTTCTGACTTCTTCTTCTTCTTCTCTTGGAAGAAACACATCCCACTTTGGCTCATCTGGTATAACTATAATTTCTCGTGGAGGTTCTCTACTGGCAAACTTGTTCTTGATCCATGATTCACTGGGTTTGAATGAGCTAGGATACTGCACAGGAGGCTGCTGTGCTCTTTGCATTATGGGTGGTGTTCTTGACATAGAGGGTTGTCTCCCTCTAGATGGTTCAGCTCTGGAATAACCTCTTTGTCTTGGTCGTTCTAGTCACTCTGGTACTTCATGATGGTGGTGTGACCAGGATCCATAAGCTTCATTTGGCAACATAGACCAGTCATGATGACATGGTCTGTATGGCCATTATGATCGCTGCATGTTTGTCATGGGCTGTTCTAAATCATCGGCTAATGATTCAAGATCAGCTATATCATCATCGTCTTTGAAGTCACCTTTGGGGAGATCATCTAAGACTGGTTCATAGATGTCATCCTGGAGATAGAGGTCTTCTTCAGAATCGACTACATCCCACCACGCGGCTGCGGTGGAGGAAAAAATAGCTTTCATAGTAGGATTTTTATAGGAGCATTGTGGGGCAATGTGACCAGGCTTGCAACAGATATAGCAAATAGGTTGCTTGGATGGAGGTCGAGTAGTGTGATGTTTATAGAGAAAACGCTGAGGAGGTGCATAAGAATGGCGGTAAGGAAAGGAGCGACGCTTGAAGGAAACAGAATGGTGACGCTATTTTTGCTACTTGCACAGTTAAATAAATGGCCTACAACCAAAAGGGGTTGTTTCAGGGAATACAGGAGCAATATTAGAGGCTTGATGCTTAGATAGCTTCTGCATAGAGTGAGTTTCAGACACAAGGGTTAAGACATGCTATTTGGTGAAGTTGATTACATCTGAGAGTGAAAGATCTTCGATGGCTAAGCCTTTAAGATCAAGATAACCAATAACTCGATCAATCAAATTGTATGGTAGGGCATGCATAATTTTAACTTTAATTTTTGTAGAAGCATGGCTCCTACATTCATAGGCCAAATGCCTAAATTTCTTAGCAAAAGCATCAAACTGTTTAAGATCACATAATTCCATTTTCAGAAGCCATTTCTTTATTTCAAGCTCATGGTTTCCAACTGGTGGAACAAACTCACTTATCAACAAATTGAATAAAGTTCCTAAAGAATCAATATGGTTATGTACACGCTCATATTGCTGAGCTTCAGTCATTGAGCTCTACCATTGGCTAGTGATTCCCCATAAGTATTTGGTAGCAAAAAGAGTAGTACCAATTTGATCAAGATGGGCATTGATAGTCATGACTCTCATGGCATTGCACCAGGTAGTTATTTCATTCAGAGGATTCAACAAATCATCTATATTCAAATACCAGGGTTACAAATGGACATGGGTTCTTTGCATTAGAGTATGACTATGGCTAGGGTATTTTTTGACAGATCTAAAGCTAGAGCCAAAATTGACTGAACAAAAAGGTTTCTTGGCAGAAGAAGTTTTTGCTTCTTGGTCTTGTTTTGCTAACCAAGATAAACTATCATCTAAGATATCTATCTTAGTGTCTATCGAAGATACCTTAGTTTCTATTTTTTCAACCTTATCTTTTATATACAATACATCTCGGCATAAATCATCAAAATTTTCTATGAAATGAGATGTAAATCTAGCAGTATAATTACGATGCTTGAACTCATTTGAGAGTTCTTTCTCTCCTTGGTATGCAGTAGAAAAGTATTGTATAGTTCTGGCTGGTTGCTTATGTACACCTTTGGGTGGTGGCCATCTTCCACCTCTGTATAGAGTAACTTGATCTTCTGTATAAAATTCAAGACTGTCTTCTCGTGGAAGACTCACCAGTGTTCCTGGAAGATCAGAACCTTGATTGATCTCTTCATCCTATTTTAGAATATGGCCTGTTTTAATGGATTTCTGAGATGAAGCTGTAGATGGTCTGGATGGAGACAAATGGGAGGAGGACATAGATAAGGATCTTGGTAATATATTTATAGTTCTACCATCACTTTGATGGACTATGGCTTGGCCTTTCATCTTAGGAGAAACATTCTTTAGCCAGTCTAGTTTACACTCAGAAGGTATTTATATGGATTCAATATGGCCTTTCTGTAATTGCATAGTACCACTTAATCTATGGGCATATGGTAGATTTTCAAGGATTTTGGGGTGATTAGTATTGGTCATGCTATAAACAATAGAGATATTCAAAGCAGCATATTTGAATTCTCCAAACATATCTAGACCAAACAGTGAGGTAAATAATCCCCAACAGTCTAAAGATCCATGCTTTACTTCTTTACATCCTCTATCTCGAACAGCAACTGAAAGGTTAGGACAAAACTCAAAGCAGATAATATCATCATTAAGATGACCAAGGCTAGATAATTGGCAGGAATGTTTAAAACTAACTTGTCATCTATCATACAAAGCAAGATATAACACATGCTTTATATTGCTAGGAATCAAGGGAGTTATTTGGACACGACTCAAACCAAAATGAACAAACTTTACATCTTCATGAGAGCGGATATAATGTACCTCTTTCTCAGGCAATAGAGACAGTAAATTTATTTGGAAAGTATGTTTTGGTTTGTAACTCAAAGTTAACTCTACAGACTTGATTCTAGGCTTAACAAAAGACAGATAGGTAGATGTATATAGAAATTTAGACTTTAACAACTCAGACTTCTTATATACTTGTGAAGCCTTAATTGCAAGTGGTTTATACAAACTATTCTCTTTCTCAAGAGTTTCTTCAGTAGGCTCAATATCTGGTAAGTCAGATAACTATTCAGGAACAAATGGAGGGAGTTCATAACATCCTTCAAACTCATATTCATTAATAATTTCAACAGTAGAAGAGGATTGGGCTTTTCCAAATTCCATGGCTCAAAGATTTGGGTTCTGGTAAGCGAGAAATTTCTGATAAGGGAAAATAGATGTAGAGATAAAGAGGCCTATGCCACAAAGATAAAATATCGGCCGAAGACTCGATGCAATAACTTCCCAGATAAATTTTCAAAGCAGATAACTCAAAATAAGAGTTAGTAAGAATTTCTTGCTCATTTCATTGTTCAATATTTATATTCTGTATTTCCCATAAATAGATAGACTAAGATAATTTAAAACATCTCAACACCTGATATTATCATGTTGTTGAGATTTGAAGCATGAAATATTGGCATCAAATATTGATCCTAGTAGCAATGAACTATTACATTAAATGAATTTTATCTACCCAAGTAAACCCATAATTAATAAATATAATTTGGGAATTAGGAATAGTTGGTTTCTTTTTTAATTTGACCATTTTCATCTTCATTTTCAATCTTTGTGTAGAAGTAATACTCTCAGTTTATTTCATTGTTCAAGCTTTCTCGAATATTTGATGTCACAGAGTATAAGTAGTTTATCATTCAACAGATGATAAATTAAGGTGTAAGATACCATGGGATATTCATAATATTCACGTTCTATATAAGTGGAATCTATAATAATATTTATCAAGACCATAAATATTATAAATGACATCCCATATTAAAATCTCTGAAAATATGTAGCCTTATAAATTTGAATATGGATGCACTAAAATATAGAATTATTAGTTGATATTCAAAAAGATAATTTTTAATTCTTTAATTTTCAAATTACATACATATAGGGATTTGTTTTTCATTTTATTTTAATATAATATTTTTGTAATTCAACTATAATTAATATTTTCCTTTCCAATTTATTCAAGTAATAAGATAAATGTATATGATATTTAGCTACATTACACTAATCCCTAAACTTAATATGTGATATTCTTATAATGTTGATAGGCTACATTGGCATACACCTAACTATTACA
This sequence comes from Torreya grandis, assembly GCA_037957365.1. Lineage (NCBI taxonomy): Eukaryota > Viridiplantae > Streptophyta > Pinopsida > Cupressales > Taxaceae > Torreya > Torreya grandis. The sequence goes on from JARHVA010005766.1 coordinate 362,192, forward strand.
TCTCAAATATATATATATATATATATATATATATATCAAGTACATGATCATTATATAAATATGGATGGATGTATCTATTCTCCCTTCAATTTAATACTAAAACTAAATACAATATTGCATACAAAATGTAAAAGCCTCATATCTCCTCCATGACTATTCTTCTATGTTTTTTTATTTGGGATGCTTTGAAGTAATGAATATAATGCAAATTTTACTTATAGGTGTTTGATGTCATGATGTGACTGTAGGCTTCCATTGTTTACCTTTATACTCAATGTGAGTATTTTAAGTTTTAAATTAGATTCTTATGAGCTCCAAATAAATATATTGTAAACAATCACATGTATGAAACCTGGATAAATATATGATATTAATATTTTGGATTATATACATAAAACATATTGCTGGTATTAAATACAATTCAAATGATCAATAGACACACCTTTTCCTCATGGCCATATAATTATGTCTTTCTCTATGAGATGTGGTGAAGTATGACTAATGTCACAGTATACGATTATGTCTGATGTCATGATATGATTGTAATATTACATGGTTTCCTTCATCTCAAGTACATGATTGTGATATGAATATAAAAGGATGGATGTATTTTCTCTTCAATTCACTACTAAAACTAAATACAATATTACATTCAAATTGTAAAAAGACACATATTTTCTTCATGACTATTTTTCTCTATTTTTAATATGTTTGAATCCACATATAAATTTATATACCATGAAGTATGTCTATATATTTCTGATTTTACATTATGATTTCAATATTTTATGGTTTTCCAATATACTCAATATGGGAAGTAAGGAATTGTGTATGTGAAGTGAATTTGAATGTAGATAGGGTGGAAACTTGGTGAGGTGGGATGGATTTTGGAGGGATTTTATATGGAGGGGTTTTTGTGGGGTTTGTAATTCCATCTATCTTGAGGATTCATCTACTACTTTTTTTCTTTTCCTTTTTAGTGTATTTGGTGGTTAGTTTTACATGATAGTTTTTGGGTGAGTGCACACAATTGGGGGACAAAAAGGGGCATACCCATGGACATTATTTTTTTGAAATTTTAAAAATATTAAATTTTAAAGATAATTTAAGATGGTTACACTCAAAATTTGAAGATGGTATAAAAACATGAATTATAGCATTTCGAGTCTAGTTTTTAAAAACTATTTTTTTGATAAATGGTTAAGTATAAATAGGTCAAACATCTAAAATTTGAATAGGAACTATTTTTTTAAAGAAAATGTAGTAGATAAATGGTCGTGTGGCCCATCATTTTTTGAGCATCGTTAAATATTATTTGAAACCCTTTGGTGAATATTTAGATAATATCTTCTAGTGTGTTATGAACTTTTTTTTATATTTTTTTAATATTTTTTTTTAATTTTGAAATTAAATAGATCCTAAAAATTGATAAAATAATGGATAGTTGGTTGTGTGTCCCACCTTAAATACCTTAAAATTGATTTTTTTTAAATTTGTGTATAATTAATCCTAGTTTGTTACCATATAATTTTATTTGAACTTGGATCAATGAAAAACAAATTAGATAAACATGAATAGGCATGTATAGGTGTGGCATGTAGTGGTCTAAAAAAGGTGTTGTTAATAATAAATATAGTTTGAACCCTTAAAATAGCCCAAAAATTTATAAAAATCATATATTTATAAAGAGGACAATGTGTTCATCATGACAATAATAATTTTTTGAATTGTGATGTTGAAATCCATAGTGCATTTAGTGATAGAAGTTGAAATTTGTTGGTTTTTCTCAAAAATCTTGGTCTCGGTTATAGATGCATAGTCACAAGCCTTTTGTTTGGAAATCCAAGCCATTTTCAAGCCTAAATGTTTGGTTTTAAATTCAAATTCAAATAACATATATGTGTTATATAATGTAATATACAACATGAACACATTTTATAACACGTACACATTACTTTTAAATAACACAAAACAAACAAATTTTGTGTTTGTTATATGGGAAAGGTCCCATTAGTCATGCATCTTTATAGGGGAAAGGTAAATTTTCATGTTGCTTTGGATAGTGAATTAAGGTGTTATAACATCGCATTAGAGTTCAAAAAATTTATCCATTTTAATATGTCATCTTAACTACTTATAATTAAGGTTTCAATGTCTAACCCATTATACATGTTACAATATAAGTAATTTTATCTCAAGAGGTCATAAAATAAAATTTCTAAACCTATAATCAAAACTTAACCTTTAGAGTACCAATCACTATGCATTAGAGTATCAATACTTGACTCTTACTTGTCAAGATATGATTGGTTACTTTTAATTTTATAGAATAAATGTTGAACAAGTATTTGATATTACATGTTCAGCTTTTGGTGCACTTCAATATTTATATACACCAATATTTTTCATCAATAAAATACATGTTAACAAAAGCCTTATTCAACAATTTGAACATTCACATCTATTGTGACCTTTCCCATAGTAGGGCAAGGATATAACTTACTACCTAGCTTGCCTAAAATCCTACTTGCCCTTAAATTTTGTGTTTCTTATTGATATTATCCTACTTTCCTAAAATCCTATCTTACCCCCATTTTTTTTGGATATATTTGACTAGGCCCCTTTATTTATAAATTTTGAACTAATTTATTTAATTGGCAAACCTGTTGAATTGGACTATGTAGTATAGATAATCTTGTGTAAGTAGAAATAAGAATTGAGCCCTTAGTGTAATAATAGTGTATATCTTGGATATATATTTCAAGAATGCTATCTAATGGAGCCCAATACGCTTGAATCATTACTTGGATTATCCAAAAAACATTCCTAAAATGGGTTGAATAAATTCCCTTAAGTTTTCTCTAAGGTCACTTAGTGCATCTAATTCAATACGTGGATTTTGAGGTTCTAATTGAAAGTCTAATAAGAGTATTCTATTATTAAAATCATTAAAGATTCCCCTAATTTATTCAAATACATTATTAAAAATTTTCATAAAATTAAAATCTCTTGTGAAAATATGGTCAATCCTCCATTCCATGTACCTCCTTCTTCTACCCCTCCATCATACATGGGACAACCATCAACCACTCCATCCATTCTCACCTCAAATGAAGGGTGTGTCTTTGACATGGGACTAGTCCCATCCACACCATATATGCAACAATTGAAATCTAAAAACAAGCTAGACAACACTTTCTACTTATCAATACTATAGAGTTTTATACCTTACTATGTAATTGGGATGTTAAGATAAGAAAGTAGGATGATGGGTACAAGGAATGTACAAGTTTTTCTTAAATATTTTGGTCATGTTGGCTATGCATTTTGGTTTGTATAAGATGTGGTTATGGTCTCAATAAACTTGAAATGGTCACATGTATCCATTAGTGATTATGTGGTTTTAAGATGTTTTTTTAAGATGTGGTTCCTGTAGTGATGAATGTATAGCTTAGAAAATATCTAAATGCACTAGGGAATTTATTTGAAACCATTAACGGATGGATATATGATTTAAAAATATAGGTTGGCATAGACCTAACATTGACCAAGTATAACATATATATAAGTAACCCCAACTCAAAATCTATTTAGTTTATTCAAGATACATTAAAGGTGACAATGTCCCCTAAAGCTGAGACCTGCTTCCCCTCAAGTATGATGTTGAGTAGAGGGATGAAATAATTGTTCATGTGAATGATGAAATTCTAACCTTATATAGATGGTTGATCAGAATTAAATACCATTGTTCACCCCGTCATTGAAGGTTTCAAAATCATATATTTTTTACATATAGCTTCAATTATCATGTTCATATTCCATTGTAATGAGATTAAACCTTATGATGTGAACTACAAGAAAGTAGTACATATCAAAATTCTTTCTCTAGATTAGGATTTGAGGTTGAGGAGTCCATTGATAAATTATGTTCTCTCCTACATGTAAGACTTAATATGAATGTACTTTGGGATATAGAGGTAATTCAAGGTAGAGGGATATAAATAATTTGAATACATACATAGAAAATTGATAATGTTTAGTGCTTGCTCAATTCAGATGGGACCTTAAAGGGCTCTACATGATTTTTTTTATAAAATAATGGTAAGTCAGAGGCTTGTATCATGTGAATTATTTACTAGACATGATTTGATTGGATTGATGTCAATCTTTAAAAATTATTGGCTTATATGTATGTATGCTAAATTTTTGAATATGCCTTATTTAGATTGGTTTGAGGTGATGGGACATGTCTAGGTATCAAAGATGTGCATATTTAACAACTATAACACTTCTCTAGGTGTACTAGGCCTACACATGTGGAAATGTTTGATTAGATTGGGTGTCTTAAGGCTGTGACAGATTTGATGTTTTTAGGGTAAGTAATAGTTAGATCTCTAACACAAATATATGTGTGTATAAGATACACATGTGGTGATGTATCTAATTGGATCGAGACTCACATGGATCAAATAGATCTTTAATGCTTCTAGGACTTGACACCTCTAATAGTGATGACACTTTTGATCATGTATGAGGTACACGTGGTGATATGTAATTGGATTTGGACTCTTAAGGCATTGTTAACTTTAAAACTTCTAGGACTCGATCCATCTCTGATATCTTTAACACTTTTGGGTGTAAAAGGTATACATGTGGCTAAAACCAAGGTTTATTTATAGGGGAAATTCAATTGAGGAGGCATGGGAGGCTAATTTGAACTCCTTCTTGACATAGTTATAATAGCATGATATGTTATTTGGGACAAAATTAAGTATGATTTTATTTATCATGAATTAAACCAATTAGTTGATTGGTTCAATTAGGGACATGATTTGGGAAAAATTGAACCCCTAAACCAAATATATGGCCTAATCAATTACATAATATAGACATAACATGTATAGATTAAATAACCCTAATTTAATCATAAATGCAAATACAAATGCAAATATGGCCAATTTCAACCCATTGAACCTAAATTGGAATATATAATGTGATTGATAGATCTAAATGATCATGAACCCTAATTTTATCACTTGAACATGTACAATTCCCATAAACCCTAATATCATGACATATACACATATACAAACGTATTATACCAAACCCATAACCCTCAATCCTAATTTTATAAAATACACAACCCCTAAGTTCCTTGATTTCATCACAAATGCATAAATTCATGAATGTGATTAGTTCTAATTTGTGAACTCATTATTCACCTAGTTTTGTAAGGACCTATGATGGGATTTTGGGTAAAATTAGCTCATTTTGTCTTACATATTGAGCTTTATTGCATCATAGTCTTATAAATATTCCTATTTCATCATGTATTGGAGATTTATGCATCATATTAGGGATTTATGGATCATATTGAGCCTTATTTTATCATATGATGGCCTTATTGCATAATATTGGAGATTTATTTCATCATATCATAGTTTTATTACATCATATGATAGTCTTATTTCATTGTATGATAGTCTTATTACATCATATGATAATCTTATTACATCATGTGATAGTTTTATTACATCATATGATAGTCTTATTACATCGTATTGAGCCTTATTACATCATATGATAACATTATTGCAATATATGATATTCTTATTGTATCATATTAGGGATTTGCTCATCATATTATAGTATTATTGAGTCTTATTTCATCATATCATAGTATTATAGTGGATTTTATGCATTGAATATGAGTATTTTTTCTTATTTTTATAGTATATGCCTATAATTTAAGGAATGTGTATGTGTTATAGTAATGTGTACACATTATTATAATGTTTATGTGTTCTTATAATGCATACACTTTTCTTGAAGAAAAATAAAAAATTTACTTTTCAATGTCTATTTTTATTAATAATCGAGATTGTTGTCCTCACAAACATTCCTTGTGTACTCTGCATATTCTACGTACTTTCTTGGTTGTAGTTTTTTTTTACCCCACATTTCAAGTAATTTCATGGTTAATTTTGTCAAAATGGGATCTAGTTCATGTTCAGGGAAGAGGAATAAGTTGAAGAACAAAACACCAGATTAATTACAAGAGTTGAGAAAAAAATAAGGTATGAATTTAAGCATTTCATTCTAGATAAGGTATAAACACTAACCCTGATGAGCCAAATGCCTTAGATAATTAGGAAATTAACAATAATGAATTGAATTATGATGAAATTCATAATAATGAATTGAATTATGATCAAATTGACAATAAAAAATTATATAATGTTGGAAATTCACATTCAAAGTTTAAAGTTTTTGATTTTGTTGATGAAGAGCCTATGCATGATACTTTACCCACAAACAATGAATAAAATTTCATGAAAACATATAATGATTTTGAAACACCCTCTAAATAGATTCCACAAATAAAAACACCTCCAAGAATTATGCATAGAAAAGATAAGTACTTAATTGAAGTTGATGAAAATATTTTGAAACCAATGCATAAAAAAATGTCTAACTACCATTCAAGAAGATTTGCTTAATAAATTTGGGATAGTTTCTTTCATAGATTACAGTATGATAGTCAAAGATGTCAATTATTTGTTTTCTTGATGAAATTGGTTAAGATGAGACCTATAATGTACACATTAGGAATAAAAACATCTAACATGGACGATGGAAATGGTGAAATTATTAAAAATCTACATGATTCATATCATATTGTAGGCCTAAAATCATGTAATAAATATTATAATTCTATCTTATGTATAATGATAACTTGTGTAGTAAGTGCTAAAATAGGAAAAAATGATTGATTCAAAAAATAATTCAAACACTTAATATAAATACAAAAACATTAATGAAAGTAATTTTAAGATGTGAAAGACTTAATAAACCTAATATGAAAGAGATATAGGCATTCTCTAGTAGACTTCTATGGAATGACAAGGCTATAGCTGATGTTTTGAAAGACTTGCACAATTTTGGAAAGATAGTACAAGAGTTTCACCCAATGCAAGGGATGTAGTGAAAAAAAGAGTTGGTTCTCATAATCATGAACCATATCTGAAACATTTCTTAGATGGAACTACTTGGATGGAGAAAATACAAATATTTTACTTATCAAGTAAAAGATGAAAAATAATCTAAAATTTATGAGATTGTTACGAAAGAGATACCTATTTTAGAATTTGTGATTGAATTCATGGAGAAAATTGTTTATGGGTACGCAAGGCACACACAGGGATAAATGGTTGGATGAATATTTTAATCTAAGGAAGGACACATTCCCACTTGATTCTATTATTTCATTAGTTGACTTTTTTGAAAATTACACATTCAAACCATAAATATAAGTTCAATCATAGTATTACAACTCAACACAAATTACCATATTCATGCATATAACATTATGCATGCACCTAATAGTATAGAGGAAGATCAAAAACTATTAAGGGAGTAGAATTTATATATCATTGATGATCAGTCACATTATACAGAGTATGTGCAAGGTTGTTTTGAGAAGTTATATAGATAGTTGACTTAGAAGAACATTATTTTCAAATAACATTACATTTGGTCAGATAATTGCACATCATAAATCAAGATGTATAGATGTTTTATTAGTTGAGTAGGATGCATGTTACCACTGGTTTAGAACATATTTGGAGTTTCACTAAGACTAGCCATGGAAAAGGGGATCATGATGGTGCTTAAGCATGTGTAAAAAGAGTCATTACAAGGGAGGAGTTAAAATTTGACAATGTTGCTAATTTGATTGATGTAAAAACTATGGTTGAATGGTGTAATGAGAACATATGTAATGGTGCTCAAGCAAATTATATTGTTCATAGAAATTTTTGGTTAATGGAGGAAAAAAACATGGAAAACTATGAGGATTGTATGACTCTAATAGGTTCAAGTGAACTCCACTCATTTCATAGCCTAAATGCAGGTTCTTAGACTATTCATACATGACACTTGGCATGATTTTGTTCTACATGCATGGACTTTTTTTTGGAATGAGTGTGAGTCACAAGAGTGGGTGGATGATTGGAGTTATAAACCTCTAATTCCAATCAATGCATATTGGGTTCCACTAGCATTAAAGCTTATAGACATGACATTTTCACATGACTTTGACCTTATATCCAATCTAGTATAGCCAAGTAGAATATTAATATTTTGTACTATTTATTCTCATAATCTATTTTCATAATGTCATTAAAAATTGGTTTTTGTTATGCAAGTCATATTTTTATAGTTATTATAGATGAGGACAATGAGGAGGGAAAAAATTACTACTTATGTCAGTGTGTAGATGGAAAGAAAAAATTGACTTCCCTAGTCGTAGATGGAGAAAATATTGATTATCTCACTGGATCTGTGGTAGTCACTAGAACTTTGCTTTGAAGATATGCTATAAAAAATTCAAATGTATGGTTGTTTGAAGACTTTGAAACTCATAGGAAGATAATACACTATTCAAATTTGGTTCTTGTAATGAATATTCAATTACAAAATTTTCATGGGAGGCCAAGAAATAAGAATATATGGAAAGTTCATGAATCAAACCATGAAGCTATTCTTGATACTATCAATATTAGAGAAGATCGAAGTAGTTCATTGGATTGAAATGCATAGGTATATTTACTAGTAAAATGTAGATGTAATCAATTTTACGAAATGTTTTTTATTTTTTAGGTAGTATGTGCTTAAATTTCATCTTTAATTACTTACTAACATTTTTTTGTAGGTTAGTGGTGTCAAATCAGCTTCCACCTTCATAAGGTTGGCACCGTTAGTAAATAGTTTGATATTCTTGAATCTAGGAAAAACTTACTAAAATCACTTGGAATTTCCATGCTCCTCAATAATTTCTCATGACAAGTTTATTTCTCCTTGTAGCCTTCCAAACATATTTATTGTCAATGTTTATGTGCTCCAAAATAGTAGTGAAAATGCACTTGAAGGTAGAATTAGATGTCATGGTCATTGGATCACATGTAATTTGTCTATGTAGATTTGATCAAAGTGGTGGATTTTCACCTACCATATTGAAGGCAAAATTACTAGTTGGAGGTCAACAAGTTATCTCTTCACTGCCAAAAGGTTACATTTTAGGACCTATTACTGAAACTTCTAGAATGGATTTCTCTTAAAGATGATTTAGACTAGACTTAGGGTGTAATTAGAGGCCTTTACCATGAATATGATGGATATTACTATTCCTCCATATGACTTACATTTTTGGTTTTATACATGCTTGAAGTTAGGCTAAAAATCAGCATCTTTCTTGTATTAAGAAGGGCATTCTTGAGCTCAGAATGGGTGGTAGATTTGTTGACCGGGCCAGATGGGAGCATAATAACCTAGTACTAGATGTTATACACCCCTTTTAATGTGTTGGTAGTGTTATTTTTTATCCAATAAGCACTAAAAATTGAGTTCTCAGACCATAGCCTCAACTTTGACAACATTTGTTGTCAATGTTTTTGTGCTCTAGAATAGTAATGAAAATGCACTTGTAGGTGGAATTGGATTTCATGTTCATAGTAAAAAAATGTAATTTACCTATATAGACATTATTAAAGTAATGTATTTTCAGCTACTAGTCTCATAGGAAAAATTACTAGTTGGAGGTCAACAAGTTGTCTCTTCACTACCAAAAAGTTGCATTTTAGGACCCGTTACTATAACTTTTACCATGGATTGATCTTAGAGGTGCTTTAGAAAATATTTGGGGTGAAATTATAGGTATTTACTAAGTATAGGAAGGATATTATGGTTTCTTCATGTAACTTATAGTTTTGGTTTTTTACATGCCTAAAGTTAGGCTAAAAATCAACATCTTTCTTGTATTCGGAAGGTTGTTTTGACCTCGAAATGGGTGGTGGTTTTATCAACCGAGCTAGATGCAAGGCCAAAAACCTAGTATTGGATGTTATCCACCCCTATATACATGTTTTAGTGATATTTTTAATCCAAAAAGAACCAAAAATTGAGTTCTTATACCATAGATTCAATTATGACAACATTTGTTGTCAGTGTTTTTGTGCTCTGGAACAATAGTGAAAATGCACTTGCAGGTGGAATTAGATGTCACAATAATTGAAAAACATGTAATTTACCTATGTAGGTTGGTTTGAAACTTATAAAAGTGTTCTAAGGATTAAAAATCTATAAATGGCCTCATATTTTCAAGAGAGTTCATAAACTAGTCAAACCAAGGAAAAATGTACAAAAAGGAGCTATAAACCTTAGAAACCCAAGATAAGCCATGTATGTGAAATGAGATTCTAGATTGAGTTATATAAATTGAAAGGGGCTAAGTCAAGTGTTTTTAAATGGTGTGGACTATATTAGGATCTTATTGAAGTTATCAAACTGACCATCATGTTATAAAAGAATTAAAAACACCTCGTATGTTTCCATTGGTTTCAAAACCAAGGAGAAATATTAAATGAAGGTTTGCTTGCTAATGATGGTGTTTCATTGAGGTTTCATGAGCATTCAGGATCAATGGGGTCTTGGATCATTTGATAAATGTTACTAAACACCTAATGACTCAATCATAGTCAAAATATTCAACCTAAAGTCCATACTTTAGGTTAGTGTGTATAGATAAGATAGTGGGTCATCTTGACTAATTCCATGGTGGGATGGTGATGTCCATGGTGAGAATTGGGATTCTATAAATTCAAGCATGTTAGGAGAGGTTTCTAAAGAACACCTACAGTCATACCCTCAAAACATGTTAGAGGAAGGTTGAAGGGTGGTTTCCAATGAATTAGCAATCTGAATGGGGATAAATGGGTGTTAATTACACAAAATACTCCCTTTTATCATAGCATAAAACTCTAGGTATTATTGATATGTGGTTATATGAGGTTTTTTGACAAGATACAAGGTGACATGGAAGATTTTGAGATATAAAATGAAGGGTGGAATCATGAAAGGATAGGTTCCATGAGATTTTTGAGGAAAAATCATCATGATAAGACACAAACCAAGGTAAAAGAGGATGATGACTCATTTGTGAAATTTGACCAAGTAGAAATGGGTCACTAGCTTTTGCCAAAATATGTTAGATCTAATCATGAAATTTGGTGGAGAATATAATTATGACCTAATATAAAAACTAAATATATTTTTGAGGATTTTTTACAATGGTAACTATTCACTATTTTAGTATAGTCAACCCTATATCAAATCATGGTCAACATTGGAGCCTACCTTGGAGAAATTGGTTAGTTTAGGGCATATAAAGGTTGAGACAAAGAATTTTTTTGGTAATAATGGACTCCATAACATAAAAAAACATCCCATGAAATAATTAAGTTCCTATAAAGAGTGTAAGTTCTTGTTATTTTGACACTGTCCTCTTGCAGTCAAGAAGGCAACCATTGGATATTTTTAGAAGTTTTGTCAATTTTGGATGTTAGGAAGTAGTTTATGAATTTGAGAGGTCTTAAAAATATATAATATGATGTTTTAAACCTATTTTATCATATATGAGTTATCACATTCATGTTTTTCATGTATATTTTAGAGAAAAACAAGTTTTGGCATGAAGAAAGCATGTAGGCAGCTCAAGGTAAATTATGGTAAAAAGGGTCTACAAGACAAAGTACATATCCAAATGACTTAAAAATTAGTAATTTTTCTATTAATTAACTAATATTACCATAAATAGTTATGTTAAGGTAATATGACAAGTGGAAGTTCTCTTTGTTTTGTCACAATCCCCTCCATGTCTCAAAATGGTCATTATTCATGCAAGCATACCTTTTGGAAGGTTAAGGTGTGTTTGAGGGTTAAAAAATTAGATAAGTATTATAATATTTTTTTAAACCTATTAAACATATTTAAAGGGTGTTTACACTCCAAAATTAATGCAATCCCCATAGGTAGGCTCAAATCCCCATAGGTAGGCTGAAAGGCATAAAGGCAAAGTTAGTTTTTTTAATCATTAAAAATGTGTTATGAGATGTTTTATATTTAATTAGGATTTTATAAATAAAATAATATCAGTTTAAAGGTAAAATTGGTCTTTTTGAGAGTATGTACAGGGCATGGGAAACCCTAGATTAGGGTTTGGGCATTTTTGAGATATTTAACCATGGGAATTTAATGAAACTTTATAATATTTCTTATATAAACACATAAAATGTGAAAAAAAAGGTTTTAACCTTATATTTTATGGTTGTGTATGGATTTTAGGACTAAGGTTTTGGAATAAGGCTAATTAGGCCTAAATGAGGATAGGCTAATGAAGGAAGTGATAGTTGGAGGTGGAGATGGGATATGAAATTTGACATAGACATGTAAAAGGATGTATTGTACCTATAAATTCCATTATAATATCTTTAACAATCATAAATTTTCCATATAAGTTAAAATATAGTAAAAATAGGCTATAAGCCTTAAGAGAGAATTGTGTCCATAAGGTATGGAATGAGAATCAAATATTGTTTGAGTACTTGAAGGGGGTTATACTAGGTTTTTTATGATCATATAATATCATATGTGAAAATAGGTTGAGATCTTGAAACATAGACCAAGATTTGGTCATTGAGACCCAAAGAAGGTACCTAGGAAGAAACTAGAAAGATATTAAGAGGAAGTTTGTGAATGAGACATGAATAGAATGAGGTAAAGGATGTGTTTTTAATGTATTCTCAATCTCATAAAAATTTTAATCCTTAATAATACTTCTAAACCAATCATTCATAGTACTCTGAACACAAGTGATTCAAACAAGATTTACTTCATTGGTTTTCTTAAATATTCTTGTACAAAATAAGAATGCCATGTACGAATGCCATATATAGGCATAAAATGTAAATAATACATGCATTTATATATAGTAATATAAAAAATTACATCATGTCTAACAACATAATATCTAATGTCAAGTGAATATATCATATACACATGTACAGTACCAAAAATGCATACATTGCCATATAGGCATATAAAAAAGTACATCATTTACAACATCCTAATCATCAAATAGTCTCCTTATATTTTTCTTATTTGAAGAATAATCTCCTTGGGATGCCTTAATTTTAGATGGAGATATCTCTAATTCCTTGGATATATCTAAGGTTCAAATGTGGGTACTACGCTCATAGCTTGCTTGTAGTTGAACCTGTTCAAATAAAAAAATTAGTATAAAATTAATAATTATACGTAAAACCAAGTTAATAAACTCATGTTTTAAAATATAATAAAAAAATCATTTAAACATGCACTTACCACAATCTCATGGTCCTCCTCAATTTGTCATTGGCATTCGACTAGGTCAGTGTTAAGTTTAGCTACTTGAACAAACTTGTCAAATGATAAAAAACACGATGAGATATCATAGTAGTCATCTGAATCAGATTATCAAATGTCATATGATATCCCTACATAAATAATGCATTTATGTATATAATTTATATTTGATAAAGTATATAGTAAACTTATTAAAAAAAAAGTACTAAATTATAATTCAAAATTACAAGTGAATATACATACCTTGGTGAGTGCCTATGCAGATGACATTATAGAAGCAATGCTCAAGTCTATCTTGACTCTTAATGATTGAGGAGTGTCCACCCTAGTCATTATCTAAACAAACAACCTAATAACTAATAACTTGGGTAATTCATTAAAGGTGTTATAGTCTTATAGAGTCGACATGTCACTCAAGTGACAAAAGTGCATGGATATAGATAGGCCCTCTCCCCTAACTAGATATATTTGGTCTTTGAGCCCCCTAAGTAAGTGGTGGTAATAAAATAATCAACCCCATCTATCTATATGGGATTAAGGTCCCCTATTTGTATATGGTCACAAGGCCTATGCCATATACATGTAGGCTATTTTTAATAGTTGATGCTCTCCCAAAAAAACACATGATCTAATGGATGTTCTCCTAAAAAACCAATGGAATTGACTAGGTACAATGGGATCAAGAGGCTATTCCATCTAAATTTGTAACTCCATAGATAGAGATGAAATTTTTATGCTCAGTTGGAATTGATGGGAATTGAATTTCTAGCTATGACCATTTTGGATATCGGTCATAGAGATTGAACCACTATATTTGATTAGGATAATAATGAATCAAATGGCTAGCTATGAGGCTAGTATATAAAAGAAATGAGTGGTGTGCATATTGATGAAGACATGTTATGCCTAATTGGTAAATTGATATAAATATATTGTACCAAAAAAAAAGTATCAAATGAATTATATATATACATATATACATTCAATCCTAATAATTGGGATTGACCCACTATGGGAACTACATATAATGGGATATCAAGAAAATGTTCAACTTGTTATTTTTGTTATTAAAAACATAGTTTTAAAGTCTAAATAAAAGAAAAAAAAATTGAGATGGATGATGAGTTTATAACACTACCCCAATCCATATTAATACATCAAATAATAAAAAGTCCAACAAAATTATATTAGGTATTTTATATTTTCTTACACAAAATCTACCAATGATGGAATTAATGTGTATGAATGTACATCTAGAGTATATAATATTTAATTGAAATTTTACATTTTGGCCCACTACTTAGTTATGATGTTAAAGGTAATGTCTCCTTTTGGAACACAAAAAAAATACATATATATTATTCAATTTAAATGTGTAAATTGATTTTTACCTTTTTAATTTATAAATATAACTTAAAAATTTTACATCAAATTTATATAAAAGATAGATGTGTGTAGAGACTCCAAACATATACAAACCAAATTTGTATGCCAACAACTCATCAGATAAGACCATATCTTCCAATCCCCATAAAGAACCACCACCATCATCTAAAGGTCTATTTCATATAGCACCACAACATCTACATGGGTGGGGTCTGGTATGGCCACTAGCTAGAGTATCTCAAGCATCTATCTATAAAAGTATACTAGTATGATGAATGGGTGTATCAGTACTAAGTGCATACAAAGTGTCTATCTCCATAACCTCCTTCACCATATATGTAATCTCTAGATTAAGTGGTTTTTGGGTAGAGATCCTTGTAGTCTGATTAGGTGTATGATGTGCACTTGGTTGATCCTACATGGAACCTTTCCCTCGGCCCTAAAACTCACCATAATCAAAGTATTTTAGAATTTAATTGAGGACAAAATTGAAATAAATTTTCCTCAAAAAGTAAAAAGGGACCTCATGGTTATTACAAGGTGTATATTCAAACACCATCCACCATCACTCCAAAAAATTGGATTTAATCAAATTGTGTTGGCATCGGTGGATTGGGAAATGTTTGGTCATTATGGGAAATGGGGCATTGGTGGCTAGGTCGATAAATAAGGCACACATTTGATATTTTGTTATATCTTTCTTATTCACCTTATATGCTAATTTTTTTTAACATATTAAGCCCTAAAGCTATCCCTATATGACATTCAATTATCAATTTGACTTGTTATCGAGTCAACTTGTCCTAATAATAACTCTAGGGTATTAGAAAAATAAGTGTGGTGGGTATTCATGGAAGTGGGTATTACTGACAGTGTTTAAAACATATAATGATGCATAATTCACTTTTTATTACTTTATATATATTAAATACACATGTATATAGTAGAATATATTCTCAATTCAAGATACATTATTATAATTAATTGTTAAGATAATAAAATAAAAAATATCTATAGACACATGTTTACTTTAGGACTATCCATTAGTGTTCCTTTTCTTGAGATTTCACAAGTAAAATAGATACCATGAATGATGTTTGTGGTGTTGTAATGACGTTGTATTACCATGAGCTTCCATATTTTACATATTGTACTTAATAATCTAATGATGAATTCCTTCAACATCACCCCTAGACTTAATTTTTGTTTCATCCTCAAGACAACCAAAATAAAGAGTTCCATAATTCTTTATGTACTTGTACTAGGTTAAAAACTTTTGATGCTTAGAGGTCATGATAGAGGTTAAATTTTATATGATTTATTAAAAAGTTTTTAAGAATTTTTTAAAATTTTAAATTCACAATTTTGTTTCCTTGATCACTGGTGATACTTAATGGGCATCCAAATTGTGTGATGATATTTTTATATATGGATTTTTGCACAATTTCTTTGGTTAAAATATTTAATTAGTATTGATTCAACACATCTTTTCAAATATTTTATTCCTATGATAATAAAATTAGCTTGATATCTTATTATTGTAGTATTAATTGGTCCAATGAAATTAATTACCCATGTATGTTTTCTAATATTTTATTATATAAATTTTTTATTTGAATTCTCCAAATCTATTTCTCTTTCTTATCTATTTTTTCCATCCTTCCATTCTTTATTTTTCCTCTTTTATCTCACTACTCTCTTATTCACTATTTTCTATGCTTTTTTTTCTTATTATCCAACTTAGTATTATTATACTTTACAAGGATCCTATTTGGTCTTTCACTTCCAAATATTTTGCTTCCAAATATTCTTCCTTTTATCTTTCATCTAAATATTGTTTCATGGATTCTACTAATATTAGTGATGAATTTATTTATTCTACCATGTTCATGTGTGTAGTATGTTCTATTACATCCATTTTATATCTAATTTAACATACTCATTCCATTATTATCTTAGGTTTGGGTGTTGTAAATAGTAATTATAAATTCTATGTTATCTTTGATTGTTCTATATTATCTTTTCATTCTTATTTTTATCTCTTTTTCCATAGAATTCCACTTGATTATACCTTTGTATTTTTAATTCTAAAGCCACATTGTCTCATTATCTATTATCTATTATATTTATAATATATATTTTTTCATATTCTCCTCTAATTTATTTATTTTATGTTCTTATCCTTTCATGTTCTTATATTCTTCATGATACTACTTTATATGTCCTAATCTTCCCTAGTTTACTGCCAACAATTATTAAATTTCCTTGATTACATTATTGGGTGAACTTAACATATTTTCATGAAATTTTACACACCATTAAAACTTATTTAAATATGATTTATGAAACTTATGTGATATGGAGATGATAATTATATGGGATGGAAATTACAATAGAAAAGTATGATGTGATAGGATTATCCAAAAAGGGAAAAGTGTGGCATGGATTAAACCTATAGCATTGGGAATGTACATGAATGCGTATGCTTAAATTATTAAAAATTTAATTAAAAACATGATTATTATTAGAAAAAAATACTTCATTACCTTACTATGTATTGGATTACCATTTTCTAATTTCTCTCTTATTATCTACCCAATTGCTGCAAGTTTGCTAATGATACCTGTAACTCATGATTTATCCCATTTTTTGAATGTAGTGAATGATTGTTAAAAATAAAAATAAAATAAAATTACATAATGCAAGACTCATTTATAAAATAATATTTTAAAACATAAAACATAAAGATATGCACATCACATTCCTTAGTATTATTTTATAGGAAATATATACAATAGGGAAATCTATATACTTATTAATAGTAGGAGACCATTAACAAAAGAGGTTTGAATGAGTATTTTTATATATTATATATCAACTCATCAAGCCACCCTTCCCCACCCCCACCTAAACTTGTTGCTAGTGTTTGAGAAACCTAAACCTATGCCCATGGGAGCATAGTACTTGGAAGTCAAATGGTTTTATTATTCTTTAAACTTGGTTTTTATAAAACCTAAATTTTTATTTTATGCTATCCCATTTCCTATATTAATTTATTTAATTATTTTTTTAAATTTTCCCCTCTGATCAAGAATGGGAAACCATAAAATAGGAGGTTGGTATGCTATGGAATCCAACTCAATCTCTTCTTTCTTACCATGCTAATATATTTGGTGACTCTTTTGAGATCTAATATGAAATTATATCTTGAGAATGAATCTTTATTTTAAAATTCATGGGTAATATAATTATATATAAATAAACAAGAATTCTATGTTTCTTGAATTTTTTCTATCATCAAGGCCAAGTAATGATTCTGAGCCTTTATTTTTTCCATCTTAGTTATTACAAATACTTCCATTCTTTCATTAATTCAATCCAATTTTCTTCTATCACATCTGACCTGTTAGCCTCCTATATAATCATTAATGTTATTTTTTTATATTTATCATGATACTCAACTAATTCACCACCTCTTATTTTCCCATTTTTAATATAACAAGAAAAATATCTCATAACTACATCACCCAAATATAGGTTTGGATTCCATTCTTTGTCATGATAAATAACATAATTTTTTATATAGATTTCACATAATTGATGTTAATATTTATAAGTTATAATATTATATATTTTAAATAAGTAATAAGGATTAATTATTATTATATGCCATAATATACTCTCATGAATTGAATTTTTAACCACTATTCTTGAAGGTAAGCAACATACACTCATACAAGAGGTCTACGATTCATTATTTGCATTATTAACTAACTCATATCTTCTACCTTCTCTTCAAGTTTTCAAATTTTCAACTTGGCCTATTTGATTGTATTATTTAAAGATTTATTTTCATCTCATAACTGAATGAATTGATTATGCCATTGAATTTTCATGGTATGTATCTTGACATCCCTTTACATGAAGAAATCTTCTTGACTGAGATCTTTAGTCTGAGTAAATTTAGATGAAAAATTATTTTCCATGTGTGATGTAGCCATAACATACTCTTGTATTAAATTATAAGATGTATGGATTTTAAAATTTACACTATCTACTTCTACCACACAAGTTAATGTATCTAGCCCATTTTCTTTTTTCTTAATTTCCTCAATGTGTGCCCTAAGGGATTTAATTTGCATTAGTGATTACATTATAATTGTATTCTTACCTAAGATGATTAAGTATTTATTATTCTATAATTTACACTTCTTCTTATACCACATTATTTTATTGTTATATAATTCCACTTCTTCCCCTTCCACATTTGATGAAGTGATCCAATGGTCTATTTATCCTAAAGATAGAAATTGGAGCTATATTAAGTAGAGTTCCCTTTGTAAAACCTATCAGTATTCTAACTTGCCTCTACACTAAGTTCCTTATATTTATCATATGATTCCCCTCAATCTAATTGAAAAATAAAATGAGATATTAGAGTGTGTTTTATTTTTATTCTACACCTAATCCTTTGAGATTCTATTCTAATGGAGTTATAACCTTTTGCTTGTTCTTAGCTTTTGATGTAGAGGGGGTGACTTCAGTCCTCTTCTTGCCTTTACCGTGATATTTAGAGGTTGAATGAGTTACTATTATTAACTTCCTTATCTTTAATATCTTAGCTATATCTATATTTTATTTTTCCACATCTTAATCTTCATACTTTACAACCACTTCATATTCCTCAACATCCATTCATTATTCTTTATCAACTACTTCCTACTATTCTTATTCTAGTAGTTATTATATTGTTAAGAAATTATCCCAATCTAGGTTAAGTATTTATTCCCTAAAATGTCTCTATATAATTAATTTAATTAGATAGTAATGTGATAAATATGGTATCTTCCCATTATGGTACTCATATATCATCCTTATGTGTATATTTAACTAAAATATGGGTATATTCACCCTTATCCCATTCCTGATATGATTAAAGAACTTTAAATGTAATACATACAACATTGAATATTTCACCTCATATGTTAAGTTATTAAAAATTTAGAGTGAAATATATACCCAAATTTAAATAAATTAATAATGAAGGGTACCTTTGTTCTAGGACTCCAATTGCTTTCCTTATGTGAAAAATATATCCCTGGTTATAATAGCACTGGGATTCCTCTTCTAAATTTAAATTTTAAAGTTTATAAAAATTACCACTTATAGAAACTCTTTAGTGACCTCCATTTGAGTCATATAATAGTGGTTACATCATGCATGAAAGTTTTTACAAATTCTTTGGAAATTACTTCATCAAACCATGTTAACTTCTTAAAAAAATCAAGCCATATTGTATTTTTTTTTTAAAATAGAAACTTTCTTTCTTCTCTTTAATGTCCTAAGGTCTATGGGTTATCCTCTGAGTACATTGTATCCCATCTATCTATAGTGTATTTCCTACAACAAATATGGTTTATGGCTATTTTGGTTAAAACATTATACTAAATTCTATGTTGTCTTTGATGGTTATGTATTATATATTCCTTCAAAAATTTCCTTTGCCTTTTTCAAAATTTAATCCCAATTGTCTCATTCTCTCCTCCCTTTCTAATATTTTTTCTTCCATATTCTCCTCTAATTGTTTATTTTCTATTGTTATCCTTTCCTTTACTTTTATTGTTCACATTAATTTTTATTTGCATGTCCTAATCTTACCCATTACTTCTATCTAGTATTATTCTTTTAAATTTTTTATTTTATTTTTCTTCTCCTCTCCTCTCTATTTATTTTTAAATACTTTATACTTTATTTATTTCCTTTATTTTTACTTGATTTCTTTATTCTCTTGATTCTTTGTTTTATCTCATGATCTTATTTAATTTCTTTATTATCACTAACCGTTTATCTAATATTTTGTTATGTTATTTCATTATTATTTACTCTATTTACCATCCTCCCCCACCCAAATCCATTTCTATTGATGTCTTAAAGAAATTATCTTTATTACATTAATCTAAAATAATTCCTAAATTAAACATAACTAAATAAAACATTGACAATGTAAAGTAGATAATGACATAGATTTCATTTTGTATTACTTCATAAGTATTGAATACATGTGTATATATGAGAATATATTCTTAATTTATGATACATTCTTACAATTCATTGTTAAGAATAAGTACAATATAAACTATCAATAGACACATATTTTCTTTGTGACTGTCTATTGTTGTTCTTTTTTGTGAGATGTATCTAAGTACAATCAATATGTTAAACAACATTTGTGGTTGTCAAATTCCAAAATATGATCTAGGAATACTCCTATTCTAAATTTAGTAGTTATTATTCCAATAAATGAAAGATAATAATCAACATGCAAAATGGGGCATAATATGATCACTTATTGCTTAATGCTTATAATAGTGTTATCTTGTGTAGAATGGGCACATGCCCATTCTAAAAAAATATAAGGATGCTATAAATTAATAATTTAATAGTCTTATATTATATATAATTGGCATGTTCCCATTATACAAATGATAGAAATATTAGATTCATAATTTATAATATTCTTAATATATTAGATCTATGTATAAATGTCATAGTACAAGAACTTCTTACTTAATGCTCATACTATTGTTATCTATCATGTGTATAAATGGCACAATGTGCCCATTATACATAAACTAATACTTTTGTATTCATAATCTATAGTTTTCTTATCTTTTTAAATATAATCATGTACCCATCATTAAGATACTATACCAATGTATAATAGGGTATAATATGATAAATTAATACTCAATACTCATAATATTATTATCTTGTATACAATGGACACATGCCAGTTATAAATAAGATAAGGTAAATATCAATTTAGATACAAATAGTCCTAAATTGTGTAAAAAGATAATGTACCCATTTTACACATGATATAAATATTGGATTATTAATTGATAATGATCTTAATATATTAGACCCATGTAGACAAGACATAATATGATCACTTCTTTCTTGAAGCTCATAAGATTTTTATATGACATATGTACAATGGGCACAATGTTCCCATTCTACATAAGTTAATACTATTAGATTGTGAATTGATAATGTTATTTTATTATTTATAATGGGAATGTGCCCATTATTAATAAGATATATGTGTAATCAGGCATAATATAATAACTTATTTATAATTTTTCATAATATTTTTATCTTGTGTATAATGGCCACATGCCCATTCTCAAAAATATAATAATGTTATCAATCAATAATCCAATTTTATTAAATTGTGTATAATGGCATGTTCCAATCATACATGATGGAAATATTATATTCTTCATTGATATTATTATTAATATACTAGACCTATGGAGAAAGAGCATAATATGATCACTTATTTCCTAATGCTCATAATATAATTATTTGATCCATGGGTAAAATGGGCATAATGTGACCATTGTATAAAAGTTAAGACTATTGTATTCTCAATTGATAATTTTCTTATCTTTTTTAAAATGGGAATGTGCACTTTATTTATATACTATACATGTGTATAATTGTGTATAATATGAGAACTTATTGATTAATACTCATAATTATTATCTTGTGTAGAATGGGAACATGCCCATTCTTAAAAATATGATAATGATAACAATTAAGAATATAATACTCTTAGATTATGTATATTGGGCATGTAACAATTATATACATATTATACATATTAGATTCTTAATTGATAATATTCTTCATATACTAGATATGTGTAGAAAGGAAATTATGAGCACTTCTTACTCAATGTTCATAATATTATTATCTTACTCATGTGTAGAATGGGTAAAATGTTCTCATTATACATAAGTTAAGACTATCGGATTCTTAATTGATAATATTTTTATAATTTTTAGAGTGGTCATGTGCCCTTTCTTAACATACTAGGCCTATGTATAATGGGGAATGCTATAGGTACTTCTTGATCATAGCTCATAATATTGTTATATTATGTAGAATGGGCACATGCTCATTCTTAAAATTACAAGAATACTATCAATTAATAATCCAATAGTATTAAATTGATTATAATGGGCATGTGCCCATTCTATACATGATATAAATATTGGATTTTTAATTGATAATATTCTTCATTTACTAGACCTATTTTGAAATGGATTGATATGTTCACTTTGCTCAATTATAATAATACTATTATGTGACATGTAAAACTATCATAATGTGTCTATT